>JARQOC010000003.1:339900808-340460673 GCA_033576535.1 Allobates femoralis
TCACTTGGTTATAAGCAATGAACACTCCAGGTCTTTGTTCTCCTTTTTTGTGATTACTTTGGATTCTATTTGATTTCTGTTCAGTGGTGTCCATCTCTTCAAAGATGCATAAAACTGTGGTTGATCGCACTTTTGCGCACGCCTAAAAAGATGAGTAAAATGATCGACACCGCCGGACCACCGGTCAGATGGATGTTCAAAGTGACTCCCTCTGCCTCATTACAGAGAATTTTCTGTTGATAGTTCTGTCTGGTTTACGTTTTTCAGAGATTTCCATGTAATCGATGTAAGTGCTCAGTGTAGACTGCAAGATAAATGTGAGGTGACTGATGTTTTAAAAATTTTTCTTCCAACAAACCAATCTAAGGGATTGTTTTTTGGGGGATGAGTTGGAGTTCTTATTGGTACCATGTTGGCCTGCATAATGTTTTTTTTATCGCTTCTTATTCTGCCTTTTGTGAGGCAAAAACAAGAAGGTACAGAAATTGAGGAATTGTTTTTCTTTACGCTCACCATGTTGTAAAAGTGATAGGACAGCTTTTATTCTTCGGGTCAGTGTGATTACAACAATACCACATTTATTTAATTTTTTAATGTTTTGCTGCTTTTACAAGAGCAAAACAATTTTAGGGAGAAAATAATTGGTTTTTGCATTGCAGTATTCTGAGATCTATAGCTTTTTTATTTTGCCTCTGACGGAGCTGTGCAGTGACTTGCTTTTTGTGGAACATGATGTTTCTAGTGATAGCATTTTTTTTTATATGTGACTTTTTGATCACATTTTATTGCAGTTTTTTTAGACGTATGATGACAAAGCAAAGTGTTTTTGTCAAGTTTATTTTTTTTTATGGCATTCACTAAAGGGGTCAACTAAGTGTGACAGTTTTACAAAGAAGGTCATACCAAATATGTGTACTTTTTTCTCTTTATTTTTTTACATAAATACCGTATATGCATTTATTGGTATTATTTTTTTCATATTTTTTGCGCTTTATTTTTGTGTTTTTTTTTTTAATTTTTACAATTTTTTTACATTTTTTTACTTAGTCCCCTAAAGGTACCTTTACACGCTGCAACTTTTGTTGGCTATCGGAGGCAACTGAATGTGTGCGTGTACGTTTTTCATGGTTGCCTCCGAACACCGAAGGCGCTTGTACACGCCGCAATTGCGCCGTCAACCTAAGGCGATGTGTCGTCCCGGAAGTTCCCACACCAACAGTGGGAAACATCCGGTTGACTCCCGACGCCGCTTCACACGCCGCAAAGGAATGTGGGCGTACATGTTCAGCGCCGTCAGAACATAGGCGTGACAGACTTGTGTATTCCACACCCCAAACACGCTGATTAGACAACGCAATAGCGTCATGATTGGCCAGCAGGAAGGCTGGCTAATACATGACGCCATTGCAATTGTGTAGTGTGAATGGTCACCTCTTCAAATATGTCAGCCTGTGAAGGGACAGCCAATGGAAACACAGTAGCCACAACCAATCATCGCTGAGGGTTGGCCATCAGTAGGCGACGCTGATTCCATCCCTATTGCCCCTTCACACACCAAAAGGGAATTTCCCCTTCATGGTTGCCTCTGGTTTTGGAGCAGTGCAGTGAAATCGCAACCGAGCGCAACTTTCAAAAACACCACCGGGTTCACCAAATACACGCCGCAATTTAGTAGCAATTTCATGGCGACGGTGACGGGGCTCCGGATTGCCTCTCAGTTTTCACACCCCATTTGCGGCGTGTAAAGGTACCTTAATGGGACATCACCTTTTATTCCCCTGACCACTCCTATAATCCATTGTGTCATGATGACGACGCTACCAAGTTACCATTGCAGCGAGTGGTCGTGAT
The DNA here is from genome assembly GCA_033576535.1 of Allobates femoralis. Lineage (NCBI taxonomy): Eukaryota > Metazoa > Chordata > Amphibia > Anura > Aromobatidae > Allobates > Allobates femoralis. The sequence continues at coordinate 339,902,660 of JARQOC010000003.1, forward strand.
CACATCACAGGAGTCCCAATTTATTGGGAGAGGAGCGCTCCACCTAAATGCTGCTATTGATCGCAGCATTTAGGGGTTAAACTGCCCGGAGAAGTGCGGGCATCGCTCCTGGTTGTAAGTGCTGGGTCCTAGCTTTAACTTAAGTCAGAGACTAGGCGAAGATTGCGTATGCACAGCTGTTTTGCCCACAAAATTGCCATGACGTAGCTTTAAGTCATTGGTGGGAACGCCTTTCCTCCTATGTATAGGTACATTACTGGTCTTGAAGGGGAGAAGATGAAGTTTGACTTAGTCAAGGATCCACTTTAGTATTTTGCCATTCACATTATTATAATATGGAAAACTAAATGGTGCGATGTAACAGCTGGTTAAATTTGGCTGGTATAGCAATCTTCACATACAGCCATAGTACACACAGACTATGGATGTCCTATGCTACTATTTCTGAGACTATGCAGGACTAAAGTACTAAAGAGCCCGTGCGGACAGGATCCCCGCCCCTATTGTACCCGTATGATTGATTTGTCGATGTGTCGTCATTTTTTTGACCACTTGTCTTTGTTTACCCTCTAACTTGTAAAGCGCCATGTATCCTAATAGCGCTATATAAATACCTAATAATAATAATAATATCAAGCAAAATAAAAAACACAGATGTAAATGTGATGGAACTGAAGGGAACAGCAATTAATAATGTCACTTACTGTATTTCTTTCCATGGATGTTTAAGAGAGATATTTTGAAGGGATGTTGATTCTTGTGGAGCTGGCATTGAGGCCACAGTCAATCCCACGACTTCAGTTGGTGTTTTCACAGGAGGCAAAAAGTCAACATCTACTGACAAAATTAATTTTGGAATTATTGGAAGACAAAAATCAAAATAAATAATTATTCTAAAATACAAAGTTTAACAAAGTTTAACATTGTTTCAGTAAAACCTTTATAATTAGATATCACATTTCTGCAGCAGCTCATCAAACAAAAGAAACATATGATCAGGGATGAGCTTCCAATAGTCTGATCTTTATTTTCCCTAATAGATTGACAAGATGACAAGGGTGCATGCTCACAATCTAGCATAGCAGCTGTTTGGAAGCAGCGTTTAGCTGCTACTTCCAAAATGCTGCCGTTGTACAGTACCAGCACAGCGGATAAAATTTATAGAAATCCTATGCTCACTGTGCTTCTCCCCACCGCAGCATGTTTTTCGCTGTTGTGCGGATTATCGCACTTCCTCTTCTCTGTAGCATGTTAATTTCATTCTGCCGAGTTGGGAGCGATCTCCAGCGGGTGATTGCAGGGAAAAGCCGCCCAGCACCCAATGCTGTGGTCTCCCTGAGTTCACCCGTGGGTTTCTGCAGGTCCAGAAGCACTGCTTCCAATATGCAGTGCCTCCGGATCGTGTGCACATTCCCTAAGAAATGTTCTGTCCTGTCCCTGCTGAGTGAGTAGTTCTTGGATACCGTGAGTTTCTCTAGTTTATTTTATTAATTTGAACATCTTTGCGTTGTAGAAGTCGGGATGGCTTGTTCATCAGGATGTCATGTTTGACTTTGAAAAGCATAAAAGTTCACATTAATAATGTAAAGCTGAGAAACAATCATGGTCTCCAAAACAGTAGCCATAGAACAGAAAGTTTTTTCATTCTGTCTATCTATACACTATATATGTATTGATATGTTCCTCTAGCACCTGGAAATAAAACCACAGGGGTGTTGTGTCCTCAGTACAAAATCAAAAGAATATCAAAACCACAGGGAACCTAGATGCATATGTTGAGCAAATGAGTTGCACTATGGAGCATTACCTTTACTTCTTTTTAAAAAAAAATATTGCCATTCTTTGACCCCATAATAGACTTCAGGGGACTGATGAGGACTCTCATACACAAAAAATCAAACTGCAATTGAAAACTAAGAACTGAGCAGTTGTGTATACCCTAGATTCTAGGGCCTAGAATATATTGTAGTTAAACTGAACATTTCACTGGATTTTTTTTATAATTTAACACTTCCTCCAATTGTTCCTGTTCCACTGATTCTGGAACAATTTTATATTTTCTTCTGTGCCCCTCTCTTCCAAAAGTTATACCCTTTGGTTATATTTGAAAACTGTGAGCCCTCGTGGGCAGAGTCCTCTCTCCTCTACCTGTATGTAACTTGTATTGTTCATAATTATTGTACTTGTGTATGTATGCCCCAGTTTCACATGTAAAGCGCCATGGAATAAATGGTGCTCTAATAATGAACATTATTATTATTATTATTATTAATAATAATAATTATTATTATTATAATAATAATGATAGTGAAAAATTTCCTTTCAGCCAACTGGGATTATACCATAGAACTCCTGTGGACATTTGCTTTTTTCCTCTGATGCTGGCCTATCAAAATAAGGAAACACTCGCACAGAAGTTGTTTGTATTCTGAGACGGTTTTATTTTTTTCAGTTGATGTGAGTTCTTATTTTACTGATACAACTTAGAATACATACAACATTTGTTCGCTCTTTATTACATGTTTTTAGGGAGGCATTGTGACTCAAAAACCACAATAATAGTTTAGATTTTTTTACATTTACTGTATGGATTAATAATTTCTATGTTTTCATTGACAAATAAATAAAGTTTATTCAAAGACACTATTTACAGGGTTTACTCTTATTTTTAACCCCTTCACCCCCCAGCCTATTTTGACCCTAATGACCAGACCATTCTTTTGTAATTCTGACCAGTGTCACTTTATGAGGTTATAACTCTGGAACGCTTCAATGAATCCCAGTGATTCTGAGACTCTTTTTTCATGACATGTTGAACTTCATGTTAAAGGTAAATTTAGGATGATATTTTTGCACTTATTTGTGGAAAAAATGGAAATTTGGTGAAAATTTAGCAATTTTCAAAGTTTGAATTTTTATACTGATAAACCAGAGAGGCTATGTGTAAACCGTGCGTTTGTGCTGCAGAAATCGCCTACGTTAATAAAATGTCCCTATCAATTAACATGCCTGTTTTTTGGGCTGCGTTTTCCCCATTGACTCCATTATAACCACCCCCCAAAAAAATTAAAAAAAATCACAAACACAGTGGTATTCCCATAGTCCGTTTGTGATGCTTTTTTACTGCAATTTCCACAGCAAAAATGCTCCAATAATTACCCTCCCCATTGAACCCCGGTGATGTCTTCCTTCCGTGCACCAGCAGGAACTGTCTGTGAGTAGTACAGTACTTCCAGGACCTACCACCATGTGACTCAGGCTGTCACATGGTGCAAGGTCCTAGAAGCACCATGTGCACAGGTCCTACTGGTGCCCGGGAGATAAAAATGACCGGAGCTCACCGTGGGCTCTCTGGGGAGGGTGAGTAATTGACTATGTGTGTGTCTGTCTGTCTCTGTGAGTCTGTGTGTATGTGTCCCCTTATTTGTGCTGTGTTTGTGATGTGCATAACTGCAGCACAAATGCAATACATTTGTGCTGCTTTTTTTCACAGCAGATAAAATTATTAATAAATAACATTTCCCACATGTCTACTTTACATCAGCATAATTTTGGAAACATCATTTTTTTTGTTAGGAAGTTACAAGGCCTGAAAGTTTATCAGCAATTTCTCATTTTTCCAACAAAATTTACATAGCCACTTTTTCTAGGGATCACATCACATTTGAAGTGATTTTGAGGGGTTTATACAGTTGTGCTCAAAAGTTTACAAACCTGGCAGATTTTTTGCATTCTTGGCCTTTTTTCAGAGAGTATGAGTGATAACACAAAAACTTTTTTTGTTTTTTCAATCATTGTTAAGGCCCCGTTACACCTTTCAACATTGCTTCTGACATCGTTCAAAAGTGACGTCAGGAACGATGTTGAAATGACATCGGTGTTGCGTCGTTGCTTGTAAACGCACGATTCAACAACGATAGTTGTTCAAGTCGGAGTTGACAGGTTTTCCTGCATGCAGGAAAACATGTCAACTTCAACTTAAGCAACCTGCGTCATTGTTCGGTGTGACACCCCAATAGCGATGTCACGGCCGACTTCGCCCATTCACAGCAGTGAGCAGGGATCGTTCGCGGTGTTTGCAAATGATCCCTGCTCTCACAACATCATTGCTGAGTTGTCCACGTTATCTGGATGTGTGACAGCTCACCAGCGATGTTGAACAGCTGTGAAAAAAATCAGCGCGCTCCTGATCACAAACAACATCGTTGTTAAGTTGTACCGTGTAACGGTACCTTTAGTGGTTGGGTGAAGCCATTTATTGTCAAACTACTGTGTTTTCTCTTTTTAAATCATAATGACAACCAATAACATCCAAATGAACCTGATCAAAAGTTTGCATACCCTCGTGATTTTGGCCTGATAACATGAACAGAAGTTGACACAAATGGGGTTGAATGGCTAATAAAGGTAACATCCTCGCTTGTGTCCTGTTTGCTTGTAATCAGTGTGTGCATAAAAGCTGAGTGGGTTTCTGGGATCCAGACAGACTCTTGCATCTTACAACCAGCCACTGACATTTCTGGATTGTGGGTCAAGGGGAAAGGAAAAGAATTGTTAACATAGCTACATCAAAATATAGATGAACTGTATAAAACAGGAAAGGGATACAAAAAGATATCCAAAGGATTGATAATGCCAGTCAGCAGTGGTCAAAATGTGATTAACAAATAAAAAATTGGGGGCTCTGTAAAAACCAAACCATGATCAGTTAGACCAACAAAAATTTCAGCCACAACTGCCTGGAAATTTCTCGGAATGCAAACAAAAACCCACAAATAACATCAGCTGAAATACAGGACTCACTGAAAAGTAGCGGTGTGGCTGTTTCAAGATGCACAATAAGAAGGCACTTGAAGAAAAATTGGCTGCATGGTCGAGTCGTCAGAAGAAAAGCATTACTGCACAAATGGATCGCTGATGATGTGGGAATGTGTGAGCTACAAAGGCACAGGAAACCATGTCAAAGTTGAAGGAAATATGAATGCAGCATGTTATCGGCAAATACTGGAGGCAAATTTGCACTCATCAACCTGGAAGCTGTGCATGGGATGTACTTGGACGTTCCAACATAACAACGATCCAAAACACAATGCCAGGTCGAACTGTCATTGGCTACAGCAGAACAAAGTGAAGGTTCTGGAGTGGCCATCTCAGTCCTCTGACATCAAGATCATTGAGCCACTCTGGGAAGAACTCAAGTGCGCAGTTCACGCAAGAAAGCCCAGGAATTTGCAGGAACTGGAGGCTTTTTGCCAAGAAGAATGTGCAGCTTTATCATTCGAGAAAATAAAGAGCCTCATCTACAAATACTTCAAGCTGTCATTGATGTTAGAGGGGGTATTTAGACCTGGGGTATGTGAACTTTTGATCATTTGGTTGTTTTTGGTTGTCATTATGATCTTAAAAGAGAAAACACAGTAGTTTGACATAAAATGGCTTCACCCAACCACTAACCATGAGTGGAAAAACATTTTTTGTGTTATTCATATTCTCTGAAAAAAGGCCAAGAAAGCAAAAAATCTGCTGAGGTATGTAAACTTTTGAGCACAACTGTATGACAGAGAAAACGAAAATTGACACCATTCCAAAAACTGCACCCCTCAAACTACCGTATTTTTCGCTTTATAAGACGCACCTGATTATAAGACGCACCCCCAAATTTGGTGAAGGAAAAGAGAAAAAAATTATTTTTAATGTTAAATGGGGTCCGTCTTATAATGCCAGTGTCCGTCTTACAAATCAGTATATATGTCCCTCATCCTGGTACATAAACCCCCCCATCCTGGTATTCCGGTATATATGTCCCCTCCATTCTGGTATAAATGTCCCTCATCCTGGTATATATGTCCCCATACTGTATATATGTCCCCATCCTGGGATATCGCTCATCATGGCATACATGTCCCCATGCTATAAATATGGCCCCCCCATCCTGTATATATGCCCCATTCTGGCATATACATTCCCCCATCTTATCTATATGTTCCCCAACCTGTATATATGCCCCCATCCTGTGTATATGTCCCCCATCCTGTACATATGTCCCCCAAACTGTATATATGCCCCCATCCTGTATATATGTCCCCCATCCTGTATATATGTCCCCCATCCTGTACATATGTCCCCCATCCTGTACATATGTCCCCCATCCTGTACATATGCCCCCCATCCTGTGTATATGCCCCCCAACCTGTGTATATGCCCCCCAACCTGTATATATGTCCCCCATCCTGAAACTATGCCCCCCATCCATTATATATGTCCCCACATCCTGAAACTGACCCCCCATTTTGTATATATGTCCCCATCCTGCTTATTGCCCCTTTTGTGAATGCCTCTTCCCCATTCCCCCCCTCCGGACCCCAATGACTTACTGACATGCGGCTGCTGAGCGGGGGTCCGGAGGCAGGTTCAGGAGGATGAGAGGGCAGGAGCAGGGCCGATGCTGCAGCGGGGGCACGGGTGCAGGAGCGGAGTACCGGGGATGAGAGGTGGCAGCAAGCGGTGGGCGCCGCCATGTTTCTTTTGGCTGGCTGCATTCACTAACTGTGCAGCCAGTCAGGTAAGACTTCAACAAAATGGCCGCGGCCATAACGGAGACCCGCGGCCATTCTGGAGTCTCTACCTCTACCGGCCGGCTGCACACTGCTTAGTGAATGCAGCCGAGTAGAGGGAAGATGGCGGCGCCCACCGCTCGCTACCGCCGGTCATCCCCTGCAGCTCCGGTAGGGCAGCTGTGCCCCTCAGCCCATGAAGCTGCCTCCGGCACCCCCACTCGGCAGGCCCCCCCTCCCCTGGTAATATTTTATTATTTTTTTTAAATTGCATATTTAACATCCGCTTTTTAAGACGCACCCCCTTTTACCCCCCCAGTTTGGGGGAGGCAAAAGTGCGTCTTAAAAAGCGGAAAATACGGTACTTAAAACCACATTCAAAAAGTTTATTAGCCCTTCTGGTGTTTCACAGGAACTAAAGCCATCTGGAAGGAAAAAATGAAGATATTGAATTTTCACAAAGGCAAAAGGAGAAAATGGACCCTAAAATTTATTGTGCAATTTCTCCTGAATACACCGATATCCCATATGTGGTTGAACAGCACTGTTTGGGTGCATGGCAGGGCTCGGAAGGGAAGGAGTGTCATTTGACTTTTAGAATGGAAAATTAGCTGTAATCGTTAGCTGACACCATCTTGGAGAACCGCTGAAGTGCATAAACAGTGGAAACCCACCCCAAGTGACCCCATTTTGGAAACTAGATAACACCCACAGGTGCATCACAGAATTTTACAACATAGAAATGAGAGAATGATAAAATTTGATTATTCCCACAAAAAGGTTGTTATAGCCTCAAATACTTTCATTTTTTCAAGAATAGCAGGAGAAATTGAACCCCAACATTTTTGTGTAATTTGTCATAAGTACGAAGATACCCCATATGTGATGGAAAACTACTGTTTGGGCTCATGGCAGGACTCGGGAGGGAAGGCACACCAATTGATTTTTTGGAGCACAGACTTTCCTCTAAGGGTACCTTTACACGCTGCAACCGCCGCGAGAAATCTGACCGGCAATCTGTAGCCCCGTCACCATCACCGTGAAATTGCCTCGAAATTGCGGCGTGTAATTGGGTAAGTTGGCGGTGATAAAAAAAAGTTGCGCCTGGTTCTGATTTCACAGCACTGCTCCAAAATCAGAGGCAATCATGAAGGCGACATTCCCGGCTTTTGGCGTGTGAACGGGTGATAGGAATGGAATCTGCGTTGCCTACTGATTTCCCGGAGGCGTGCCACAGCGTGCTGGAGACCGCGCCCCGTCAGCGATGATTGATGGTGGCTACTGTGTTTACATTGGCTGTCCTTCACAGGGCACCATATTTGAACAGCTGTCCATTCACACTACACAATGGCAATGGCGTCATGTATTAGCCAGCCTTCCTGCGCAGGCAGGCCAATCATAACGCTATTGCATTGTCTAATCAGACATTGGGGCACGGAATACACCCGTCTGTCAAGCCTATGTTCTTGCGGCGCTAAACATGTACGCCCACATTCCTTTGGGGATTGCGGCGTGTGAATCGGCGAGGGTACTCCACCGGATTGATTCCACTGTTGGTGTGGCAACTTCCGGGACAACACATTGCCTTAGGTTTAGGACGAAAGTGCGACATGTAAAAGTGCCTTCGGCGTTCTGAGGCAACCATGAAAATTTGGACCCGCACGTTAGATTGCCTGAGCCTCCTATCGCCGCCAAAAGTTGCGGGGTGTAAAGCTGCTCTCATAGTTTGCAGAGTTAATTTGCAGAGCCCCTAAGTTCCCGAACAGCAGAAACCCCTTGAAGTGACTACATTTTAGAAATCTGACCCCTCTGGGTGGTCATATATGGCTGTGGTGATTATTTTAGCTATGGAAAACACCACTGGATTCAAGTATAACGAATGTTTCATTATTAAAAATGGCAAAATAAGCTTTTGCAGTGCCTAGTACATTGTAGTGCTAATACATTCTGCCCAGCAAGTGTTTCTGAAGAAACATACCCCATAAATTAAGCAATCTTCCTCACTACAATAGTGCCAAGTATGTGGGCGTTAACTGTGGTTTAAACTTTTGTAGGGCCCAGAAGGGAGGGGAGTATATGGATTTGGGAGCGCAGGTTTTGCTAATTTGCATTTTGGGGGGCGAGAAGCCATAGCGTTTTTCCAGAGCCTTTCTACTACCAGTAACTTGGAAGACCCCTTCATTTTGTTAACAGATGACAGACCTGAGTGGGGACTTGTGCTTTTGTGGGTTGAGTTGAATGCTATTGATGGTGATTTGTCAACAGAACATTTTGGATCAGTTCATATACATCCTGTACCCTATGCTGAGCACTTACATTCGGGTTTTACATATCCGAAATATGTGATTCAGGTGAAGCCTCCAACGGATCCATTCACTAATGAGGCAGCAGAATTACTCTGGACTCGGTTGTGGTCTCTGTTCAGCGGTGTCCATCTTTTCAAAGATGTACAAAACTGTGGTTGACCGCACATTTGCGCATGCCTAAAGAGATATGCAAAAATATGGACACTGCTGGATCACAAGTCAGATGGGATTAAAGGAATTAAGGACCCAGAGATGACCATGTTAGGGGCAGACTACTTAGAAAACATTATATAAAAACCAGAAGAACAAGAGTTCTATTGCCCGTGTGTCACCACCCGGGGGTCTGCCGCCCGTGCCCCGCGGCATGCTCCCGTTACTCCCTCGGCTCCTACTGCCCCTGTCCGGCCTCAAGGGCCCCGGGTGTCGACTATCCGCCGACGGCTCCAGGGCGCTGGCAGCCGCCGCCCGCGGGTCGGTCGGGTAGCGTCTTCCTTACCGTATGCTCCCCGGGTGCGCGCACCTGTCTCCAGCCGCAGGGGTCCAGCACCCTCTGCTTGAGCAACACTGCTCCTCTCACTTCCGGGACCACTGCTTGAGCTATGACAATCCATCTCCAAATTAGAATCTGCTGGACAACTGCAGGGAGCTTGCTCCTCCCCTCAGCCAATCACCAGGTCTCTGTGTTCTACCAATCAGGAGCACCCTGCTATGATATAAGCTTCCTGTTTTCTCTTACTCATTGCCAGGGCAATTTCTATGTAGAGAACTTGCTAATCCTGGTCTGGTCAGGTTGTTCCTTTATCAGCTTGATATCTGATTACTCTTGTTCCTTCCCGCAGATTCCTTCCGTGCCGGCTCCTTGCTGACTCCAGTGGTCTCGGTCTGCTTCCGGACCTCTTCCCTGCTGAAGAGCTTCCTCCAGCCCTGCTCTGGACCCTATGTGTTCCCGGTTCCCGTTTCTTATTGTATACCCGGTTGCTGTTTTGTTACCACGTCGCCTGGGGTCGGTTTAACACTCGTGTCCGCTTCATTGGCCCCTCCGAGGTTGGTACCGGCGGGATCCCTGTATAGGGGTTAAGCGCTCCGGGGTCTCCTTCGGTGGGTTTCCAGTGCTGCGACCTTGTGGCTCTCCCCAGGGGCGTGGGGTCTTGTGTTGTTGTTCTAATAAACCTGTTGACTCTACGGTACTTGTCCGCCTCTCTATCACCCGGTATCAGCATCCGCTCTACGCGGTCCAGTGGGTCTACGTGTGGGGTCCGTCAGTAGGACGTAACACCGTGTAATTAAACGTGATTTACTGTCCACACATGTGTTTGTTGCAAATATAACAGTTTATTAAGTGCAGAGGATACAGCAAATAGACGTTTCTTAGATAAAATTTTGACAAGGATCAGAGGTAAGGGAGGGAGACAGATGGCCGAGGCAGAAGCAGGAAGACCAGGAAATGTCCAGAGCGGCAGCAAAAGTGCAGGTGCTTTTAAGGTGCAAGGATGACATAGGTGCAGAAAGCTCCAGAGTCTAGTCAATACCCTAGTTGAGGAGTAAAATAAGAGCACATTGATTATTGCTTACCCATAGAACTCAGTGAGAGAGGTCTTCCTAGACTCCCTGAGGGTCTGGTAGCCCCGACACGTGTTTCGCGTCGGCTGCTTCAGGGGGCTACCTCTGATCCTTGTCAAAATTTTATCTAAGAAACGTCTATTTGCTGTATCCTCTGCACTTAATAAACTGTTATATTTGCAACAAACACATGTGTGGACAGTAAATCACGTTTAATTACACGGGCAATAGAACTCTTGTTCTTCTGGTTTTTATACAAGTCAGATGGGAGTTCAAAGTGACTTCCTCTGCCTCATTACACAACATTTTCCATTGGGAATTTTGTCTGAATCACGTTTTTCAGAGATTTACACGTAATCACCAATATGAGCCCTCAGAGTAGAGCGCAAGATAAACGTGAGCCAAGCCTTACTGCAATCTTTAGGAAGCTGAATAAACTAGTCAGCAGCAGTTGCAGAATAGGCTTTATTATTATTTTTACGCCATTCACCTTGTGGTATAAGTGTCTAGGCAGCTTTATTCGTTAGGTCAGTAAGAGCACAGTGATACCAGATTTATATAGTTTTTTTTTTTAGGTCTGGCTACTATCACGCTAAAAATGTGTTCTTTACAAAATAAAGGATAAACAAATCTACTGTCATAGTGGTGTAAAAATAAATAAATATTATTAAAAAGATTACATAGGGCTTCATTGTATTTTTGATTCTTAGCACAGATAAACAGACAGCTACAGGCTGTCACCTTTACCTTGGCTGGCAATCACAAATACAGGCTAGCCTAATATTTTAAATAATTAACTAAAAAAGTGTTGGTTTTGAGCTATTTTTGATTGCCAGCCAAGGTAAAATCCATGCAGCTGGGGGCTGGTATTGTCAGCATGGTAAGGCCCATAGTTATTGGGCCCCAGGCTAAAGAATAGCAGCATGCAGGTGCCCCAGAAATTGGCGCATTTATTAGAAGCACCGATTCCTGGTGCTTTACCAGGTTCTTTCTGATGCCCTGGTGCAGTGGCATTGGGGTAATAGATGGGGTTAATGACAGCTGAGTATTGAAAGCTTGTCATTAAGCACGGATTGATAATGTCCTCTATGAGACCCGCTCATTATGAATCCTGTAAAAAACACAACACACAGAGAAAAATCCTTTATTTGAAATAAAACACGCAGACAACCCTAATTTTCCCATTTATTAACCTCAAATGTACCCTCTGACAATAATCCACAATGAGTTCCCATGAAGCAAACGATCCTGGCTCTGCTTCATCTAGAGACTGCAGAAATGGAATAGGCGTCTTCTTGCTGCAGTTTCTGGGATCACAATGATTGCAGCTGCACTGCATGGCAATAATCTGATTGCCATACAGTGCAGCTGTCAGTGCTGCAGACAAAAGTTCCAGAGATCACAAGATCTCTGAGGCTTGGGTCAGGTGACCAGATGCAGTCATCACAACATTGAACTCTCAATGATCAGACCTTTGCAATTACATTGCTGAGGCACCGATCAGGGAGAGGAGAAAGACCGCGCAATCCCTCCCAGTACCCCAATTGCTGCAATCAGTGATACAGCCAGGGACGCACAGTGATCGTGTCCCTGGTTGTGTCACATTGCTCCCCTTCAGCCTCCAATAACTCCATGCAAAGAAGAAGCTGAAGAGGAGCGATCGTAGGGGAATGACGCGGCCACTATGCTCCATAGTGATGGGAGTGGTCGTCACAGCACAACCACTCCCACCAGAGCTATAGAGGGTGACACCGCCCCCTCCAAAGCTGCAGCCTATGGTAGAGGCTATTGCTGCCTCAACCATAGGCTGGATCGTAATGATCAGGCAATTTAATTTCCTGATCATTACAGTCGTTATGATTGTCTGTTCAGAATTGAACAACCAATCACAGCGATTGTATTTGTGGCATGGCAACACCATCTTCCGGGAGGTCGTGGTCTGGTGCCCTGCTTACAGAATAAGTAGGCACTGAACTGCGATCCCCTTTACCACGGAGCCGCATTTTCGCCAGGGCGTACCTAAACACCCTTGGTCAAGAACAAACTCCCTTCAAGGGTGTATGGATATGGATGGTCTTGAAAGGGTTAAACACTTCTATAATTAGCTTTTTTATCCTGACCAACACATTTTGTTTGGAATTTATCACATTTTTTTATTTTGTTTGTCCATCTGCTTTTTGAGGATTGACCATACATTCTCAATGTGATTGTAATTTGTTCAGTTTCTTGGCCATGGACATTATTTAATGTTTTTAAGTCACTTAGTTATCACTTTTTGCCATGTGGCATGGTGCGTCATCATGCTGGAACCAGTATAGTTCATCACCGAATTGCTCCTACATCATTTTAGACAAAAATGTGAGTAAGCACATTCCATGAATGCAAAGCAACCTGACACATAAATGGTCTCAGGATGTTTTACTGTTGGCATGACACAGTACTCATAGTAGTAAACAGCTTTTCTTTTCTTTTCCAGAAAAAGATTCTTTCAGACATCCAAAAGAGTCTGAAGGAAAACATCATAGTATTGCAGTATATAGTGAAAATCATGATCTCCTATGAATCTCAGCAAGTCCCCAGTACCTGCCACCACGTCATTTAAAAGCAATTTTCAGAGATTAAGAGCACTATTTACCGTATATACTCGCGTATAAGCCGAGTTTTTCAGCCCAAAAATTGGGCTGAAAAGTCTCCCCTCGGCTTATACGCGAGTATATACGGGACCCCCTCACTATTTGGCGCCCCCACCTCAGCATGGCCCCCCCCGCACGCAGCGCTGCGCTCATACATTACCAGCCTGTCAGCTGTCATCCTCCGGTGGCGGATCGCGGCTCCCGGCTCCGGCTTCCATCTTCATCTGTGTCTTCCTGCATGTCACATGACCGGCCGGCGTCGCGATGACGTCATCGCGATGAGCCCTGGTCACAATGCAGGAAGACACAGATGAAGATGGAAGCCGGAGCCAGGAGCCGCGATCCGCCACCGGAGGATGACAGCTGACAGGCTGGTAATGTATGAGCGCAGCGCTGCGTGCGGGGGGGGCCATGCTGAGGTGGGGGCGCCAAACAGTGAGGGGGGGCCTGGGGCTGCTGTGTACTACCCCTGGGGCTGCTGTGTACTACCCCTGGGGCTGCTGTATATACCCCTGGGGCTGCTGTGTACTACCCCTGGGGCTGCTGAGTACTACCCCTGGGGCTGCTGTATATACCCCTGGAGCTGCTGTGTACTACCCCTGGGGCTGCTGTGTACTACCCCTGGGGCTGCTGTATATACCCCTGGGGCTGCTGTGTACTACCCCTGGGGCTGCTGTGTACTACCCCTGGGGCTGCTGTGTACTACCCCTGGGGCTGCTGTGTACACCCCTGGGGCTGCTGTATATTACCCCTGGGGCTGCTGTGTATTACCCCTGGGGCTGCTGTGTACTACCCCTGGGGCTGCTGTGTATTCCCCTGGGGCTGCTGTGTACTACCCCTGGGGCTGCTGTGTACTACCCCTGGGGCTGCTATGTACACCCCTGGGGCTGCTGTATATTACCCCTGGGGCTGCTGTGTATTACCCCTGGGGCTGCTGTGTATTACCCCTGGGGCTGCTGTGTATTACCCCTGGGGCTGCTGTGTACTACCCCTGGGGCTGCTGTGTATACCCCTGGGGCTGCTGTGTACTACCCCTGGGGCTACTGTGTACTACCCCTGGGGCTGCTGTGTACACCCCTGGGGATGCTGTATATTACCCCTGGGGCTGCTGTGTATTACCCCTGGGGCTGCTGTGTATTACCCCTGGGGCTGCTGTGTACTACCCCTGGGGCTGCTGTGTATACCCCTGGGGCTGCTGTATATACCCCTGGGGCTGCTGTATATACCCCTGGGGCTGCTGTGTACACCCCTGGGGCTGCTGTGTACACCCCTGGGGCTGCTGTGTACACCCCTGGGGCTGCTGTATATACCTCTGGGGCTGCTGTGTACTACCTAAGGGCTGCTGTATACCACTGGGGCTGCTGTATATACTGCTGGGGCCTGCATACCACTGGGGAGGCTGCTGTATACTACCACTGGGGGGGCCTATATACCACACTGCTGGGGGCTGTATACCTGTGCTGGGGTCCACCCTCGGCTTATACACGAGTCAATAGATTTTCCCAGGTTTTGGGGGCAAAAGTAGGGGGGTCGGCTTATACACGGGTCGGCTTATACACGAGTATATACGGTAATTGGATAACAAACAACAAGAGCTCAGCTCTAACCATTGCTTTTAAACACAGATGCAGGCTATGTAAAAAAAGCCAGCATCAGGTGTTTGTGGAGAAAGCTCAGTTCCTGTGATCTCTCAACATGCAGTCAATCCTGCAATGACATAGATGTATGTTAATTTACATTAAAGGGGTTAATGTGGCATACCGGAACTAAAAATATAAACTTTTGACTCCATTTGACCTCCATTTTGGGGATACCAGTCTTTTACACAAAATATCTCTAACTTTACACATATATCTCGGTCTTCGGATTGTGGGTAGGTACAACGACAAAGAGAAACTAAAACAAAGTTCTCCCACCTTGGACAGTTTGGTCAGAATGGGAGGGGTTAGAGGTTGGGAGGATAAGCCAATGAGATAGGTATCTTTGGACATGCCCCCTTTTCTAGGGTTTTACCCAACTTGCATGAACCACATTCTTTTTCTTGGAACTTCAATGAGCACGATGAGCACATGGCCGAGTATCATACCCTTTCCCTCTATAAATCTATTCATAGGGATACATTTGTGTTCAGAATAATAGAAGTCTGTTCAAAAACATAAATTAAGCCCAAAATCTTTATTGATTATTTACAAGAAGAAAAGCTAGTACCCGAATCATTTCCAATGAGCTTCAGTTTATTTTACAGAAATCACATGAAATTTAAAAGCATCTCGGTGGGCCCTTGGCCCCATCAGACGGCTTTCAGTATAAAACCTTCATCAATGACAGACAAATGACAGAGTATATATACACTTTTGATGACAGCACATGTGAAATCCATTAATCAATTTCAGTTGTGAACAATTAATGTGGTCCGTATATGGACAACCTCAATACAAAGCGATGACACAGGAACAAGGTTTTGAAAAAAATCACACATATATGAACAATGAAATTTCTGGACATGAAAGCATGAAACTACAAAAACCAATAAATATATATAAAGGCCACTTCACACACACAGATATCTGAGTCCAATATCTGAACAGATCTCTGGTTGCAGTGAAATCATGGATACATTGCTCCATTTTGTGGCTGTGTACAACATGGAGCAATGTATCCATGATTTCACTGCAACCAGAGATCTGTTCAGATATTGGACTCAGATATCTGTGTGTGTGAAGTGGCCTTAAGATGCATGTAGGTATGGCAAATTGTTACATATAAGAAAGTGTAGCCCCAAAATACATTGGATAATATTTGCTTATTATCATCCTGAGCTGATGTGATGGATTCCTTTCAGAGCATTGTGGAGGAGGAAGTTAGAAATCTACTTGTAAATGAAAGTGCTAAAACTGACAATCTGCCCCCATTCCAGAGACAGGCTCTCAAAGAATTACAGGATAACCCAAACATTGTTATAAGGAACTCTGATAAGGGGGGCTCCGTAGTTATTATGGATGCTTCCCTGTACCACAGGGGAATTATGGGTATCCTTAGGGATAGAAGTACATACTTAACCTTGTTTTCTGACCCTACTAACAAATCACAACAAGACCCGAAAGTATTATTGGATGAGGGACTTGCTCTGGGACTCATTAATGAGAAACAACATAAACACATGTTGGTATCCCACCCCATATGTCCCATCTTTCATGCCCTCCCCAAGGCCCATAAGGACTGCTTCCCTCCACCCCTCAGGCCAATAGTATCAGGGATTGGATCTCTCAGTGAGCATCTATCTGAGTGGGTGGATGGTAAGTTGCAGCCTTTGGTCTTGGGGATTTCTGGGTACATTTCTGACATGCTCTGAAAGACAAGAGATGGAACAAAGGGGATAGTTGGATTACTATGGATGTAACATCTCTGTACTCATGTATTCCAGATGACGTGGCAATGGAGGCTTTGGCCATTGTTCTAAATAGATCAGCTTATCGACAGGATGAAATCAAGTTCACCCTTATGAGTGTGCATTTTCTCCTAAAGAACCATTTCTTCAAGTTTGATGGCTTGTTCTTCCTGCAGACATGTGGTTGTCTGATGGGGGTGAAATTCTCCCCCTCATTGGCTAACTTTTATATGTCTGTATGGGAGAACAAGTACCTGTATATGGCCAATAATCCTTTTGCCAAAAAAATCTACGGTGATACGGGAGATACATTGACGATCTGATCCTAATCTGGGCCGGATCGTCTAGTGTGTCTCCCAACCCCAATATTGTGTCCTTTGTTGATTATTGCAACAGAAACAGTATGAATATCAGATTTGTTGCACAGGATCATGGTGTGGAAACAAGTTACTTGGATGTGGTCCTGACGGGGCGTGAACTCACTGGTGGTATATCATCTGGCCTATATAGAAAACCCATTTCCAGCAAATCGCTTTTTCATGAAGATAGCTGCCACCGACTACATACAATAAAAAGCTTTTAAAGGTGGTAGAATTTATTAGGGCCAGAAGGATGTGCTCTCAGGAAAGTGTTTTTTCAGGTACACTGTCGTGATATTGAAAAAAGGTTAACTTATAGGGGCTATAAGCGGTGGATGATAGATGGGGCTAAAAGCATTGCTGCAGGTAAATCACGGAAGGAACTTTTAACTTGTGACATGCTGAAATCCAAAGGAAATCGCTTGCATCATAAGGATAGAGGTAGTTCTAAGGAGAAGGAACACCTGATTACTTTTTCAACACTTTACAGTTCTGATTATGGGAACATAATTTCCATATTACACAAGTTTGTACCCATGCTCTGTCAGAATCAATCTCTGTGCAAAATTCTTGAGGGGGGGTTTCAGATGCGTACCCAGGAAGGGTAGAGATTGTTGAAGTCGCCCATGATGATGGTGGGGATTTCGGAGGAGAGGAAGTGGAGAAGCCAGGTTGTGAAGTGGTCGAAGAATGTAGATGAGGATCCTGGAGGGCGGTAGACGAGAGCCAGTTGGAGGTTGCAGGGGGAGAAGATACGCACGGAGTGCGCCTCGAAGGAGGGGAGGGAGGCAGAGGGGGGTGGTGTAATTGGGGTAAAGGAGCAGCTGTTAGCCAGGAGTAGGCCAACACCTCTGCCGTGGGAGTTGCTGGGGCAGGGGGTGTGGGGAGAGGGTGAGTCCGCCATAGGAGAGGGTGGCGGGAGAAGTTGTGTCAGAAAGGGGTGAGCCATGTTTCGGTGATGCCAAGGAAAGAGAGTTTTTTGGTGATCTAGAGCTCATGGATGAAGGTGAGTTTATTGCATACTGAGTGGGCATTCCAGAGTGCGCCAGAGAGTGGGATTGGGGGAGGGGCAGCTTGGGGGATGGGTGTAAGGTTGCAGGGTTTACAGATGTTAATGGTGATGGGCGTGGGCTAGGGGTGATTGTGGGGATGTGTTGGGGGGACCGGGATTAGGGGAGATGTCGCCAGCAAGTAGGAGGAGGAGGGAGAGGGTCAGGAGGTGGGGGCATAAGAGCTTGCGTGGCGGGCGGGCATGTTTGGAGATAAAGGCTTGGGTATGGAGGAAGAGTTCAGAGGAGTGGGTGAGATGGCTAGGTAGGATGGAGGGGGAGAGTGTTATTGTGTTGTCGGGAGGAGGGACAGAGGGGGGTTGTAGGAAGTGAAGTAGGATAGGAGTGAGTGTGAAGAGAAGGGAAAACATTGCTTGGGGGTATAGGATTCAGTGGGAGTGAGAGATGGAGTAGGGGGGTGAGGTGCAGATGGGGAGTGGTGGTGGCGGGGGCAACAGCAGCTGAGTGGAGGAGGTGCAGCCGGGGTTGGGATGGAGACAGGGGACAGGAGGACAGGAGCAGCAGGAGGTGTGAGATAGAGGCAGGTGTCTGAAGTGACAGGGGACAGGTGCAGCAGGAAGGGTGTGCAAAGCGGGTGAGTGCCAATCAAATCCAGGCAATCGCAAAGCAAATGGAGGCGTACAGAGTCCAGCAGGTGAAGCAGGGTGATGCGGTGCAGTCTGAGAACAGATGTAGATACAATAGTGGGGATGAGATGCAGATGCAGCCGTAGATGCGATCAGGTGTTGCCGGGGGCGGGATGCTCAGGTGCAGCCAGGATCCGATGCAGCTGGGGCTCAGATGTAGCCAGGGGGGTCCATGCGCAGAGGAGTCACTCAGAGACAGGTGAGATGATAAATATATATAATTTGCCAACGGTGGATGGATAATCCAGGATGAAAAAATATATATATCACAACAATTACACCAAATAGAAGACCATAATAACGCAAGAAAGGTGATAGCGCAGATCCAAACCCTAGTAACTTCACAGGCAACTGTAATCTGTGATTTCGAGTGACATGTCAAAGACCTCGATAACAGGGGCGGAGACACAATATTAGAGCCCCCCCGAAGTGCGAGATAAAGAAGATGTTGTGACTACCATTCAGACAATTTTCAATTCCATCCTGCGCAGCCCTCTGGATCAACCTGCAACTATGGACAGACCCCATAGAGCACTAAAGGCCAAAAACTTAGATAGCGCTCCAAGAGAGATTATTTGCCACATCACAGACTTTCGCTTAAAAGAGGAGATTATGGCCAAAGCCTGTCCACCCAAGCAGCCTACCTTCAAAGGAACCAAAGTGTATCTTTTCCAAGATTTGTCCTGGATCACCCTGCAACGTAGACGAGCATTACGACCCCTTCTCAATTGCTTGCGAGACAGGGTTATCCTCTACAAGTGGGGTTTCCCATTCAGCCTGTCAGCCAGAAAAGAAAATAGATCTGCGATACTATGACACCCTGAGGATCTGCCTACCTTCTGTAAGGCCTTCAACATTGACCCACCTGATCTTCCAAACTGGCTCTCACCAATACTCTCCCCGCACCTCCAACAAACCTGGCAGAAAGCTCCTTCGAGGAAGAGACGCGTGGGAAATGTCAACAGAAATACAGTGCCTTGTGAAAGTATTTGGCCCCCTTGAACTTTTCAACCTTTTGCCCCATTTCAGGCTTCAAACACAAAGATATAACTTCTAATTTTTTTGTGAAGAATCAACAACAAGTATGACACAATTGTAAAGTGGAACGAAATTTTTTGGTTATTTTAAACTTTTTAACAAATAAAAAACTGAAAAGTGGGGTGTGCAATATTATTCGTCTCCCTTGAGTTAATACTTTGTAGCGCCACCTTTTGCTGCGATTACAGCTGCAAGTCGCTTGGGGTATGTCTATCAGTTTTGCACATTGAGAGACAGAAATTCTTGCCCATTCTTCCTTGCAAAACAGCTCGAGCTCAGTGAGGTTGGATGGAGAGCGTTTGTGAACAGCAGTTTTCAGCTCTTTCCACAGATTCTCGATTGAATTCAGGTCTGGACTTTGACTTGGCCATTCTAACACCTGGATACGTTTATTTTTGAACCCTTCCATTGTAGATTTTGCTTTATGTTTAGGATCATTGTCTTGTTGGAAGATAAATCTCCGTTCCAGTCTCTGGTCTTTTGCAGACTCCGACAGGTTTTCCTCCAGAATGGCCTGTATTTGGCTCTGTCCATCTTCCCATCAATTTTAACCATCTTCCCTGTCCCTGCTGAAGAAAAGCAGGCCCAAACCATGATGCTGCCACCACCATGTTTGACAGTGGGGATGGTGTTTGAGCGTGATGAATTGAGTTGCTTTTACGCCAAACATATTGTTTTGCATTGTGACCAATAAGTTTGATTTTGGTTTCATCTGACTCCATATGTTTGGTGTGTCTCCTAGGTGGCTTGTGGCAAACTTCTAACAAGACTTTTTATGGATATCTTTGAGAAATGGCTTTCTTCTTGCCACTCTTCCATAAAGGCCAGATTTGTGCAGTGTACGACTGATTGTTGTCCTATGGACATACTCTCCCACCTCAGCTGATGATCTCTGCAGTTCATCCAGAGTGATCATTGGCCTTTTGGCTGCATATTTGATCAGTCTTCTGCTTGTTCGAGATGAAAGTTTAGAGGGACAGCCTGGTCTTGGTAGATTTGCAGTGGTCTGATGCTCCTTCAATTTCAATATGATCGCTTGCACAGTGCTCCTTGAGATGTTTAAAACTTGGGAAATCTTTTTGTATCCAAATCCAGCTTTAAACTTTGCCACAACAGTATCTCGGACCTGCCTGGTGTGTTCCTTGGTCTTCATGATGCTCTCTGCACTTGAAACAGAACCATCAGACTATCGCAGAGCAGGTGCATTTATACAGTCTTGATTGCACACAGGTGGATTCTATTTATCATTACCAGTCATTTAGGACAACATTGGATCATTCAGAGATCCACACTGAACTTCTGGAGTGAAAGTAAAGGGGCCGAATAATATTGCACGCTCAATTTTTCAGGTTTTTATTTGTTAAAAAATGTTTAAAATATCCATATAAATTTCGTTCACTTCACGATTGTGTCCCACTTGTTGATTCTTCACAAAAATATTAGAATTTATATCTTTATGTTTGAAGCCTGAAATGTGGCAAAAGGTTGAAAAGTTCAAGAGGGCCGAATACTTTCACAAGGCACTGTACCTAAGTGATGGTGGGGTGCTATGGTTTTAAATCTGGCTTTCTCTCTCCGAATTTTATTCTCTTGGCTGCGTGGTCCACTTAATGTTCTCCCTCTCCTTTTATCTCTTTTTATCCATTCCACTTTTATCTTCCCCTGCCCCCTGACAGACTCCATTTGCACCCTGCCCCCGACGTACGCCATAGAAGCCTGCGAGACTCAATGCAATTCCGCAGATTCATTCATAAACATGGACTATACAACCTGTGGAGGGTGGACAACCCAACTGCCAGACAATATACTTTCTACTCCCACCCCCACCGATCACATAGTAGGATTGACTACATTTTAGGAAATGTTGTGACATTGACATTTCTGCGACGGGTTAGCATAGGCAATATCACCTGGTCTTTTCATACCCCCTTACTAACGGAACTTAAGATCCTACCTGCCCCGCCGAAAATCACACACTGGTGGCTCAATGAGTCCCTGTTGATAAATATAGTGACAAGGGAAAGCCTGAGATCCTCTCTGATCCATTACTTTGCCGAAAAGACCCCTTCAGCTCCTTCGCTCATGGCTCTATAGGAGGCGCATAACGCAGTATTCAGAGGTGAGTGTATAGCACTCTCCTCAAGATTAAAAAAAAGATGCTAAACTGAAATATTCCTATTATGAGAGAAAGTTCACACTCAAAGAAGCTAAACTTCTCGATTCTCGAACGCCCCACTAAGAGAGACATGAGGGAAGTGATCGACCTACAGACACAGTTAAAAGATATAACATTGGGAAGGGTCGAGAAACTCATACGTTTTTCTCGCCAGATATATTATGAATACGGCAATAAAGCCCAAACTATGCTGGCCAGACAATTAAAAGAAAAAGCTTCCACTAACGCTCCATAGGGCATTAGAGACTCCAATGGTGATACCAAATATGATCCTGAAGGGATGGCCCAAGCCTTTTATGAATATTACTAGCTGTGAGCCCGATGCAAATGCATCGGGTGTCTAGAACAGGAGAGGCTCCGGAGCACTGTGTCAGCATGTGCTGACAGCAGCGGCTCCGGAGCGGGATCAGAGCGGGGGTGTGCGGACATATGGGGGGGGGTGAGGACATATGGGGGGTGTGTGGTGACAGGGGTTGGGGGTGTGTGCTGACAGCGGCGAGGGGTCGCAATGCCCGCTACGCGGGCAATGCTTCTCTCGTGGTGACATCACAGAGTGACAAAGCCACGGTCTTTTGCGGGGTCCGACACGGAAGTGCCTACGGCAATTATATAGTAGATTCCACCCTTTACTCCCTTACATCCATCCTGCCAGCCTCTTCTTTGCATAGGGACACCCTATTAAATGAGTACCTAACCTCATGCTAGCTCCCCAGACTGACCCCTGACGCACTAACGGACTTAAACAGAAAGGTCACGACAGAGGAGATTGAGGAAACCAGTAAATCCTGGACCGGACGGCCTCCCATACTTGTACTAGAAGACTTATGCGCCTTTGCTCTCGCAACACATGGTCCCTTGGTTTAATTCTGTAATAGATGGGGGTAAAATTCCCACCTCAATGCTCTACTCTTATATTACAGTTATTTATAAAGAAGGCAAGGATCCTATGGATTGTGCGAGCTATCGGCCCATAAGTCTACTGAATTCTGATTTGAAAATGTTTACTAAAATATTAGCAGAAAGGCTGAATAATTGGCTTCCACAGCTAAGTCACAAAGACCAGGTGGGATTTGTCCTTTTTCATCAAGCGGGCGACAACACCAGACGCATTATAGACCTGGTTGACGTGAATAGAGGGGGTGCTGAGGCACTTCTCTTAGGTTTGGACACAGAGAAGGCCTTTGACAGGCTGAACTGGGCATTTATGTTCTCTGCATTGCACCACTTCGGCCTGTCAGGGCCCTTAATCATGGCTCTGAGAGATCTGTACTCCTGCCCATCAGCGACAGTCCGTTTGCCTTATGCATATTCCCATAGTCTTAATATACGAAATGGCAGCTGTCAGGGCTGTCCATTGTCCCCTTTACTGTATGTGCTTAGCATAGAACCCCTGGCAGCCCAGACTCGTAATAGTCTGGATGTGACTGGGATCCAGATAAGGAGTAAGGATTTTAAAGTAACCCTTTTTGCCGATGAGGTTATGCTTTCTTTATCAAATCCTATAGTCTCCCTCCCCAATTTGCAGCAAATACGCGATACCTACTCAAACCTATTGGGATATAAAATGAACTCAGGGAAGACGGAGGCTCTACTACTTAATATAACGGGATGAAAACTCAATTACTTGCAGCAATGCTATAAATTTGCCTTCAATACATTTTCCATAAAATATTTGGGAATTCACATCACTCCCAGATATGGGAAGATGTTCAAGGCAAACTTCCTTTTTTAATACGAGATACCGAATTCCACCTTAAAAAGTGGTCCTCGATGTCGATTTCTCTCCTAGGAAGAATAGCAGCAATTAAAATGTCAGTTCTTTCTACATTACTTTACTTGTTTGGAACTATTCTAACTAAAGTTCCACTGACCGTGCTCAAAAAGGTGCAATCAATGCTCCTAAAATTCATCTGGCACTGGGGACGGCATTGCATACCTAGATCGGTCCTGTGTGCCCCTAAATCACAAGGCGGACTAGCATGCCCAGATATAGTTAAATATTATTATGAAACACATTTCTGCCATATTCCCTCCTGGACAACAGTCCTGGCCTATAATAAATGGACGGAAATAGAGAAGCTGTGGCTGGCTCCTCACCACCCAGCTTCTCTGGTGTGGGCCCACCTAACAATATATCCTCAGCTAAGCTTTTAGGCCCTATGGCCTTCACTAGAGAGATCTGGACCTCCACCAGAATAAAATTCTAACTAGCATCACATGCATCCTTCCTGACTCCTTTCCTCTGTAATCCACGTCTGTCAGGACTTATGAGTGCAGTGGTGGATTCCAGATGGGCAGAAGCAGGCCTTTTTTTTTTTCGAGACTTAGTGGATGCCTTGATCAGAAAATTCAGCTCCTTTACTGGTTTAGCTGATAAACATAAGCTACCACAGAATCTGTTTTATTCGTACCAACAAACAACCCTCTATTTTAGAACCGAATTGGGCCCACCTGAATCGCTCACTCCTTCTAGATTTGAGCAATTATGTGCCAGCGACATCTCAACCATAGGCCTTGTCTCTGACATATGCTCCATCTTGTATGACCTGAATGAGTCGAGCCAGCAGGGAAGGGGTTACTCGGATACCGGGATGGTGGCTTCGGTGGGGATCACAGATGGTCGGGTCCCGGTTCCATGCCCTGGGCACTCAATGGCTGATGGGGATGACGATTGGGGGATTATACGTGACACCATCTGTGGTGTCTGGTAAGTGGTTACCAGCACTGCAGCTGGGTGCGGAGGTGATGGTGTGGTCCAGCAGAGGTACTACAGCTCCCACAGGCGGTGCTTTTACTCAGCGTGGCGGGGTGGATGATGGGGGTTATAGTTGCGGTCCTGCTATAGTTCTGCAGAGGCCTTTCGGGCGACGGAGTATATGAGACCATAGATCAAGTCAGCTCAAAACAGTTCTTTACTGGTACCAGATGGATATGGTACACGGTACAGTCTGGCTCACCGGGGATTATAGCCACAGATTTCAGGATTCACCACAGAGTCTGTCAGAAGTGTCTCTCCTTTATCTTTCTTGGTCTTTATTCACCATGGCTCTCTGCCCTCCCACGCTGAAGTCTGGTCACTGGTCCTCAGGTCTGTTGCCTTAAGTCTTTGTTACCTCTTGGCGTCTTGGACCTAGCTTTGGGACAGAGGTTAGGCTTCTTGGTGGGTGTCGTGGCTCTCTTATGAGGGCCCACAGTGCGCTGGTCTGTGGTTTGGGATAAATCTGATCAAACCGCCTTAGCTTCAGTTTACCGGTGTGACCTGGGCACTCCAGACGGCTCCGACCAGACCTGGAGTGTCCCCTTCTTGTCTGGGTCACCTCCTCTCCTTAAAGGTGCCCTCTCCTCAGGACAGCAGGGTCCCCTGCGTCCGTCCGTTCTCTCTGTCACCTTATGTCTGCTGTCACTCACGTTTCCCGCTCACCTAAGCTCCACCCCCATGGTACCTACTGAAATACAGTCCCCTGTGCTAGGGTGTCTGTGGGTGGGTTCTGTGGACAGACCCTGTAGTTTCCCCCCTCCACCTGTGACCACGGAGATACTACACCTTCATTTTGGGGTGCAGTACCTCCCTGTGGTGTCCCGCCAGAGGGGTGCCACACAAAACCCCTAATTTCCATCCAACATTCGTACATGCAAAGGTGGGAGAGATAAGAGACGGTTGGGTTATACATCAACATACTAAAAGTGTGCGGTGATATGGTTTTGCCCTTTCAAAACTTCCATTAACATCCTTTACAGAGAGAATCAGATTAAGATTTTAATGAATTGGTATCGCGCCCCAAAATTGTTGCATACAATAAACCGGTCTATTCCTGACAAATGCTGGAGGTGTGATTCCGGTGGAGCATCCCTCTACCATATCTTCTGGACCTGTCCGGGAGTGACTGGTTTCTGGAGAGAGGTCGAGAGATTAGTACTGGTATAGGTGTAGATGTCCCTCTAGATCCACTGGTCTATTTGCTAAATCTGCTACCTCCAGGATTGGATAAACCACGGGTAAAATTGTCGATACATCTTTTGACAGCTGCCAAATGTATGATTTCATTATTTTGGAAAAAATAGCAATTCCCACTATGTCTGACTTATATGCACGGATAAATGATGTCTGTTCCATGGAAAAGATGACCGCTACTTTACATAATAATATGGAAAGCTTCAATAAAATCTGGAGACTTTGGGACGTGTTCAGGGAAAACTTCCACTTATGATACATCTACAGATGAACCTAATATGCTTTTGATTCCCCACAGGATTCTTCCCTGAGTAAATGTGAACCTCACGGACCTTTGAATTGTCCAAGACGTTATACCCTAGGATCCTAACAGGCACTCTACCACTGAATTTAAGATGGGACTCTATTGTTCTATTCTTTTCCCTTTTACCATCATTGTCTACTTACGATTAAACTACATGTTGCAGAAGCTCTTAATTGTTAATAATAATAATAATAATTATAATTATTATTATTAGTTTATTGTTTATTATTAATTGTTTATTATGCACTGATATGTAATATGAACATTTGAATAAAAATATAGTGCATGAAACTAGCTCCTGTTCTTCTTCCTTCTCCTCCTCCTCCTCATTGTCCCCCAATCTCCATTGGGATGAGATGAGGCTGGGCTGTGTGTAATCACCCTGTATGGTTCCTTGCTCCATCTCATCGTGCTCCGCCTGCAATGCATCCTCTTTGATTTTGAGTAGAGAACGTTTCAGAGAAGCAGGATAGTGACGCTAATAATGGCGTCATCACTGCTCACCATCTTGGTGGAGTCCTCAAAGTTTTTTAGGACGGTACATATGTCGGACATTCATGTCCACTCCTGAGGTCTTATGTGTGGTGTCTGAACCGAATACAGATGGCCTTGTTGATGCTGGTAGTCAACAACTGTCCTCTTCTGCTCACAAATCCTGACCTGCAGTGTCGAGCTCCAACGCGTAGGGACATCACACACCAGTCTGTGTGCCATCAGCGAGATGTACCATCCCTGCCCACAAGCACTTGTCCACGTGTCTTTAGTTATGTGGAATTTGCCGGAAACTGCGTTGTTAAGGGCATGGCTAATGTTTTGGGACACGTGTTGTGTAATGCGGGGACGGCACACTAGGAGAAATAGTGGCAGCTGGGGTCCGAGTAACGAGGGATGGCCGCCGCCATTAGGTTGCGGAACACTTATGTCTCCACTAGCCTAAAAGGCAACATTTCGAGTGCAAACAGTTGATAAATGTGCGAATTGAGTAGTTTGGCCTGTGGGGCGTTGGCTGTGTATTTACGCTTGTGTTCCAAGGATTGGGGTATGGACAACTGAACGCTGCGCTGGGACAAGGACGTGGATGTGGTTGCTGATAATGGTATGTCTGATTGTGCAACGACAGGTGCAGGACAGGAGGCATCTTCACGTAGACTATGGACAGGGGATTGCCTTGCATGCACAACAGTGGAAGAAGCAGTGGTATCACCCGCAGACACTGCTCCTGGACCCTGGGGTTCGGACCACAAAGTCAGGTGATTTGCTGCCATGTGCCTGATCATACTGTTGGTGGTAGTTTTGCTACCCCTGCAGATGCTAGCATAGCAGGTGGTTCAAATTGCCTTTTTGGAATGATCAGCAGACTCCTTAAAAACAGCCAGACTCGGGAAGACCTAAGAGTTGTACTGGCAACTTCCGTCGTTTTGGTGTTGCGGGGAACGGTTGGCCGTCTTCTGTCTGCGGCCACCACATTGCTTCTTCTTGCCTGTTTGGGTGCTACGCCTCCCTCCCCCTGTGCGCAGCTGTCCTCGCTCTGCATGTCCTCCTGCCAGATCTGCTATATACCCTGCCTGCCCGTATACAGCTAAATTAATGTTAAAAAGGACTGTTGTTTTGATGGAGATAGATATTAGAAGCCTATACACCAGCCCCAGATGTGCTGACTGGTATACAGTCTCTTGTGGTACACCGAAGTGTCCTATATACCCCTCCTGCCTATATACAGCTAAATTAATCCTTAGAAGGACTTTTGTTTTGACGGATAGAGAAGATTGTACACCAGCCCCAGATGTCCCAACTGGTATACAGCCTCTTGTGGTACATCGAAGTGTGCTATATACTGTGCCTGCCTGTATACAGCCAAATTAATCCTAAAAAAGAACTGTTGTTTTGATTGAGATAGATATTAGAAGCCTGTACACCAGCCCCAGATGTGCTAACTGATATACAGCCTCTTTTGGTACACCGAAGTGTGCTATATACACCTCCTGCCTATATACAGCTAAATTAATCCTTAGAAGGACTGTTATTTTGATGGATAGATATTAGAAGCCTGTACACCAGCCCCAGATGTGCTGACTGGTATACAGCCTCTTGTGGTACACCGAAGTGTGCTATATACTCTGCCTGCCTGTATACAGCTAGATTAGTCATCAAAAGGACTGTTGTTTTGATGGATTTTGTATCCCAGGACCTACACTACCTAAAAGACCCAAAATCTGTCCCCCACTCAGCAGCTCCTCTCCCTACTCTAGCTGACGATGTGGAGCAGAGTGACGAGCACAGCGCCGTCAGGTCTTATGTAGACCTGATGATGCTGTGCGGCCAGCCAATCACTGTAATGCCACAACCAACATGGCCGTGGCATTACAGTGCGTGGCCCTCCATGTGGGCTGGCTCTGTATAGAGCGCCAACATGCAGGGTGGTGGACCCAATCATAAGCCCGAGCACCTCGCCTGTACTCGGTGCTCGCCCATCACTATAAAGCAACAGAAAGACTTAGTGTTGATAATTGTGCAATGACAAGATAGTTGCAGACATTGCCCAGGATTATTATTACAATGGTGAATTTTATCCCCTTTTACAGGACATAAGACATTAACAGCTGGAATATAATTCCTGATATTTTTTTTCTTCCTGCATCCCCTTTGGATGACCAAGTTGAATATTTATATACATGGAGTTTTTAGAGATAACTGTGGGAGGAATTGCTATTACATGTATAGTTGGGTCGAGCCTGCTTCAAACATTGAACTATACAACTATAGAAAGAAATGACAATCTTGAACATACTTGCAAAAAGACAAGGGTGTATACG
The DNA here is from genome assembly GCA_033576535.1 of Allobates femoralis. NCBI lineage: Eukaryota > Metazoa > Chordata > Amphibia > Anura > Aromobatidae > Allobates > Allobates femoralis. Next base: position 339,931,439 of record JARQOC010000003.1, read on the forward strand.
GAGTCTTGCACGTACCTGCATTGTAAAGATTGCTTTCACTTTCAAGAACATCTGATGACATAATTAAGCCCGCATGGATTTTTGACACATCATTATAGTTTTCCCATCTCTTTCGCTGCAGTTGCTGCAACCAGTACATCTTGGCATGATTGTTAATGGCCTTAGTGAAAACACAAGTTGGATTAATTGAGATTTGTTTTTATTTTTTATTTTTTTTTACCATAATTCATACACTAACAGTCTGTTAGTTTTCTCCTGAAAGGTCTGAAGGGTAGGTAATGGGGAATATGAAACCTATAGGATTTATGTTTCATGTAAAGAAAAAAAAATAATGTGAAGTAATATTCAGTTTATATATCTCCCTAGTATAATCTTTGTCAACCCCTTTAGGTATCTACTTTGCTGATCAAGTAGTTCCAACTAGTGGAAACTATATGCACACTTCCCCTACAAAGTGAGTGGCCTGCATTAGTTCTGTTTTTCATGTGGTTTGCCTTCAATGGAATTAGGAGAGAGTGTTGTAAAATAGTGACATACCTTTAGGATATAAGATTTTGTTGGAGTTTTAATTTCAAATATTCCCTCTTCAGCTTCCATGCTAAAATGAAAAGTGGCGACGTGAAGATCTATACTCCCAAGGGGACAAACATCTGTAGCCATCCTATAGTAGAGCAAATGGCATTTCTTGTCATCATAGCAGAAGAAGCGGTACTTCCATGCTTTCAAGGGTCCTTTCATTCCTAGCTTATAAAGATATCCACAGATCTTTTTTGTTTTTTCACTATCACCTTCTTTAGTTGGGGTAAGCGATGGAACATTTGCAATATTCCCTGTGGTATGTCCATCGTAATATATTTCAGTCTCAATTGCTTCATCATTTAAAGCTTGGTTTGGAGTTCCAGTTTCTGTAAATGTTTCCTGATGAATATCATCTACCTTTTCATCTACATCCTCTTCATTCATCTTTGCATATATATGGAGTCCTTAAAAAAAAGAAAAAATCAATAACTGGATCTGTCCATACGGGTTGAAGGGGTTGTCCGGGCTTTTTCTATAATTTACATGTATATCTAGGCTGCAGAATGTTGACTGTTTGTAATATACATCCTGTCAACATTTTGCAGGGTTTCCTAGATATCACCTATTTGCGGCTGCCAGAGAACGTCCAGGGGGCATCTTGGTGCTTGAGCTTACATGTAAATGAAGAACTGGTCGTTTACTCCCAGACTCCAACACACACGCCCCCTCCCCCAGTCTACAGTATGGCCAGTCACCCCCAGACTTCTACAGCCTGCCCCAGTTCCAAGCATGACCACCCATCCCCTCTGCACACAGCCCTCAGCTACTCCACTGACCCAGTGTATCAAATCTGCAGCTCTGTGCACCACTCTGTGAGCTGCAGATTTGGCAAAATGGGTCCATGGAGGAGTTGAGGGCTATGTGCAATCATATGTGTCCTCAGCTGGTGTTTGTCTGTGAACACTCTGTGCAGGAGCCGATCCTCCTCCTCGATCCCCAGCTGCCAGCTCTGTGCCCCACTGTGTACAAGAGATACAGAGGAGGACCACCTCGCCTGCACACTGCACAGAGCGGCCACAGGGGAGCACGAGTTAAGGACACAGGATTGCACACAGCCCTCAGGTCCTACACTGACCCAATGTGCCAAATCTGCAGCTGACAGAGTGGTGCACAGAGCTGCAGATTTGATACACTGGGTCAGTGGAGGAGCTGAGGGCTGTGTGCAGAGGGGGTGGGTGGTCATCCTTGGGACTGGGGCGGGCCTGTAGCAGTCTGGGGGTGGCTGGCCATACTGTAGACTGTGGGAGGGGGCGTATGTATTGGTAAACAACCAGTTCTTCATTTACATACAGCTGCAGCACAAACACGCACCCTGGATGATCCCTGGCTGCCGCAAACAGGTGATATCTAGGAAACCCTGCAAAATGTTGACAGGATGTATATTACAAACTGTCAACATTTTGCAGCCTAGATACAAATGTAAATTATAGAAAAAGCCTGGACAACCCCTTTAAGTGAAATGCAAACAAATTTATACTTTTCTTTAACTATAGTTGAATCACAAAAATTATATCAATCATTAATGCAATAATTTTTAGACAAATACAGATACAGAGAGCATCATTTATGAAAAGTTTAAAGGTGTCCATACACATTATGTACATATTGACCAAACACAGAGATTAGGTTTTGACCAGCCTTATATATATTTTGGGGGTCACTATACTCCCCTTGATTGCAGATGTGGTGTAAATGAAGGATTGTCCATGTGAAACTTTAGCATCCTCAACAATTTGTCCATGTGAGAAAAAGGCTACTGCCAGAGATGTCTAACAGTTATTTGTCTCCTAACCCTTATAGCAAAAGAAAGCACCATTGACTGAGCATGTGGAGTTCATTGAATTCAGCTGAATAAGGTCAACAGCATTTTTGGTGCCAAAGATATTTCATTGAATTTAGGGTAACTTTGGGGTGCTGATTCTGAATATGTCATCAGTTTTGCCAGATTGGCTCAAGTTTTTGAGATTTTTCGTAAAATGTGTAACAAAAAAGACGTTTTTTGCTACTTTTTTAACGAAGTCTGTTATGTTTCTTCTATGTTTTGTCAGTGTATATTCACCACAAATGTAACAGAATGAGTCTGGATCGTTAAGACAACTTCTTCTTGATGAGTTCATGCTTTTCACTGGACAACAGACAACAAACATAAAGTTAGTGCAAAAATCAAGCTATGGACAAACTTTTAGAACACTAATTAACACAAAACTATATTGAGAACTGCTCAGTTCAAGTACTAATCCAAAGAAATTAATGAGATGATGCGTCGCATTTACCAACAAGTGCTATAAATAAGATACCAAAAATCTCAAAAACTTGAGCCAATCTGGCAAAACTGATAGCATATTCAGAATCAGCACCCCAAAAATACCCCAAATTCATTAAAATATTTTGGGCACCAGAAAAAAAATTTTTTTTTGTTGACCTGTGAAGCCACTGTGTAAGGCTAAGCAACATCAAGTTACAATACATGTACAAATATGTGTTGCTTCTGAATCAAGCATTAGTCTCTTAACATTGGCCTCATGGTTTCCAATTATGAGCCATGACCAGTATGGTGGATATTTTCCTAAAAGCATGCTAAGAAATCTTAATGGCCCCCATGTAATTTTATGTAAACGTTTTTCAGGTCCCTGTTTTTTTTGTGTGCTCACATACTTGGCCGGTGTTGGTGTAGTCAAACTGGGCAAATGACCATGGCCTCCCTACCTTTGGGGGCCCCCAGTGTCCACAGCAGGAGCTACACTAATTATCAGTTTAGATTCGTATGTTGGGTCTGCTTAAGGCCTTTGGTGACATCATGATCATGTGATTGGTCATTTGACTGTAATAACACCACAAGTCTTGTACTCTGCAGGAGTTCAGGACCTTTGGTGACATCACCATCAGATAGGTGAAAGAGAGGATGGAATGGTGGTGTGTGTGTGCATCTAGATCATGGGCTCCTGGTGGTATATATTAACACCTTCATGATATTCAGAAAAAAGAAAATTCAGGGCACTAAGCGGTATCAACAATCATGTTCCGGGATATCTTCCCTGGCGGGTTCCCCTCCGGCGGTGCATATCCAAAGCACCAGGACGTTATACAGCGATTTGAAGAAAGAGACAGCACTCACCGGTATGTGCAGGGTGGTTTTTCAATCCAGATTTTCAAGGATAGACAGGGTGCAGGGAGGTGACCACGGAGGGCCGGTGAACAACGACGCCGTTTCGCAAACGATGTTGCTTCTACGGGTCCACGAAATGGCGTCGTTGTCCACCGGCCCTCCGTGGTCACCTCCCTGCACCCTGTCTATCCTTGAAAATCTGGATTAAAAGACCACCCTGCACATACCGGTGAGTGCTGTCTCTTTCTTCAAACCTTCATGATATTCACCACTCATCTACAGGGAAAGTCAAAAGCGGGTGTATGGGTTCATGGGGTGAGCTCGCCCTATAATTGGCAGGAAATGACTGTGTATTACAGCCAGGACTTCCTCTAATAAGCGTTAACATGTTAAATCCCACTGTCAAACTGACAGCAGAAATTAACAAGCGCTGGCATAAGGGGCACTCCATTTTACTCGCACATCGACATGCTCTTGGTGTGATCACTGACATAGCCCCCAACATCTTTTTTTCTAAACCTCTGATTTTTTTTTCACTACTAAAATAATGAAAAAAATGGCCATGTTTGATATCTATAATTGTACTTATGAGTAGAATTATACAGCCTCGGCTACAACCTTAGCGATTTACCGCTCAGGTAGCGCGAGCAATGGCCGCGAGGCCATTGCGAGTCGCTGCCTGAGCTGCAAATCGCTACCCGCCTCCGCACAGCCCGACCCCTATGTCCGCACAGCCCGACCCCATGTCCACACAGCCCGACCCCATGTCCGCACAGCCCGCCCCCTATGTCCGCACAGCCCGCCCCCTATGTCCGCACAGCCCGCCCGCTATGTCCGCACAGCCCGCCCCCTATGTCCGCATAGCCCGACCCCTATGTCCGCACAGCCCGACCCCTATGTCCGCACAGCCCGACCCCCCATGTCCGCACAGCCCGACCCCCCATGTCCGCACAGCCCGACCCCCCATGTCCGCACAGCCCGACCCCCCATGTCCGCACAGCCCGACCCCCCATGTCCGCACAGCCCGCCCCCTATGTCCGCACAGCCCGCCCCCTATGTCCGCACAGCCCGCCCCCTATGTCCGCACAGCCCGCCCCCTATGTCCGCACAGCCCGCCCCCTATGTCCGCACAGCCCGCCCCCTATGTCCGCACAGCCCGACCCCTATGTCCGCACAGCCCGACCCCTATGTCCGCACAGCCCGCCCCCTATGTCCGCACAGCCCGCCCCCTATGTCCGCACAGCCCGCCCCCTATGTCCGCACAGCCCGCCCCCTATGTCCGCACAGCCCGCCCCCTATGTCCGCACAGCCCGCCCCCTATGTCCGCACAGCCCGACCCCTATGTCCGCACAGCCCGACCCCTATGTCCGCACAGCCCGACCCCTATGTCCGCACAGCCCGACCCCTATGTCCGCACAGCCCGACCCCTATGTCCGCACAGCCCGACCCCATGTCCGCACAGCCCGACCCCATGTCCGCACAGCCCGACCCCATGTCCGCACAGCCCGACCCCATGTCCGCACAGCCCCCCCATGTCCGCACATACTTACATGTCTTCTTTGTCATCTGATCCTCCGTCCGGCCAGGCGTCCTCTTCCTCCGGCCCCGGGGGTCTTCTCCCTTCTTTTCGCTAACTTCCATCTTCGACGTCCTCTTCCTTCTCATTAAGATACAATGGACGAAAAATCCGCCATTGTACCTTAATGAGATCTGAGGCCCTCTTCTGATTGGTCGCTGTATACTGCCCTCAGCCAATCAGAAGAGCCCCTCAAAACTGAGACGCAGTTCTCATTCAGGTCCGCCTTTTTTTCCCCATTGACATACATTACCGGTGTGTCGGCGATTTTATGGCCGCCCACCTGGTTCTATTTGTCGGCCCTAAAATCGCGGACACACCGCTAATGCATCTCTATGGGCAGTCAGCCCGATTTCGGATTGAACGCCGACCAATCAGAATTCGAGCTGACTGCCCATAGACATGCATTAGCGGTGTGTCCGCGATTTTAAGGCCGACAAATAGAACCAGGTGGCCGGCCATAAAATCGCCGACACACCGGTAATGTATGTCAATGGGAAAAAAAAAGGCGGACCGCAATGAGAACTGTGTCTCACTCTCGCAAGTAAAAAAATAAATAAATTTAATAATAAAAAAAATAATTTTAAAATAATTTAAAAATAATAAAAAAATAATTAAAAAATAATAAATAATTAAATAAAAATAATAATTTAAAAATAAAAAAAAGGCGGACCTGAATGAGAACTGTGTCTCAGTCTGACTTAAAAAAAAAAAATAAATTAAATAATAAAAAAAATGATTTAAAAATAATTAAAAAATAATAAAAAAATAAATAAAAAATATTAAATAATTAAATAAAAATAATAATAAAAAAAATAAATAAATGCGGACCTGAATGAGAACTGTGTCTCACTCTCACTTAAAAAAATAAATAAATTAAATAATAAAAAAAATAATTTAAAAATAATTAAAAAATAATAAAAAAATAAATAAAAAATATTAAATAATTTAATAAAAATAATAATAATAAAAAAAAAAAAAAATGCGGACCTGAATGAGAACTGTGTCTCACTCTCACTTAAAAAAATAAATAAATTAAATAATAAAAAAATAATTAAAAAATAATTACAAAATAATAAAAAAATAAATTAAAAATAATAAATAATTCAATAAAAATAATAATAAAAAAATTAAATATATGCTAATTATATCAGCCCTTTAGCGGACCTGAAAGAGAACTGGGTCTCAGCCTAAATAATAAATTTAATAATAATAAAAATAATTAAAATATAATAAAAAAATTAATAAAAAATAATAAATAATTAAATAAAAAATAATAATTAAAAAAAAAAATGCTAATAATAATGATATTACTGCTAATAATAATGCTATTAATGCTAATAATTATGCTATTAATGCTAATAATAATGTTATTAATGCTATTATTAATGCTATTAATGCTAATAATAATGCTATTAATGCTATTAATAATGCTATTAATGCTATTATTAATGCTAATAATGCTATTATTAATGCTATTAATGCTAATAATAATGCTATTAATGCTATTAATAATGCTATTAATGCTATTAATTATGCTATTAATGCTATTAATGCTAATGTTTATCCTATTCATGGTATTATTAATGCTATTAATGCTAATAATAATGCTATTAATGCTAATAATAATGCTATTAATGCTAATAATAATGTTATTAATGCTATTATTAATGCTAATAATGCTATTATTAATGCTATTAATGCTAATAATAATGCGATTAATGCTATTAATAATGCTATTAATGCTATTAATTATGCTATTAATGCTATTAATGCTAATATTTATCCTATTAATGGCATTATTAATGCTATTAATGCTAATAATAATGCTATTAATGCTATTAATAATGTTATTAATGCTATTATTAATGCTAATAATGCTAATATTAATGCTATTAATGCTAATAATAATGTTATTAATGCTATTAATAATGCTATTAATGCTATTAATTATGCTATTAATGCTAATATTTCTCCTATTAATGCTATTAATGCTAATAATAATGCTATTAATGCTATTAATTATGCTATTAATGCTATTAATGCTAATATTTATCCTATTCATGGTATTATTAATGCTATTAATGCTAATAATAATGTTATTAATGCTATTAATGCTAATAATAATGCTATTAATGCTATTAATAATGTTAGTAATGCTATTATTAATGCTAATAATGCTATTATTAATGCTATTAATGCTAATAATAATGCGATTAATGCTATTAATAATGCTATTAATGCTATTAATTATGCTATTAATGCTAATATTTATCCTATTAATGCTATTAATGCTAATAATAATGCTATTAATAATGCTATTAATGCTATTAATTATGCTATTAATGCTATTAATGCTAATATTTATCCTATTAATGGCATTATTAATGCTATTAATGCTAATAATAATGCTAATAATAATGCTATTAATAATGTTATTAATGCTATTATTAATGCTAATAATGCTATTATTAATGCTATTAATGCTAATAATTATGCTATTAATGCTATTAATAATGCTATTAATGCTATTAATTATGCTATTAATGCTAATATTTATCCTATTAATGCTATTAATACTATTAATAATGCTATTAATGCTAATATTTATCCTATTAATGCTATTAATGCTATTAATAATGCTATTAATGCTATTAATTATGCTATTAATGCTAATATTTATCCTATTAATGGCATTATTAATGCTATTAATGCTAATAATAATGCTATTAATGTTAATAATAATGCTATTAATGCTATTAATAATGTTATTAATGCTATTATTAATGCTAATAATGCCATTATTAATGCTATTAATGCTAATAATAATGCTATTAATGCTATTAATAATGCTATTAATGCTATTAATTATGCTATTAATGCTATTAATGCTAATATGTATCCTATTAATGCTATTAATAATGCTATTAATGCTAATAATAATGCTATTAATGCTATTAATAATGTTATTAATGCTATTATTAATGCTAATAATGCTATTATTAATGCTATTAATGCTAATAATAATGCTATTAATGCTATTCATAATGTTATTAATGCTATTATTAATGCTAATAATGCTATTATTAATGCTATTAATGCTAATAATAACGCTATTAATGCTATTAATAATGTTATTAATGCTATTATTAATGCTAATAATGCTATTAATAATGCTATTAATGCTAATAATAATGCTATTAATGCTATTAATACTGTTATTTATGCTCATAATACTGCTAATAATGCTATTAATACTGCTATTACTGCTAATAATAATGCTATGGCTTATATTATTGCTATTGATGATGCGATTATTATTTAAAAATCTTTAAAAAAACAATAAACATATTTTAGATACCCGATGCATTTGCATCAGGCTAACAGCTATAACTACTATAATCAAATTAATGCACATTCTAGAATCCCGATGCATTTGCATCGGGCTCACAGCTAGTCTATTATATAATCACGAATGTTTTTTTTGCCCCTTCTGAGTCCGCTCGCGCTGCGAGTCAGCGTGGTCATGTGGATACGCCCGAAGCATTGGCCGCGCAGCGGCCATTGCGAGCAGTTCTAAGGCGACTCGCTATGCCTGCGCAGCGGGCATGGCGAGTCGCCTTAGCAGCGCGAAGCATTGGCCGCGAAGCGGCCATTGCGAGTCAGAGACTCGCTCTTCTAGAATCCCGATGCATGTGCATCGGGCACCCAGCTAGTAGACTATAATGCCAAGCTGCCTGTATTGTATAATGTTTAGAATTGATATAAATCATTTATTCATTAGCTGCTCCTTACCAGTCACCATTCCCAGACAGTATAGGAGTGCAGAGACTGCACAAAATTTTTTTTGTCTCCCCTTTAACAGACAGCCTAACTTTAGAGTTTGCACTCTCTTTGCAAAAATGTTGTGCCGTTCCAAAGTGACTGAAACCATCCGGCAGCAGGTTGTCCAGATGAAGGCCAAAGGAGTCACCCGATCAGCCATAGCACCATAGCAACAGAAGTTGTTCATTCCGAGTCTGTGATGTCTATATTGCATCTTTACAACATCACAAACACTTTCAAGTTCCCCAAGAATGCTGGTCGCCCCAAAAGACAAATGCAAGAGAGGACAGGGTAATGTGGAGAATCTCCATATGTAATCATTTCAACACTGCAGCTGGAATAGCTCTCCAGTTCAGCAGTGAACAGGGTAAGGCTCTGAGGCGTCCTCAAGCCATGGGGTACTCAGGAACCGGATCGCTGCCGCTGTTGCTGGGGAGTCACGGTGGTCATGACCCGGTCCTGTGGCCAGGGCGTCAGTTGAAAAAGGGGATATGTGCAGGGGAAGTTGTCATGACGCCACTCGTAGTATGTGGTCAGTGGGGACCACCGCTGCCGTATTCCTGCTGGAGGACGGTGATGAGGGGCAGCATAGATGGTAAGCCTTCCATGGGTAGGGCTGGGTGTCTCCAGGGCAGGTGTAGTGGGGGCTGCGTACTCTGGATGCTGCACTGGTTCTTCTCCTGCAGCTTCTCCAGCCAGCACAAAAGAGACAGCAGGGATGCGGCTCCGCAGGTAGAAATCTCTGCAGCAACGCGGTAAAAGAACAGTCTCGGGCACTTTTGAGCTTACTTGGTACTTACTGTTCAAGTTCTTAGCAGACAGGTTACAGTTCACATTTCTCAGTTTAAGTTCTTACACCTATCCGGGGAGCGAGTTCTACTGCAGCTCAGGTGGTTCCTCTGCGTTGCTTCCCTCAAAGTACCTTTCAAGCCCTGCTTGCCTCTCTCTCTGTCTTTGCTCACGGGTTCGGTCTGGCCGTCACGGGCTCTTTAGTGATGCTTCCCTCTGCTTTAGGGTCACTAGCCCTAGTACGATGGATGTTTTCCTACTCCGTGGTGGTAGGTATGTCGCAGGTCATAGAGCCCCCACACCACGCCTGTGTGTCTTGTGATTAGGGTCTTAAGGTACCGTCACACTCGGCAATATTGCTAGCAATTTCACTGGCAATTTGCTGGTTGCAATGAAATCATGGACACATTGTTCTATTTTGTTGCCGTGTACAAAAGGAACAATGTGTCCATGATTTCACTGCAACCAGCAAATTGCCAGTGAAATTGCTAGCAATATTGCCGCGTGTGACGGTACCTTTAGGATACCTTTACACGCCGCAACCGCGGTGAGAATGGTTGACAGCGATATTGTGTCATGGAATATCGCTGCCACATTTATACCCAATCGCCTCCTTATTGCGGCGTGTAAATAGGGAATCTGGTGGCGATATGTCGCACTGCTCAGTAACCAGGCGACCGTGGCGAGGCGACATATCGCCGCCGAATTCCCTATTTACACGCCGCAATAAGGAGGCAATTTGGCGGTGATAATTCCAGCGAGAAATATCGCCGCCAAAATTGTCTCCTGTGGCTGTGGCATGTAAAGGTACCCTTAGAGTCTCCCCGGTCACCTCTACAGAGACGGCTCTCTGGCTTTCCTGGTCAAGCCCGCCAGTGACCCAGGTGTGATTTGGGCTCACCAGGCTCCTTCAGTCAGTCCACTTCCACTGTCAGGTGTATCGGCTTAGGGATTGGTCCCTTTCACTCCCCAGGGCAAGCTACCTCCTGGGAAATTTACCTCAAGGGTATCTGGGAGACTCACTGCCTCTCGGGCAACTCTCCTCCAGGGCTCCTCGATCGATTGTCCCGCCCAACTTAGTGTTCTCGTGTTTTACTACGGTTCCTCCACCCACTTTTTCGGGTTCTACCTCTCTCTCCACCCACACTTCTCTAAACTCCCGCCACCCCTTGCCCTACATAGAGTCAGTGGCTTAGGATCGGAGTGTGTCAATGTTTTAAGTCGACCATCTTACCTCGTATGGCTGCAGTTCACCCTGTGGCCGCCCTGGGCGCAGGGGCGCCATAGCTCTACTAGTGCATCTCAATGAATTAGACTAAAATCAATAATCAATGTAATATTGCCATGTTTCTGGGCGTTCCTGGGAGCCCTGAAACACGTTGACTAATGAATCAATATTATATTCACCTTTTGATGTCTCGTGGAATACGGCAGTGCGTTTTTTTCACCCTTCATCCTCCCTACTTTAATTTTCTGGAATAATGACCTTTGAGTTTTCATTGGCTATATGCCATAATCCTCAACATTAACAGAAAAAAATCTTGCAATAGATCACTCTGTTTGTAATGACTCTATATAATATATGGATTTCACTTTTTGTATTTAATTACTGAAATAAATGTACTTTTTGATGATATTCTAATTCATTGAGATGTACTAGTATCTTATCATACAGTGTCACAATGTTTAAAGGAAACCAACCACCAGTATTTAGTGCTATGCAGTAGGTGTGTAGCATGACATAACTATTTGTTTTGTTTCTGTATTACTCCCCTGTGGGGAGTTCTTTCATTATGATGTTGTTGAATGATAGTAAAAGTAAAATGAAAGTCTGAATGAGAAGGGAGTTGGCTTATAGCTAAAAGACAAGCCCACAGGGGAGTAATAAAAAACAAAAACAAATAGTGATGTCATGCTTCACACGTCAATCATCTGCTGCATAGCACTAATTACTGGTGGTTGGTTCCTTTTAAGAGCACTCTGAGTGACCAAATCTCTCATTAGCAGAAAGAATCAAAGGTCTAGACTCACCTCTGGTGAGCAACATGTTGTGTGGACAAAGAAGAAGTAGTCCACAGTTCATTTTAGTGATGAAAGCAAGTTTAATTTATTTGGGTCTGATGGGAAACATTATGTTTGTTAACAAACCAAGGTAAGACTGAACCCAAAATGTGTAAATAAGTCAGTGAAAGGTGGTGGAGGAAGTGTATGGTATTGCTTATCATTTGCTAATGTGGCAGCAACTAGTCAACTGGGTTAGTTCCCCAGAAGAGCCATCCCACATAGCATGTTATTCTGTCCCTGTGGGTGTGATAACATGCTATGTATAGCATCGCGCAGCTACAGTGTTGGCCAAAAGTATTGACACACCTGCAATTCTGTCAGATAATACTCAGTTTCTTCCTGAAAATGATTGCAATCACAAATTCTTTGGTATTATCTTCATTTAATTTGTCTTCAATAAAAAAAACACAAAAAGAATTGTCCTAAAGCCAAATTGGATATAATAACACAACAAACATAAAAAAGGGGGTGGACAAAAGTTGGCACTGTTAGAAAAATCATGCGATGGTTCTCTAATTTGTGTAATTAACAGCACCTGTAACTTACCTGTGGCACCTAACAGGTGTTGGCAATAACTAAATCACACTTGTAGCCTCTTGACATGGATTAAAGTTGACTCAACCTCTGTCCTGTGTCCTTGTGTGTACCACATTGAGCATGGAGAAAAGAAAGAAGACCAAAGAACAAGCAAGCATCATCCATACATAAGATGGATGAAGCCCTGAGGAAACGTGCGGCACCGGGAGGGTTAATACAGCCAGTAAATAGCCTATAATGCGTTGCCACGGTGGTGACGTCACCGGGCAGATGCTCAAAAGCGGGAAGGCGCCCGCCAAAAACCTCTTTGAATCAATTGGCCCTCGCCCCTCTGAATGGGCTATATAAGGGGGGGCGAGTAACACGGGGGCCATTACAGCACACAACTGCTGAAGTGCGGAAGAGCTCCCTGCATTATGGATTCCCTCTTAGACCAGCTCATTAGGAGGGCAGAGAGCAGCGGCGGCAAGGCTTGGCTTAAGAATTGCCTAGCCAGTGTCAGCGGTCGTGAGATTAGCGACAATGATCCTGCAACCAGAATCATGTCTTCACACAGCAACGCCCAGTCCGGGCAGAGAAGAAGTGCGCCTCAGAAGCTGGGGAGACGCGAGACCTACTCACCACCAGGTACCCGTCGGGCAACTGGAAAACTGAAGAGGAAATCCGGAACGAATCAGCAGCGGCCGCAGGGACATAGATCCGAGGTGCACCCGGAAGTCCCAGATGACTCCGCCCCCACTGGGGCGGGACTTTCGGCGTCTCAGGTTAACGCGAGCCGCCCGGCCTGCCCGATGGACAGCTTAATAACCCAGGTCGGTACCATTAATGGGTGTCAATCTATGGAGGAATCCCAGGTTGACCTCAGAAGGGGCAGTGTGGGCAGCAGCACCAGTGATATTTTGGGGTGCTCTGCTCACAGTAGCTGGACAATTAACCCACAACAGGGCAATGCAAATGCCATCCCTAGTCCAGCGATCCAAGAGCTGGACACACAACCCTTTGGGCCACAAAACGGGTTGTCCTTGTCTGGGCCCCCTCCCTCTTATGAGCAACTCCTAGCTGCCTGGGCCAGTGCTCGCTCAGCTGCCACGGACAGCAGTGGGCAATGTGATATGGGCCCACTGTCATCCAACAAAAGGTCAGAAGAGGCCAATCTTATCTTCCCCCAGCCCTTAGCCAAGAGCTTGCATACCCCGCAGCAAAAGAGTTACACCAGCGGGGTAGCAGTGCTCCAGGCATGGGGCTACACCGCTCCGCAGCCCAGCGGGAGCTCAGGAGAGAATTCGTCGGAGCCTGGACACCGAGACGACTATGTCAGTGCCCGGGGCCAGCTAGCCACGATTGGTTCGGCATCAGCGACGGGGACAGGTGAGAACACGTCTATGTCTGTCTGTGACTTTTTACCCCCCCAGTTGTTATCATCTATTACGGGTATAGTGCAGCAAGCTGTATCTACAGCATTGAGGCAGGATACCCGGAAAGGTGGGGTACCCTTGAGCGGACCTCAGGCACATAATAGAGTAGGGATACCAGAGTCGTCCTTTAAGGAGGCTCTGCCATGCGAAATCTCCCCTCTAGGTTTCCATTTGTCTTTTACAATTAAAGAAAAGATATGGGGGGAGAATTTGTGGACCTTTTCTCTCTCTTGCCGTCCCGTGAGCCGTTCAAATTCGATCGGCGGGACGAAAAAGATGGCGAGCAAAAGGAGAAGGTCTACAAATCATTTACGAATTGGCTACAAGGTTTTCTAATTTACTCTGCTGTGTTGGTTGAGAAATCTCAGGCGCCTTGCCCTGGGCTTTTTCAACACATCAATATCATCCTTGAGGCGTACCGTCACTTTGGCGGGGTGGCGTGGCTAGCGTATGATGAAGCTTTCCGGCAAAAGCTGGCCATCCACCCATCACTAAAATGGGGAGTCAAAGACGTCGGTCTTTGGCTCCACATGATGGTCCCTCAAAGACAAGTAGTAACGAAGCAGGCCCCAACTCAGTCGTCAAGAAAAGGCACCTGCTTCGCTTATAATGAGACTTCTTGCCGTTGGTTACAAAATTGTAGATGCAGGCACGAGTGCTCTACATGTTCGGGCTCTCATCCTGCATCTAAATGCTTTAAAAAACCAAGCCAATCAAACAGCAGAGAATCCTTTATCAAAAGCGGAGACGCCAGTGAAGCTCCAAAAAATGCTCTTATGGCTAAAACAATATCCTGACCGAGAAAGGGCGGATTTGTTGCGCAGGGGCTTCGAAAAAGGCTTTTATGTTCCGCCTTTTCTTGGCTCCGGGTGCACTACAATCAAGAACCTCCCTTCGGCAAGAAGATTCCCGTGGGTGGTCCGGGATAAGATCAATAAAGAATTAAGAGCAGGCAGGTGCGATGGCCCGTTTGCTATATCCCCATTTACGAACTTTAGGATTTCTCCATTAGGAGTAGTTCCCAAAAAAGATCCCGGCTCGTTCAGATTGATACACCATCTCTCTTTCCCTGAAGGTGCATCTCTGAATGATCAGGTAGACCCAAGCGTGTCTTCAGTATCCTACGCATCCTTTGATTCTGCAATTGACATCGTTAAAAAGTTTGGCAAGGGAGCATTACTCGCGAAATCGGACATTCAGTCCGCATTTCGCTTACTCCCAGTAAATCCCAAAGGTTTCCCTTCCTTAGGCTTTCAATTTGAGGGTAAATTTTATTTCGACAAGTGCCTCCCTATGGGATACTCACTGTCGTGCAAGTATTTTGAAGCATTTTCAACTTTCCTCCAGTGGTGCGTCACAGCGAGCCCTAACATGGGCGTTGTGACGCACTATTTGGACGACTTTCTCTTTATTGGTCCCCCAGATTCGGACTTGTGCATGAGAGCTCTTAACAGATTTTTGACACTAATGTCCGAATTTGGGGTCCCAATTGCTTCGGAAAAAAAACACCTCCCCAGCGACTGTTATTGAGTTTCTAGGCATTTTAATAGATTCCGACAAAATGGAATGTCGCCTCCCTCAAGATAAATTGGTAGCTTTGAGAAAGTTGATTAAAGATTTTCTTTCCAAACCTGACTATACCCTAAGGGATGGCCAGAGACTGGCAGGGAGCCTGAACTTTGCCCTCCGGGTCATCCCATCCGGTCGCCCGTTTCTTAGGCGACTTTATGAGAGCATAGCCGGAGGGCCGGAGTCGGGCCCCATCCCAGTCTCTCAGTCGATTAGGTCGGATCTGGAGAGCTGGGATTCCTTTTTGTCCAGCTTTAATGGCTCAACGTATTGGCAGCAAGACTTTATGGAAGCATCCACCCTGGAGCTGGAATTCTTCTCATCCAACTCGGGTATGTGGATCCGTTTTGGGCCACAATGGTCGTTTTCCCAGTGGCCCCTGAACTTAGTGGATAATCCTCTGAGGACCGCAACTCTTGAAGTCTTGCTATCAATATCGTCCATTATATTATGCTGGGGTTCCCAACTTGCCAACCATCGGATATTATTTAAATTCCAGGACTCAGGTCTAGCCTTTATAATCAACTCACTCTCTGCTAAGGGGAAATTAATGTCAGCTTGCATGAGGAATTTAACCCTTTCCTTATTGCAAAGGAATATTTGGTTGAAAGCACAAGTCTCTTCGACCGGCACTAATAATTTGTTTAATTTTAATCTTTGTAACGACTTGTCACAGCTCCAAGATCGTTGGCCTGTATCAGCTCAACAGGGTGTCAAATTCCCGGCCGAAGTATGGGAGAACCTTTATCAGTGATGCAGCTCTACATCAAGCAATCAGTTGCCCCACAAACTTGGGCAGCTTACAGCGCCGCCTGGTGGTCGTGGGTGCAATTTTGTAACACACATAAAACTTGCCCACAAAAAGCCTCGGTGAAGACCGCAGTCCCCTTCGTGGAGTCACTAGTTAGACAGAAAATGGCCCATTCCTCAATAAAGAAAACCCTCGCAGGGATATCCTTTTTTAGAAAGCTTTACGGGGCCCCTCCGATTAGCAACCTTTTGTAATAAGGCAAATTTTGAAACGATATCAGAAATCGTTCATCGAACCTGATAAAAGACAGCCTATTTCTTTAGCAAATCTGTCCCGATTGTGCTCATGCCTGAACCGAGTATGTTCCAGCAGTTACGAGGCTGCATTATTTAAGGCGGCATTCGTGCTACTATTTTTCTCGGCCATGAGGATAAGCGAGGCAGTAGCTGCGAATAAGGCATGTCCTTCGGGCCTGCGTATGAGTGATGTCTCCATCTTCCCTTCTGTGGTGGTTATTTTTATTCGTAGGTCGAAGACCGATCATTTGGGGAAGGGCCAGGCCATCACTCTTAACGCAATCCCGGGCGACACACTCTGCCCGTTAGAGGCAATCAAGCGTTGGGTAGCGGTCCGCGGAACCTCTTCGGGTCCGCTGTTCACACATGCGGACGGCTCTCCAACGACTATTTTCCAATTCAGAGCCGTTTTAAAGAAGTGCCTCTAATCAGCTAGTTTGGGCGAGACCAAAATCACCTCACATTCCTTTAGAATTGGGGCGGCGACTCTTGCCTCCCAGCTGGGAATGCAAGAAGAAGGAATCAAGGGCATTGGGCGGTGGAAATCCAATGCTTACAAAAGTTACATCCGCCTTGATATGGCCTCCCAGTAATTATTTATACTTTGTCCCTAGGCTGTAAAATTATATGGATTATCGGACACTCATTTATATTCTGGGCTCACAAGAAAGCAAAGAAAAGGAGGTACACCGAGAATTTATCTTTTGATAGCGAACAAGTACAAGTGTTTTGGCATGGAGTGAGAGGCCTAAGATGGCATAATATAATTCCAACTGTTTTAGAATTAATGGAAACTCTACCCCGGCCGGACCTGGTTGTCTGCCACGCGGCGGGAAACGACCTCGGAAAATGCTCAACTATGGACCTCCTATGGAGGATGAAATCAGACTTTTGTTGGTTGAACCAGGAAATTCCTGGAACCATGTTCGTTTTTTCCGAGGTCGTTCCTCGCTTAGCGTGGAAAGTGCACGGATCCATGTATTTAGATAAAATAAGAAAAAAGGTTAATAGGGAGATGCAGAAGTTCCTTCCTTCTATTGGCAGTTTTTCTTACAGGCACCTTGACCTGGAAGGCTTTGTGGACGGATTATATAGGCGGGATCTTGTGCATCTCTCGGAAGTCGGCCTCGACATTTTTAATGTCGGGGCACAGAGCATTGTGGAGGAATGGTTGGGGGGGGGCCGCTACCACAAGGGTAACGTCCTGTTGGGTCGCCCAGCTACGCTGGGTGGATTGGTTATGAATTACATCAATACTACTTGAAGTTGTATGGTTTACGTTTCAAAGTTATGAAACAGGAATTTATATGGTTTACGTTCCAAAGTTATGAAAAACGAATTGGAATATGGATAATGTGGAACGATCAATTTTCTGTAATGAAAGGTACGCGGTAACCCTTAATAAAACCCAGCATGTTTTCCACCACAATGCTCTCTGTCTTTAATTCGCTATTATCTAAGTTAGATAAGAATATTAATAAAGTGCGCGCTGTTGCCTCACTGTCTGAGGACTTGAGAAACCAAATTGTGAGGAAGCATGAGCAATCTCAAGGCTACAAGTCCATCTCCATAGACCTGAATGTTCCTGTGTCTACCGTGCGCAGTGTCATCAAGAACTTTAAAGCCCATGGCACTGTGGCTAACCTCCCTAAATGTGGACGGAAAAGAAAAATTGACAAGAGATTTCAACGCAAGATTGTGCGGATGGTGGATAAAGAAACTTTACTAACATCCAAACAAGTTCAAGCTGCTATGCAGTCCGATGGTACAACAGTGTCGACCCGTACTATCCGTCGGCGTCTGAATGAAAAGGGACTGTATGGTAGGAGACCCAGGAAGACCCCACTTCTTACCCCGAGACATAAAAAAGCCAGGCTGGAGTTTGCCAAAACTTACCTGAGAAAGCCTAAAACATTTTGGAAGAATGTTCTCTGGTCAGATGAGACAAAAGTAGAGCTTTTTGTGCAAAGGCATCAACATAGAGTTTACAGGAGAAAAAAAGAGGTATTCAAAGAAAATAACACAGTCCCTACAGTCAAACATGGCGGAGGTTCCCTGATGTTTTGGGGTTGCTTTGCTGCCTCTGGCACTGGACTGCTTGACCGTGTGCATGGCGTTATGAAGTCTGAAGACTACCAACAAATTTTGCAGTATAATGTAGGGCCCAGTGTGAGAAAGCTGGGTCTCCCTCAGAGGTCATGGGTCTTCCAGCAGGACAATGACTCAAAACACACTTCAAAAAGCACTAGAAAATGGTTTGGGAGAAAGCACTGGAGACTTCTAAGGTGGCCAGCAATGAGTTCAGACCTGAATCCCATAGAACACCTGTGGAGAGATCTAAAAATGGCAGTTTGGAGAAGGCACCCTTCAAATATCAGGGACCTGGAGCAGTTTGCCAAATAAGAATGGTCTAAAATTCCAGCAGAGGATTGTAAGAAACTCACTGATAGTTACCGGAAGCGGTTGATCGCAGTTATTTTGGCTAAAGGTTGTGCAAGCAAGTATTAGGCAGAGGGTGCCAATACTTTTGCCTGGCCCATTTTTGGAGTTTTGTGTGAAATGATCAATGTTTTGCTTTTTGCTTCATTCCCTTTTGTGTTTTTTCATTTAAGCCAAATTAAATGAAGATAATAATACCAAAGAATTTGTGATTGCAATCATTTTCAGGAAGAAACTGAGTATTATCTGACAGAATTGCAGGGGTGTCAATACTTTTGGCCAACACTGTATGTATTACACTCACCATTGAGCGTCTCTGTTGCTGGGTATATGCATCCCCGGCTTCAGAGAGGTTCACCGTGCATGATTGGAATGTGCCGCATTTCCAGTCATGTGCACTAAGCACTATAAAGCCAGGATACATACACCCAGCTGTATAGTGCACATGACCAGAAATGAGGTACATTCCGATCACGCGCGGTGAGCCTCTCTGAAGCCGGGGGTGCATTCACCTGGAGACAGAGACACTCAATGGTGAGTGTAATCCATAGCTGCGCGATGCTATGCATAGAATGTTATCACGCCCACAGGGGCAGAATAACATGCTAGGTGGGATTGTTCTTCTGAGGAACTAATGCTCCGTCGACTAGTTGCTGCCACATTAGCATATCATAAATGATCTTTAGAAACACTTTCTAAAGCTCGGTTTATGTATGTTGCAACATGCTCAGAATTTCCAGAATTTGAGATGTGTGGCGCCGCTGCGGACCGGTCGCCACTAGATGGCGCAGCAGCTGGGATTGGTAAATCGGTCACCCCACACACACACCCAACATATCCCCCGATATCAAGTCTAAGTTACTCTATGTCTACCAACAGGATAGCGGGAGGAGCCTAGATGAGGGTGGAAAGTTAGGAAAGAACCTGAGAAGGAGAGGTTATAAAAAAGGACTGACAAACAACACTAAAAGAGTTAAGGAAGTGGAAGTTGGAGAGTGACAAGCGAGAGAGTTAGCAGAGAGAAGTAAAGAAAAGACCAACTCAGACAAAGCCAGACCAGTCGGAAGGAGAGGCAAGACCATCAGATACGACTGGGAGAACTCGGACCTGGCGGCCTGTGCCACTATGAGGCCTGCCCAGGTCCAAGGCCGTGAACCGTGGTGACAGACTGAAGGAGTTCAGGTGTGCCCGAGTTAAAGGGGACACTGGTGGATTGGGTCAGAACCAGAGTGTTGGCTCTGCTGAAGTGGCAGGGAAGCTTCATGCCCCAACCACGAACTTCGGCGGGGTGTGTGGTCTTTATGTCCCGAGATCCAACCTCCTGCACAGTGAATGGAAGGCCATCGAACTAGGACTAGGGGGTCCTGAAAGTCACCCAGAGAAAGCCCATGACCGCTAGACTGCAGCTAGTGTGCTGAATAGACCATAGAGGCCCGAAAGGAACATGAAAGGGGGTATCACAGACGAGCCGTCCCAGCTGCTAAGACTGCACTTGAGCCGCTGCTGTACTGAACTATGTGTGTTGTAACAACTGACGAGCTTAGAGTAAACCTGGTTGAAGCTCTGACCAGTGTGAGACTATGATTTCCACGCCTGAGAGGACACAGACTGATGCCAGGAGCTCTCAGCAGGAGGCATCCTGATGATACTGAGAACTTTGCATTACACCTACACTGAATACCTAGTTGCCCTGGGGACCAGCCCTAACCGTGGAGGGCTCAACATCCCTGCCACTGTCCCCATTATCCCCAGAGGTCCTGATTATGGCAGCGGCTACCCCTAGCCGCATACCACAGGTGGCGTCACGGTAGCTCTTAAAAACAGTTTTCCCTGTTTTCCCTTCCTCTTTTATTGTCTGCCTGGGACCATAGAGCCAGGTCGCGACACTGACATCCCAGCAGCCCCCAGACCACCACCAGAGAGCCTGGTTTCAAGTACCCCACGGCCCCGGTGGGTGGATCATATGCACCATAACTGCTCATAGTTCTGGGTACACAGGGGACCTGACAGGTTCCTTTTAATAGACTGAACTCAGCGTATGTAAATGCAACTTTAATGTTGTGCAATATGTTAACATTTAGTGCACCACATTAATTATTTTGCCAAGGGCCCCAATTTTTCTAAAACTGTCTCTGCTCTCCTAGCTTGAGAAAATAGTACATTCTTTCCAGGTACAAAAAAATCTTGTGTAAGAAACCATGGTGGAAACTGCAATCTATAAAGAAAACTGAAACTCATAGCTAAAATTGTGGTCCAGTTCATGGATGATATATACGACGCTGTAGGGAAAGGTAAGTAACCAGCTCCTGCAAATAATTATTGATTGTGTTGCAAACTTATTTAAAAACATCCATTTACTGAAATAAAACATGCTAAAATACCATGGGTTTATGCTCTTGCCCTTAGCTATGACTAAGAAAGGTTCACGCTTGAAACACGTAAGCCCTTGCTAATTTAACGTTTGTTTTATTTCAATAAATGGATGTTTTCTTTTTAAAACTTCATTTTTATTAAAACTTTTCAATTGGATACAAACAAACGAGGTTTAGATGGAAAGTGAAGATCCACACATGACATGTCAAATTATACAGAATAGCTTGAAAAGCATAATCTCAATAGAATGTCAATTAAATTTACATATCATTATGGTGGGTTTACACACACCAATTTCTGTGTCCAATATCTGAACAGATCTCTGGTTGCAGTGAAATCATGGACACATGGCTCCATTTGTACACAGCCACAAAATGGAACAATGTGTCCATGATTTCACTGCAACCATAGATCTGTTCAGATATTGGACACAGAAATTGGTGTGTGTAAACCCCCATTAGGCGTAGAGCTCCCCCAACATCCCTCCCCCATCCCAAACTACCTACAAATTACCAAAATACAAACATGACCAGTCCACTCACTTTGCTCTCTATTTACCCAGTTTCTTTCTCATCTATCTATTATCGTCTCCATCATTGTCTATCTTCAGTTTGCCCAAAGTGCCCTGCATCTCTGCCAACAAGTACCACTCGGTCTGGGTGAATGGCAGTACTACATTTTTAATCTCCTCCCGACTGCATTTGTTAAAAAGGATGTCTATTTAAAAAAAAAAAAATTGTCTGTCAGTTTGGATGTGAGTCTCATCACTTCCAGCTTCTCTATCCGGATGAGTTTCTTTAAACCCTTTATCAATTTGTGTATCGTGGGTCTTTGATCCGTTATCCAATGTGTACGTTTTATTTTTTTCGCTAATATTGCAATGTCGTGAACTAGCATCTGACCACCCCACTGTGGTCAGTCATGACTTCCTTCTCCCGCCACCAGATAATGGAAAATCCAAAAGACCTGATCTATTGTCCAGACTCTCCCCAGTATCTTTTCGTTAGGGCAAATACTTTCCTCCAGAATCTCTGGGTCTCCACACACTCCCACAAACAATGATAAAGGTCAGTTAGAGCCATTTTACACTTTGGGCATTTTTGTGGCCTCTCGAGATCCCCCATATGTATTTTTGAAGTTAAAGCCGTATATCGGCCGGTGAAGTA
Organism: Allobates femoralis; assembly: GCA_033576535.1. Lineage (NCBI taxonomy): Eukaryota > Metazoa > Chordata > Amphibia > Anura > Aromobatidae > Allobates > Allobates femoralis. Next base: position 339,953,924 of record JARQOC010000003.1, read on the forward strand.
TACAAAACTGCGTGCCCCTCCAAGACTCATTCACCACATGTTACCTGAATGTATTCCATCCTTGTATAAGTTACTCTACCACTTGATTGTCATTCAGTTGTCGTTTCCATCCTCCAAACAGTCTTTCCATACTATCGCCCATAAGTAACTCACGCATCGAGCTATAAACACGCTCATGTTGCTCGAAGCACGTTCCAGTAGTTCGTCAAAGATGTTTCTACGGAGTTTCGTGCTAATGTAAGTTAGATCCTTCATGACTGAGTATTTCAGTTGGAGATATTGGAGCGTTTGACTCCCTGTAGGCTATATGTCTCCTGGATTTCCACTCTCGTCATCCATCTCCCCTCCCTCATCAGCATAACATCTTTCATTGACCTTATCCCCCTCTTCTTCCATTCATTAAATAATTTGTTATCCCTTCGCATCTGGAAATTTGGGTAAGCCCATGGGTCCAAAAACCTGGACGCCTTCCAAGGTGGGCCAAGTTTTTCCAGACTGTTTCCAGGTCACAATCATTTCCCTGCATACCACAGAGTTCCTAATGGAAGACAACAAACTTGGCAGAGGGGAATGGAGCAAAGAAGGCAGTGCCCAAGGTGTGCAAAACTCTTTCTCAAGGGGGCAGTCGGAATGTCTCCCAGATCGCCTGAGCCACTCGATGACATGTCTTGATAGGCATGCTAAATCATACCCTCTTAGGTTGGGAAATTGGTGCCTCCCATATTGGTTGGTAACATCATACTTTGTAGACTAATTCTAACCTTCCTACCCCCCCAAAGAAATCTAGAGAATGCACTGTTTAGTCTCTGCACATCAACCCGTCTAAGAAGCAATAGGAGAGTTTGCAGTGGATACATTAAACGAGAGAAGTACATCATTTTAATCAGATGGCTTCTGGCCAGTAGAGGCAACGGCAAACCCCTCCACCTATTCAGTTGGGACTATATATTTTGACATAACTTTAAATAGTTCAAGTTGTAGATAATCATGGCAGACCGCCCTAAATGTATGCTCAGGTATTTTATCGAGGACTGTACCACTGGTATTCCCTGTAAGGTACGTTGGCCATGTGGTCTAGCCCTTCCCTTTCCCCCCTTTAAGTACAGCAAGTCACAATTTTGTTTGTCTAATCTAAAACTGGAAAAGTGGCTGCATTTTTCTAACTCTGTCCTGAATTCAAGTATTTGGAAAGGGCTTTTATGGCCAGGTCAAACAACAGTGGCGACAATGGATACCCCTGTCGAGTGCCATTTTTAAGAGAAAATGTATCCAATAAAAAACCTGGAGTGCAAATCCTTGCCTGTGGGTTTGAGTATAAAGTTGCAATAAAGGTGCGCATACCCCCCTGAGCTCAATTGCATCAACGACCTGGTCCAGCCCTGAGGAAGGAGCTCGGTACGTGGCTCCGAAACGCGTTGGAAATAAACCTCTACTACCAGTACTCAGACGTCCCAGTGTCGTTGGTGTATTTTCCTCTCTGGCAGCAGCGCGGACATTAAGGTACTTCGTCCAAAATACCTGATCCCAGCACCGCACCTCGTGGAAGTACAGTCCCTGCAGCAGCTGCATTGTTCGAGCGATTACGCTGGTTGTGTGCTACACAACCTGACCAGGTGAGCAAATCTGATTTTTCACATTTACCTGCCTATAAAGGATAAGACCCTATGTGCGCATTCTCAACCCTCTAGATATACTGGTCCAGCCATGGCCACCTCACATTATCGAAAGCTTTTTCCACGCCTAGAGTGGCCATGGCTGGATGATCTGTCTGTCCCCGTCTTTCCTGTCTTACTGCATCAGCTACCAGCATAGCCCTTCTAATATTAAGTACTGCCGAGTGTCCCTTAATGAATCCCACTTGGCTCGGTGCAATTAGTCTGGTCAAGACCCCCGCCAAACAGTCCGCCATGATCTTCGCCATCAACTTCAAATCTTGATTGATAAACAAGATTGGACTGTAGTTTACAGGGTCATCTAGATTCTTTTCACCTTTTAGTAATAACATACAGTCATATGAAAAAGTTTGGGCACCCCTCTTAATCTTACTCTTTTTTTTTTGTTTAAAATAGTTTTTTTGCAACAGCTATTTCAGTGTGATATATATAATAAACTGATAGACACAGTAATATTTCAGGATTGAAATGAGGTTTATTGTACTAACCAAAAATGTGAAATATGCATTATTTCAAAATTTGACAAGTGCAAAAGTATGGGCACCTCAACAGAAAAGAGACATTAATATTTAGTAGATCCACCTTTTGCAAAAATAACATCCTCTAGTCGCTTCCTGCAGCTGTTAATGAGTTCCTGGATCCTGGATGAAGGTAATTTTGACCATTCATTCCTCTCTACAAAACAATTCTAGTTCAGTTAAGTTTGATGGTCGCCGAGCATGGACAGCCCGCTTCAAAACATCCCACAGATGTTCAATGATATTCAGGTCTGGGGACTGGGATGGCCATTCCAGAACATTGCAATTGTTCCTCTGCATGAATGCCTGAGTAGATTTGGAGCGGTGTTTTGGATCATTGTCTTGCTGAAAGATCCATCCCCGGCATAACTTCAATTTTGACACTGATTCTTGAACATTATTCTCAGGAATCTGCTGATACTGAGTGGAATCCATGTGACCCTCAACTTTAACAAGATTCCTGATGCCGTCATTGGCCACACAGCCCCAAAGCATGATACCGTAGACCCTCCCCCAAATTTGACAGTGGGTAGCAAGTGTTTTTCTTGGAATGCTGTGTTTTTGTGGCACCATGCATAACGCCTTGTTGTATGACCAAACAACTCAATCTTTGTTTCATCAGTCCACAGGACCTTCTTCCAAAATGAAACTGGCTTATCTAAATGTACTTTTGCATACCTCAGGTGACTCTGTTTTTGGCGTGCATGCAGAAATGGCTTCTTTCGCATCACTCTCCCATACAGCTTCTACTTGTGTAGTGTGCGCTGTATTGTTGACCGATGCACAGTGACACCATCTGCAGGAAGATGATGCTGCAGGTCTTTGGAGGTGGTCTGTGGATTGTTCTTGACTGTTCTCACCATTCTTCTTCTCTGCCTTTCTGATATTTTTGTTGGCCTGCCACTTCTGGCCTTTACAAGAACTGTCCCTGTGGTCTTCCATTTCCTTACTATGTTCCTCACAGTGGAAACTGACAGGTTAAATCTCTGAGACAACTTTTTGTATCCTTCCCCTGAACAACTATGTTGAACAATCTTTTTTTTCAGATCATTTGAGAGCTGTTTTGAGGAGCCCATGATGCCACTCCTCAGAGAAGATGCAACTAAGAGAACAATTTGCAAGTGGACACCTGAAATAGCTTTTCTCATGATTGGATATACCGGGCTATGAAGTACAAAGCTCAATGAGGTTACCAACCCAATTTAGTGCTTCAGTAAGTCAGTAAAAAGTAGTTAGGAGTATTCAAATCAGAACGGTGCCCATACTTTAAAACCTGTCAAATTTTGAAATAATGCATATTTCACGTTTTTGGTTAGTACAATAAACCTCATTTTAAACCTGAAATATTACTGTGTCCATCAGTTATTACATATATCACACTGAAATAGCTGTTGCAAAAAAACAATTTTAAACAAAAAAAAAGAGTGATATTAAGAGGAGTGCCCAATCTTTTTCATATGACTGTAATGTGCGCGATGTTCGCTGTGGTGGAATCTGATTCCCGCTAATCATGTAACTGTAGAAGCCTGTAAGTACTGGTGATATTTGTTCCTTTAATGCCTTAAAGAATTCACTTGTAAAACTGTCGGGGCACGGGACCTTGCCATTGCTGCAGTTTCCAAATAAAAATAATAATAATAATTTTTATTTATATAGCGCACAACATATTCTGCAGCGCTTCACAATTCAGAGGTTCATATTTAAACATTCATAAGAAACAGAAAATACAATACAATACCAAGCATAATACAATAATTAGAGCAAAATAATGACAGCCCTGCTCATAAGAGCTTACAATCTAACAATGAGATGGGGGTGACACAAAGTACAAGGCAGGTGCTTATTTACAATGATGGTATAGTCAACGTGAGGAGATGGGGAACAGTTAGGAGCAATATAAGTGCCACCAACCATTATTTGTGATCCACTTGAGACTGATGGAGCAGATAGGCTATGTCTAGATGCCTTTGACTAGGGATCATGATAGGCCACCTAAAAAGATGTGTTTTTAGGGATCGCCTGAAACTATGTAAGTTGTGTATACACCTAATTTCATGAGGTAGAGCATTCCAGAGAATTGGTGCACCTCGGGAGAAGTCTTGGAGCCGGGAGTGGGCCGTTAAGTGAGTCTAAAGTCATTTCCAGAGCAAGGAGAATGGGTGCGGTGATAGGCAGAGATGAGGGAGGAGATGTAGGGAGGTGCTGCACTGTGAAGAGCTTTGTGGGTGAGAACAAGCAGTTTCAATATGGATCCTATAGTGTATAGGCAGCCAGTGCAATGACTGGCATAGAGCAGAAGCGTCCGAGTAACGGTTAGCTAGATAGGTGATCCTGGCTGCTGCATTAAAGATGGACTGGAGAAGGGAGAGTCTAGTGCGGGGGAGGCCAATTAAATGAATTACAATAGTCAAGGCAAGAGTGAATCAGGGCCATAGTGAGGGGTTTTGTGGTTTGCAAGGTGAGAAAGGGGCGAATTCTAGAGATAGTCTTCAGGTGCAAGCAGCAAGAGCGGGTGAGACATTGTATATATGTGATGACGGAAAGATCAGAGTCAAACATAACACCCAGACAGCAAGCCTGCTGATTAGGCATTATCGTGGTGCCACCCACTGAGAGAGATGTGTCATATTTAGGGAGGTTAGTGGAGGGCAGGAGCAGAAGAAGTTGTTTTAGAAAGGTTGAGTTTCATCCTAAAGTAATCATCTTTTGTTAAATGCATCTCATGTAATAAAGTTACCTCTCTTGTTAATCTTTTGAGGTGGCGTAGCACCATTGACCTCATTCCCGGAGATTTGAGGCCCTTAGTATTCCATGACACTATCTTCACCATTCTCTCGTGTCATGATTATCTTCACTGATGGATTTGAGTAAAGGCTGAACTGGTCTACTACCCCTTGCAGAATATTGTCAATCGACAACAAGCCAACCCCCACCCCTCTTCTCGATAGCCTTACACCAAATGCCCCAACTCCCTTTTCCCTCCTATTGTGTCTCCATCTTCCAGTTCAAATAAAAGTCAGTGACTTCCATATTCTGACTGCAAATTCACTCCCGCATTGCTCCCCTTCTTCTGACAGGTTTGAAAACGCCCAAATTCCACCCGCACCCCCTTTTGGTGCTTTCTCTCCAGTCTTCGCCACTTCCCCACCTGGGGGAGAGAAGAAGAAGAGAATGAAGAGAGGAAAAAAAAATTGGGGTGGGGGTAGAGCATCGTCTACTATACCAGGGTGATCTGTCTGCAAGTTCTGGTCACTGTATTCGGTAAGTCTAAATAAGTCATGTACTCCGTGACTATCCCCTGAGTCTCGTGCCACAAGCAAGGTGACCAGGTTGATTGCCCAGGATCAACCAACTCTCTTGAGTTGCACGACCCCCCAATTAGCAAGATGAGCATTCCATCCTGTATTCTGGTAAGGAGAAAGAAAAAAAAAAGGCAGAAGAAGAAACATTATGGGGTTTTCCCCTCAGGGGTTGTCCTTAGAGCACCGATCCTCTCGCACTTCCCTCCCTGTCCTGGGGTTTCTTTGCTGTTTGGGGCTCTCACCCCTTGAGCCCCTGACCGATTCACTCAGTTCCTCTCTGGCGTTCCAAGTGTAGCTGGGAGAATTTCTTCTAAAGGACCTGTCTCTCTCCCCTTTTGGGCTTTTTGCTCGGTCACTGGCCCTTCGATCTTGTTCTCCCTGATCTTTCTGCAGTAAACACCTCTCAGCCTCCTGGGAGTCTTTGTAGTACGCATAGGTGCCATCATGGCTACACACCTTCAACGTGGCTGGGTAGAGAAGCCGAAACTTAACTCCCTTGTGGAACAGTGCTGTGCACAGCTTACTAAAAGCTTTCCTCCGTCTAGTGACCTCTGCCGAGTAGTCCCCGAATAACAATATTCTATGGCCACTTATTAGTATGGGGTTGACATTTCTGTAAAAATTATTTGATACATACACTGGAGCTAGCTATCTGTGGGTTGCTGCTACAATACTTGAGGAGATGCCGCGTGTTCTACCACTTCTTTTAAAATAGTTCATTGTGTAAGATTGTGCGCTAATCCTCCTGATGGCCCTAATGGTCTTCTGAAATGTGTTGTGTTGACCTTTTTTGTGTCACTATGATATTAATATTATGGTATTGTTAATTAAGTTATCTCAAACCTCCCCTCCCAGAAACTCAATGCATGTGTTTAACTTACTGGTTTCTGTAGTAGTGTCTGGCCAGTGATGGACTGTTCGGTTTTGTAATATTTCCTATATCCCCCTGCTGGTCTCTAGGTGGTTTATATGTGGCGTCACTATGGTATTACATTTTTAAAACATTAATATAATTCCTATTTGTGAATTTCTTAGTTTTTATTCCTGTTTTACTGTTCATTAATGAACTTACTATTCCTGGATGTTCAGTAATATGTTGTTGTGATCTCCTTCCTTCTATAGGTCCACTGTATGTCTCAGTAATCGATTTTAAAACGTGTGACACCAATAAACTAATTTTATTCCCTTTTTATGATGTATGGCATCAAATGCTGTTTTAACCCCTATCTTTTATCCTTAGTATTATTATAGCACACTTACTTCTTCTTGTATTGTTAGAGTTTCTCCGCTTTGGGTTTTTCTGGGGAGTCTGGTATTAAATAATCTTCTGTCTTATAATTCTATGTATGTGTCTTTCAACAGTTGTACTCTTTAATATAATGCGTTCCACTGGTTACTTAATTGTAAATTGTGTGCTAGGATAATACTTATGCGCTTTTAATTGGATGTAATTAATGTGTTATAGTCTGTGTGTTCCTTATTATTATATGTGAGTCTTACTGGGTAAGTGTTTGTATTGTGTGTTATGCTCACTGTCCTATATGGTTAGTAGCTACCTTTATATATGTTATATGCTGTTGGGAGTGTCCCCTATATGATCTATTACTTAAGAGATATTAGGCTTTGGCTCTTGCTAGCCATGTTCACCTTGTTATATCTCTACCCTGTAAGGGTAATTATGCCTGTAGTAGTCGCAGTAAATTGCAATGTGTGGATTCCTTTGCTAAACCCTCCAGCCCTCTAGCTCTTTAATTAGTTGCACTATACCTTCTGTGGTGTGTGCTTCAGGCTGGGCTCTTGGTAAGCATCCTTCTCGTGTGGAACGCCTGTCGGTGCCGGTCTGTTTGAGACGCACTCTCTGGATCTGCTGGGAGCGCATCGTGCCTTCTTCCACGTCACCTGACAACTGACATTAGTGGTCGCATCAGCGGTCGTGTCACTACCCACGTGATAGGTGGGCGGTATCTCAACCGAGCGGTGTCAGCAACGTCTGCCTGCTTTCGTAGTGGTGAGGGCGGGTTGCTATGGAAGTGTCTGCTGTGTCACCTATGCATTTCAGAGGGCTTGGCCTCCTTCTCCAGGGTAATAAAAACCATCAGGGCCATCAGGTTGACATTTCTCATGAAAAGCTAGCAAAATTGCCTCTTTGTGTTTATAGTCCAGGAATTTAGCTATGACCTGTCTAGGTTGTGATTGATGTATAAGGTTCCTTCTGTCAATGGAGGTGGGGTCCTCATCTCGTCCCCCTACTTCCCCCGGAGGACCTACTCTATGTGCTCTTTAGGTCCGACATTTGTGCTGTATGCCTAAGACTTGCAGCAGCTCTGATTCACATATGGCATCCAGGTAATGTCCTGGTACCGCCTAAGGGAGCACCACTATGCGTATGTTATGGAGCGGTTCTCCAAGTCATGCATTTTTGTTGTGAGGGCATCTGCTCGCTTAGTCATGTCACGCAGGCGGCTCTCCAAAGAGGCTAGAGCGTCCTTGGAGTCTGAGATTCTCTGTTCTGCTTCTTCTAGTCGTTCTTCATGGGACTCTAATCTGGCCTCTAGGCTTGACAAGGCGCTCTGAATAGTATCTGAGATTATGGCTTTGATGTCATCTAGAATATGAATTGCCACCTGTTTGGGCAGCTGGTCATAGTCTATCACAATCACTACTTTGATGCCTCTCCTCGGAGTCTGTGGTGCCTGCGGCATTTGTTCTCTCTCCCCCTCTCCTCTCATAGCTGATTGCACATATGGCACCCTTGGTCTTACTTGTCCCAGCATGGGTCGGCATGCAGGACGGGTTGCAAGGAGTACCAGAGGCCCTGGATGCTGTTTTTAACTGTTGATGTTGGATCTTGTCCTGTCTTTTGACTTCCCTAGCTGGGATTATACTCCCCACTGCTGCTACTAGTGTGCCAGCTTTCCTCTCTTTTACCCCTATAGTGTGGCGGTTGGGGCTGTGGCCAAGTTTATTGGTGTTACTTTTACTATTACTGGGAGTCCTTATGTCTTCCTCACTGCAGGACTCCCTCTCCGCCTGGCAGCACTGCCCGCCATCTCCACTCTGCTCTCCTCATCTTCTCCCCTGTGCAGGAGGCGGAGGTTCCTCTCAGCTGGCGCCATTACCCGCTCCCCAGCGTCGGCTTCAGCCTTTGCGTTCTGACACTCCTGCTGATCACCGCCGCTCCCAGAGCTCCGTAAAAGGTAGTGGTCCATCTCCCTGAGCCCTTTGAGACCCGTGAACGGTGGGATTGGCCATGATGTTGGCATTCCAGTCAGCTTTTACCGGGGAGGGCTGCAGGAGCCTCTTTCTTATGAGTTCTCCTCAGCCAGGCCGGAACTGGAAGTCAAATGGATGTTCTTAAATAAGTTTCCAACACAATCAAGAATTATTTGCGAAGCTAGATACTTACCTTTTCCTACAGCACCGTATATATATCATCCAGGAACTTGACCACAATATTTTTTCATGCATTATCGCTAATGGGACTTAGCGAGATGATGACTCCCTTTTCTTGTGACAATTAATGTGATGAGACACTTGAACTGATTTTTCTTTTTTATTTAAGTGGTAAAAAAAATTCTGAATTGTTACCATTTTCCAATACTTAGTAGTAACATTTCTTTTGTTCAATAGAGCTGATTGACGACTTGTTTTTTTGCACGCTTTTCGCAAGGTTTTATTGATAGCAATTTGGAGTACGTAAGATGGTTTAAAAGTTTTTTATTGCATTTTTTAAGTAAGTATGTGGAAAGAAAATCCACAACAGGTATATTGATTTTATTTCTCTTTATGATGTTTACCGAAGGGGCTAACACCACTTATCTTTTGATAGACTAGACTTCTACGGATGCTGCAAGACCAAATATATATATGTACTACCTGTACTACCCGGCTACGCCCGGGTTAATAAATAACTGATGTTAGCTATAACAAAATAGAATTTGAATATGTCATATAATAATAATGACCTGTAGGAAAATAGAAGCTGAGCTGTGATTGGTTGCTATAGGCAGCCTGATAAATCTCCAGCCAACAGTAAACCCTCCCCCTGGCCGGGCAGTATATGTTACCTCACGCATACACATAATAGACAGCTGATGTGACTGACATCTGCCTTTATTCCCTATATGGCACATGTGTTGCACATTGGCTGTTTTTAATCAGATGTTTATTTTTGGAAATTAAAGATAGCACACGTATGAGGCGAGTTGTGTGAGGCAACTTGTGCACATCTGTGTCTATCTGTGTGGTGTGTGTGTCCCTGGGGTGTGTGTGTGTCCCTGTGGGGTGAGTGCATGTGTCCCTATAGGGTGTGTATGTGTGTGTGTCCCTGTGGGGGGGTCTGTGTGGTGTGTGTGTGTCTCTGTGTTGTGTGTGTCTCTTTGTGTGTGTGTGTGTCCCTGTGGGGTGAGTGCATGTGTCGCTATAGGGTGTGTGTGTGTGTGTGTGTGTCCATGGGGTGTGTGTGTGTCTCTGTGTTGTGTGTGTCTCTTTGTGGTGTGTGTGTGTTTGGGTGCGTGGTGAGTATCCAATGTTGGGGCTGCATCTTAGCAACTATACACTTAATGTTACTCTTTGTGTGCGTATGGTGTGTATACATGTCCCTATGCGTGGTGAATATCCCATGTTAGGGCCCCACCTTAGTGACTATATGCTGGTATATGCTGTTAGTCTTTGGCGCTGTCATTAAGCCCCTCTCATTCACAACTGTCAACTGGTAATTGTCACTTTTTCCCCATTATGTAGATAGGGGCAAAATTGTTTGGTGAATTGGAACGCGCGGGGTTACAATTTCACCTCACAACATAGCCTATGACGCTCTCGGGGTCCAGACGTGTGACTGTGCAAAATTTTGTGGCTGTAGCTGGCAGCTGTCGATTTTCCTCCCACACTTTTCCTTTCACTTTTTCCCCATTATATAGATAGGGGCAAAATTGTTTGGTGAACTGGAACGTGCAGGGTTAAAATTTCGCCTTACAACATATCCTATGACGCTCTCGGGGTCCAGACGTGTGACTGTGCAAAATTTTGTGGCTGTAGTTGTCGCCACTACAGCCACAAAATGTGTGTGTATGTATGTGTGTATGTATGTATATCCGGGATTGGCATCTACACCATCGCGGTGTAGATGCCAATCCCGGATATACATACATACACACATACATACACACATTCAGCTTTATATATTAGATATCAGATTGGGTAGTAAAAACTAACGATAGATTCCTTTAAAAAAAAAAAAGAAATATATATATATTTCTTTTTTTTAAAGGAATCTATCACTAGTTTTTACTACCCAATCTGATAACGGCATATTGTATTGGCAGAGACCCTGATTCTGGAGATGCATCATTTACTTTACTAAGTGTTTCAGTTTTTATTAAAAGCTGTTTTACCTGCACACACAAAGGATGTCCCATTTCCCCTTTCCTTTTTGCCACAGCCCTAGAACTCTTTGCATGTACTGTGGGCTTCTTCTGAAGAAGTGGGATTTAAAGTGAAATAGAAAAAAACATCTCTGTCTATGCTGATGAAATGCTTCTGTATCTGGGAGAGGTTTTTTCTTTAATTAATCCAGTTTTAACTATTATAGTGGAATATGAAAAGTTATCCGGGCTTGTCTTAAATTAGGATTAGTCAGTTCTTAAGTCCCTAAATCAAATACTGAATTTCTTATTTCTGGATCACACCACTAAATTAGTGGTCAAGGAATTAAATATTTGGGAATCAAGATAACTATCAGACCACAATTATTTTTTTCTCAATCTGACTCTGCTCAGATCAATGCTTGTTGATGGCTTCCAATGGTAGAAAGGGGTAATTTAATAAAAATAGTACTAATGTCCCACATCTCATATATATTGCATAATGCCAATATTTGAATATCATGGAGGAAAGAAAAAATGGTCACTGTCTGAGCGCTGGGGGCTACAAATCACACAAGGGTTTGAAGGTTAAAGGTTTAACAAACCTCTTTATTAGATTAGATTAGATTACCACGACACATTTCAACAGTGGTCTGCTGCCTTCATCAGGTGTACCCCTTGTGATTTGTAGGCCCCAACACTCGGACAGTGACCACTTTTATCTTTCCTCAATGCTATTACATCCCTTCGGAGATTGTGGTCGGAGCTGCACACAGCCGAAAGACAAAAGGACCTGCCATAATGTCACTTCTGCCCACGTGACTGGAGAAACATCACGTGACCGGGCACAAGAGCTGCAGCAGACGGAGGAGCCAGAGGAGAGCCGAGGAGACAGTGGTCTGATCCTCCAGCTACACGCTATCACCAAGGTTGTGCAGGGGTGCGCAACCTCTCAAGGTGAGAGACAAATCCTCCCCTAACAGCAATACTCCCACTAGACTACCGAGTAGTTCACAGGGGAGTGCTTTCTTCCTTCTGTTTTCACCTATTTGAATATTGACACACTAATTCCAAAGCACACATGGCTTATTTAGTTTACTACTATGAAGAAAGAAACATGCTAAAATTATATTGGAAAATCATTTAAGTAGCTAGAGGCTTGACTATTCCCAATGCTTGGATATATTAACTTGCTGCTCAGAATCAAATATTGAGAGGTTGAGATCGACAAGGATTATCAAATCAAAAGTGGGCAAATGGTAAGAAGGTAATCCCTAGGAATGTTCCTCATTATTTTGTAGAGATAAGAGGGGCCTTAATAATCGCTGTTTACATTTTTATCCACTAATAATGTAGAGCAAGTGATTATAATAAACTTTCAAATATACTTTATAAATAAAATCTCGAAGAAAACCCTTCAAAAACCTCCTAGAAGACATCCCCCTTGGGCTGTTTCTGAACCAGACATACACTCAGCTCCACACACTGAATACAGCCATATAAGGGTGGGGCAGAACCCATACAGTGTGCCTGTGTAGTGTGGCTACAGCTGATCAGTGTATCTCAGGTTACTTCATGCTAAGGCACAGTGCTGACAATGAGCATATGTGGTTTGGAAATAGCATAGGGAGACCTTCTAGAACATTTATGAAAGGTTTTCCTCCATATTTCATTAATAAAGTATATTTTAAAGTTTATTATAATCACTTGCTCTACATTATTATTAGATAAAAATTTAAGCGGAGGTTACACTTTAACCTCTTTACAACCTTGACCTTTTCCTTTTTTGTCCTTTAGTTTTTTCCTTCTTCCAAGAGCCATGATTTTTTTTATTTTTCCGTCAATAAAGAGATATGAGGGTTTGTTTTTTGCGGAACAAGTTGGACTTTTGAAAGGCATCATTCATTTTACCATTTTTCGTAGATAACAAACATGTATACTTTTACTGTTATCTTAAGTGGTGGAAAACAAATCTTGAATTTGTAAAAAAAAAAAAAAAAAAATTGTGCTTTTGGTGCCATTTTCTGTGACCTGTACAATTCTCATTTTTCGGGATCTGTGTGACGGTTTATTTTTTGTGTCTCGAGGTGATGTTTTTAATTATACCATTTTTGGGTAGAGTGAATGTTTGATTGCCCGTTATTGTATTTTATTGCAATATTGCGGCGACCAAAAAAACTTAATTTTGGTGTTTTACTTTTTTTTCCATTACGCAGTTTGCCGATCAGATTAATTGATTTTATATTTTGATAAATCGGGCACTTCTGAAATATCAAATAAGGGTCTTCTTTTGTTATTTTTTAATCAGATCTTTTTTATTGAAGAATTTGTCATATAATCCAAAACACAAGAACAACATGCCCCGAAATTCCCACCCCACCACCCTCTCCCTCCCCGCATCAGCCCTAAAACCAACAAAGTCCAAATATCTAATGAACGTTTCAAACTGCTCCTGTATTGCATAGCCAATGCACAAATCACTTCGTCATGTTTTCATCTCTTTGCTGCTTGTTTCATATAGACAGTATACATGGTCACAATATATGTGTATCAGTCAGGATCTTCCAGACGAATACTGGGATGCAATTGTATTCCTAGGTGAGCATTGAGTTCAGAATAGCCATGACATGATAACCATGAAATGCACTCTATCCACCCCAGATTTTACAAAATTTGTGTAGGGCCTTCCACTTCCTATAGACTCCCTCTTCCAATCTGAGCAAGAGACACATCTGTGGCGCCCTGCCAGTACAGGTAGCCACAGGACCACCTAAAACATGGATGGACTTCCACAGTGGGTACCTCATACACATACAACACCTTCCTCCACGGACCTGTAGGGGGAGCCCCACTTGCTGCCTGCAAGCAAGATCCCCTATAAATACCTGTGCTGGGGGTGGAGTTAGTCAGAGTGTGCAGTCGCTAGGAAAACTGTGAAGACGTCCTGGTGTGTCGGAGCCGCGCTAGGCCCGAGCCAGTTATCAACTGAGCAGTTATCAGCCTAGCTAGTGCAGAGGCCTAAGAGTGAGGTCAAAGGCAAGGCGTAAAGTAATGGAGAAACAGCCAACTGGGGGCAGAGGAGCCATACCGATTCACACCAGAAAGCCACTCAAACACTGGAGTCCGAGTCTGCAGGAGAGCATTTAGCCCAGCAGAAATACCGGTTCACCGAGGAGACTAGTCTCCTGGGCATCTGTGTAGTAACCAAGAAGTGAGTCAGGCACCGCAGAAGAGGATATAGCAGTAGTCCATACGAAGGTTTCCCACTACAAAACACAGGTGACAGAAGAGCAGAAGGAGGCCAGGCCAAGTTACACACAGGTCAGGGGCTTTGCAAAAGGAAAAGAGACAAGGAGGCCTTATACTCACTCAGTGTGGAGATCCAGAAGTGTTTCCCGACCACCGGAGAGTATCCTGGACATTACCTTCAATTCCACCAGTAAAGGTACAGAAACAACTTACGGTGTGTATATCGATTCCTCAGTCCCTGACCCTGTCCACTACAGAGGCTGCCACCGCTGCCCGGCAGCACAGCCAACTCCCTGCATCCATCCCTGTCACCTCACCACAGCCCCAGGGATTCTGCTCCGCTTGTTGGGAGCTATACCACCCAGCTGCCCGTCCATCATCCCCGGAGGCCCACCGCAGCGCTGGTGCATTCATCAGAAACCACAGGTGGGGTCACGAAAAACATTTATTCTTTTTATTCCCTTTTACTTTTCCCCAAATTTTCAGTTGATCACCAGGGCTATGGGTCCGGGCAGGCCACCAGTGACATCCCTCCAACTCCACACCCGGGTACAGAGTTGCCATAGACCACTGAGTGAATCAGCTTCTGGCGTATCACAAACAGGATTTCGTGTCCAGTGTAACCGGGTATTGTGTGCAGTGTGTATAAACTGTGCTTCGTGAACTGGTAACGCTGTGCCTCCATTACTGCGCCACTGAGCGGGAAAAAAAGGGGGTGTAATGACCGAAAGAGCATGAAGACAAGCCCCGCCTATGCTCTGTTGAGTACCGACGAGGCGCAGCGGCCTAATCTGGTAACTCCCGAACGCTTAACTCCCTGCCTGCGGAGTCACCACTTGTTTAACTATACAAAGACTGGCTGTGATTCACTAGTGGAGCCCCAAGATGTCAGCTACATTGAGTGATGACGAAAAGCCCTACCTAGACTTTGCGAATCAGCTCGGACAAAGTATGTCCGCAGCCAGTAGAGCATCCATCCCACTGGGCGCTGTAGCCCCGAACATGCCTATCTCGCTACCGTATGTCCCGGGGGCTAAGTGGTTACCCCAGTATGATGGCCATCCAGATACCTTGTCAGCATATAAAAGGAAGATTTGCAGCATGCTAAATATGTACGCAATGGCCGGCAAGCAGAGGGCTGCTGTTGTATTGGGACAGTTAACCGATGCAGCAGAGCAGGAGATTGAAACCTGATCCCTGGCTGAGCAAGAATCAGTAATCATAATTTTTGATAAGCTGAAAATTGCTTTTGAGGACTATAATGAGACTAACATCTGAATGCGCTTTCACCACTGTTACCAGCAGCCGGAAGATGACATTAGAGCCTATGCCTAGTGTCTGCAGGAGACGCTGCAAGATTTGAAACAAGTCAGTCCTGTTAGCATGGCGGATGAGAATAAGATGCTAATTGAGCAGTTCACCTGGGGACTACAGTCACCAGAGGACAATAAAACTGTGTGCTGGTGGTCCCTAAGTAACCCAGATGCCAATTTTCACACTTTAAAGGACATGGCTATTAAGGGGTTACAACCCATAAAAACCCCTGGAGCTGCAATGCGGCGGTAGCAGAGTGGCAACGCTCAGGTAAGAGTAACGCCCGCTCTCTTACCTGCAGCCGAAAACAACATGCAGGCTACAACATCTTACCGAGGTGCACCAGCTGGGTAGGAACCTGGCCACAGTCATAGAAGCCCTGCAGTTGCAAGCAGAGCCTATGTTTAAGCCTAAGCCACTACCATTGATCCAGCTTGCCGATAGCCCAGAGAATGTCCCGTGGATGAAGGGCAGGAAGACCAAGTCACTCCGCGGGAGGACCACCGATCGTTACAGCTCTACGGGGGAACCCATCTGTCGTTGCTGCAGCAAGACCGGCCATATTGTAAGGTACTGTCCTTTAAACGAGCAACCCCTGGGGGCCAGGGCCAAAACTCAGGAGTAAACCAGCTAGGCCCATCAGACTGGTATGATACCTACATTGGACAAAGACCGTTCCTGTCTATCATACTAGTTGGCATCTCAACACCTGCCTTGTTGGACACTGGGTCACAAGTGACCACCATACCACATATCTTTTACAAGAGGTTCTGGTCGTGTGATGAACCTCACCATTTATGCTTCCAATAATGCACCACTTACCATAGTTGGGGTCAGAGAGGTGCCAATAAAAGTGGAGAGGGTGGAGCTAGAAGACCAGGGGATTATTGTGATAGCAAACAATCCAAATGACAAGATCCTTACATCATTCTTGGTACTAATGTTTTTAGTAATTGTTTGGGTGAAGTGTTGTTCTTACTCCAGCAGATAGCAGACACTGCCAGACCCGGGCAGCGGAAGGTTCTCCAGAGAGAGATCAGAGCCCTCCTGCATCAACAACAGGTAAAACTGACCGTTGGTAAAATTGGTAGTGCATGGTTATCAGACCCAATTCCTATTGTGGTACCCCCAAGGAGTGAAATGATGATCTGGTGCTGAGCAGCTATAGGCCTAAGGGGACAAGACTACCAGGCAGTAGTAAGTAGTAGAGCCCATCAGCTCAGAACACAGGCCTACACTCTTGGCAGCCAGGAGAGTGGTTGATGTACGCAAGGGAAGGGTACCCATCCGCATCTTAAATTGTGGGGAGGACGAGGTCAAACTACCCAGATATTCCACCGTTGCTAAGCTGTGCACTGTACACAGTAACGAAATACAAGCAGTGGGACCCTTGACCCCACCAGATTCGGTGGAGGACAACAACTCCAAGGGAAAGCTACAGGACTGGTGTGAGCAGCTCCATGTTGGAACTGACTCCACTCCTGCACATAAAAAGCATGGTGTCTATCGGGTAGTCCAGGAGTATGGACAGGTGTTCAGTAAGCATGCACTTGACTTTGGTAGGATCAAAGGGGTACACCATCATATACCTACAGGTATACATCCACCAATCAAAGAGAGATACATGCCTATTCCACCAGCACATTATCAGTGTGCCAAAGAAATGTTGCAGGATATGAAGGACACAGTGGTCATAAGAGATAGTTGCAGTCCCTAGGCAGCTCCACTAGCCCTGGTCAAAAAGAAGGATGAAAATTTGTGTTGACTATAGGCAGAGAAATCACATAACACATAAAGATGCTTACCCGTTACCCCGTATAGAGGAATCACTAGCTGCATTGAAGACTGCTAATTACTTTTCAACCCTAGATCTCACTAGTGGGTATTGGCAGGTCTCAATTGCAAAAGAAGACCGCGAGAAGACGGCATTTACGACTCCCATGGGCTTGTGAGATTTCAACAACAGGCCATTTGGACTATGTAACGCTCCCAGAACATTCCAGAGATCAATGGAGTGTTGGCTGGGGCACAAAAACTTCGAGACTGTACTACTCTACCTAGATGATGTCATAGTGTACTCAAAAACCTATGAAGAACACCCGACACACCTGGCGGAGGTATTTGAAGCATTATCCAAGTACGGGATGAAGCTAAAACCATCCAAATGCCACATACTAAAGCCAAAGGTACAGTATCTAGGCCATGTAGTCAGCTCTGAAGGGGGTGGCACCAGACGCAGACAAAGTAACCGTCATCATGGAATGGCCGGAGCCAAGAAGCATCAGGGAAGTACGTCAGTTCCTGTGACTGGTAAGGTATTACAGAAGATTCATCAAGGAGTACACCAAGAAGGCAGCACCTTTACAAAATCTCCAAGTAGGCCAACCCAAGAAAGGAAAGTCCAGAGGTCCTCCATTCGAGTGGGGTAAGGAACAGGAAGAATCCTTCCAGTAGATGAAAGAGGCCCTGATGGGTGAAGAGATTCTGGCTTACCCTAACTACAACCAACCGTTCCTGCTGTACACTGACGCCAGTAACATGGGGTTAGGAGCTGTGTTAGCGCAGAAGCAAAATGGCAAAGAAAGAATGATTGATTATGCCAGCAGGACGCTTTGCCCTATAGAAAGGAACCCTGAGAATTACAGTTTGTTCAAGTTGGAGTTCCTGGCCTTGGTCTGGGCCATCACAGAGCGTTCAAGCATTACCTGGCATCTGCAAAATTCACCTCCTTCACAGATAATAATCCTTTAACAGACCTGAAAACCGCGAAGTTAGGTGCCAAGGAACAACGCTGGATGGCCAGGTTCTCCAATTATCAGTTTACCATCAAGTACTGGGCTGGCCATGACAATGCCAACGCTGATGCCTTGTCAAGGATGCCTCACCTGGCAGATATGGGAGATGTGGATGAGCTAGAAGAAGTAGAGCTACCCACCTTCCACCGCCACAGGGCGTCCCAATGTCAGAAAGCGAACAGAAAATTCCCTGAAAGAACAGTAAATCCATTACCTCACTTCGGTTGGAAGGAGTCCCAAGACAGTGACTTGGCTATCAGTTTGGTTAAAGGACTGATAACTCAAGAGTCATCCCGTCTCACTCCAGATGCTCCACCTATGGAATGAAAGAAGCAAACTTTTCGTCTACCTGGAAAAGCTCTGCAAAAGGTACATCCACCCCAGAACCCATGAAATGGTCTGACAAATAGTGGTGCCCAAGAAGGATGTCCAGATAGTGTGGAATGCAAATCACAACAAGCGGGACATTTTGGATGGAAGAAGCTAGAGATGTTGCTCAAAGACAGGGTTGGCATGAGAGGATCCATAGAGAGATGGTGTAAGAACTGTGGACCATGCAACTTAAGGAGAAAAGATCAAGAGAGTCAACGAGCACCACTCCAGCCAATTGTCACCATTCAACCACTTCAAATAGTAGCCTTAGATCATGTGAAATTAACACCAAGCAGATCAGGTTACACCTACGCATTGACGATGGTAGACCACTACTCAAGATTCATGGTGGTTGCTCCAGTGAAAGACTTGACAGCTGAAACAGCCGCAAAGACCTTTCAAGCTTATTTCTGTAGACCACACGGGTATGCAGAACAGGTATTGACTGACAGAGGTTCCGCATTTGAAGCTGAAATTTTCCAAGAATTTTGTCACCTTTATAGGTGCAAGAAGATAAGGACCACACTTACCATCCACAAACGAATAGCATGTGTGAAAAGATGAACAACATAGTTATAGACATGTTGAAAACATTGCCCTTAAAAGAGAGAAATCAGTGACCTGATAAATTGCCTGACTTAGTGGACATGTATAACAACATACCTGTGAGTTTCACCAATTGCATACCAGCTTAACTAATGAGAGCACGTCCTGGAAAGTTACCAGTTGACTTAAAAATGGGAATCGTTAAACCAGAAGCAGAAACATCCAATTCTGATTGGAACACCACTTGTCAAGAACAGTACAAACTAATCCAAGCCTGTGTTGAAGACAATCTCAATAAGGCCAGAGAGAAACAAGAAATAGACTTCAACAGAAGTACACAAGCTGAACCCTCAACATCAGGAAGAGTTGTACTTAAAGAAAAGGAAGACGACACAAGCTCGATGACCAGTGGGAAACAGAGCCTTATACTGTGTTAAACGCCAACTTTGATAACACCAAAACCTGTATAGTTAGTAAAGATGGAGAAAAAAACAACCAACACAGTGTAAAGAGACCACTTGAAAGTTTGCCCAGAACAGTTGAGGATACAAGAAACCCAAGAAGAAGAAATACCTTGTGAACCTCCACCTCAACCAAAGGAAGAAGTGATTCATACAATCCTTGGAGACTTTCCAGAAGATTGGCCCCAATGTGAAGGAGCAGTGATAGTCCCCGTTATTCACTCTTACCAACCTCGAGAAGGACAACTTCAAGAGTTCCAGAAGTACCAGTTCAAGAAGAAACGCCTGTTGTCAGAGGACCAGAGGATCCTGCAATCGGTGCAAATGCCAGCCCTCTAGCGAGACTAAGGCCAGGCAGACAGTTACCGGACTTACCTACATTCAGTACATCACCTGAGACACCAACACTACATAGATCCAGTCGTAGTAATCAGGGTCAACCCCCGTCCAGGTATGGAGATTTGGTGCAGTAGGTACAATATGTCATTGCAAAAAGGTAACATGTAAATAGAAACCAGTTTTGTATAGTAAATGTAAATAGTAGTGTACAGAAGGGTAGAGGAACTGGGCCCAGTCCCATGCACATTAAGTTGAGAATAGAAAGTGCCTGGGGTGGAGAGGAGGTACCAGGTATCCTAAGCCGAGACACCCATAGGGAAGATGGTTTACATGTGTAAAGGACTTATTAGACTTTTGAAAGACTTTAACCCCTTTTTACCAGGAGCTTACAGAGACTTTACTGTAAAGACTCTTTACAACATCTTCCCCGGACTATTTCCTGTTTTCAGTTGAAAAGGACCATAGTCACAGGACTGGTTGTGACAAAAACTTACTTTTACAACCTGCGGCAGATGGACTAGCGCCGTATGGACTGCACCCTGCTTTGCCATTTTTCAGTGGTTTTTGTACATTTTTCCATTTTGAGACTTTGTACATATTACCAGTCAATGTTATTGAAACTTTCATTATTTGCTTGTTGTTTGTAAAAATGTCTCTCAGTCCAGGAGTACTGATCTTACCTAGGGGGTCAATGTGGCGCCCTGCCAGTACAGGTAGCCACAAGACCACCTAAAACGGATGGATTTCCACAGTGGTACTCCATACACATACAACACCTTCCTCTCCGGACCTGTAGGGGGAGGTCCACTTGCTACCTTTAAGCAAGATCCTCTATAAATACCGATGCTGGAGGCGGAGTTAGTCAGAGTGTGCAGTCGCTAGGAGAACTGTGAAGACGTCCTGGTGTGTCGGAGCCGTGCTAGGCCCGAGCCAGTTGACAACTGAGCAGTTATCAGCCTAGCCAGTGCAGGGGCCTAAGAGTGAGGACGAACACAAGGCATAATATAATGGAGAAACAGCCAACTGGGGGCAGAGGAGCCATACCGGTTCACCCCAGAAAGCGACCCGGACAACGGAGTCCGAGTCTGCAGGAGAGCATTTAGCCCAGCAGAAATACCGGTTCACCGAGGAGACTCCAGTCTCCCAGGCATTTGTGTAGCAACCAAGAAGGGAGCCACGCACCGCAGGAAAGGATATAGCGGTAGTTCACACGAAGGTTTCCCACTACAACACACAGGTGACAGAAGAGCAGAGGAGGCCAGGCCAAGTTACACACAGGTCAGGGGCTTTGCAAAAGGAAAAGAGACAAGGAGGCATTATACTCACTCACTGTGTAGATCCAGAAGTGTTTCCCGACCACCGTAGAGTACCCTGGATATAACCTGCAATTCCACTAGTAAAGGTACAGAAACAACTTACGGTGTGTGTGTCGATTCCTCAGTCCCTGACCCTGTCCACTACAGAGGCTGCCACAGCTGTCCGGCAGCACAGCCAACTCCCATCCTTCCCTGTCACCTCACCACAGCCGTGGGGATTCTGCTCCGCCTGTGGGGAGCTATACCACCCAGCTTCCCGTCTATCATCCCTGGAGGCCCACCGCAGCACTGGTGCATTCATCAGAAACCACAGATGGCGTCACAAAAAACATTTATTCTTTTTATTCCCTTTTACTTTTCCCCAAATTGTCAGTTGATCACCAGAGCTATGGGTCTGGGCGGGCCACCAGTGTCATCCCTCCAACTCCACGCCCGGGTTCCGAGATCCCATAGACCCCTGGGTGAATCACATCTTATCCAGACACTCCTGAAGCCTGGGAGGAGAAGCACTCATCCAATGAGCTCATATGACTTTCCTAACCTGGTATAGGGCACTTTTTATCGCAATTTCTCCATCTTTATCCCACCCCCTACTCCAATGCAACCCAACACACACATTATTGACTGTAATGGTAGATCACGGCCAAACACATTATTGATATACCTCACATAGTCATTCCAAAATGCTGCAACATGCCGACAACCCCAAAACATGTGAATAAGGTCTGCCTCCTCCTTTCCACATTTTGGACAGGCCCCCGTATGCGAATATTCTGTAGGAATTTAGGGGTCTTATATACTCTGTGTACCAAATACAGCTGGGACAGCCTCTGAGCTTCACATGTGGACAGAAGAGGGATACTCTCTACAACATCTTCCCACTGGTCAGGTTCAATAGTGCCAATGTCCCACCTCCCACCTCTCCTTAACTACCAGAGGCCTATCCCTTTGAAACTGTTGCATCAGAATGCCATAAATCCTGGACATCACTCCCTTCCCACCACTGTGGCGCAAAAGCGTATTAAACAACAAATGATGTTGGACTCTATTTTGCAAGTGCTTTGGTTGTACTGACCACGCATGCCGCAGCTAAAGATAAAAGTAAAAGTTATTTTCCGAGGTAGAAAATTCATCTTTCAACTATTGAAATGATTTAAATATATCCCCCTCCAGTAGCTGAGCCACATAAGAAATACCGAAAACCCTCCATAAGCCAAAGCCCTCCAACTTATAGATTTCAGGGAGACCCGGATTTCTCTACAATGGAGTAAATGGGGTATGACCCTCAATATAAAACAAGGTTTTGATCTTCTGCCACACTTTTCACATGAGTACAAACGTTGGTAAGTGCTTCCGGCTATCTTGATTCAAGAGCTCCACCTCTCAGAATGGAATAATTGGTAAATTATCCGCAAATTTATGCAGCAATTTGTCCAATTTCCCTTGGACTAACTTAAGCTGTTGGACCTGAGGAGCCAAGAAGTATATCCACAGATTAGGGGCAGCTAAACCACCCTGATCTTTAGGTCTTTGGAGTGTGTCAAATCAGATCCTAGCCACCCCCTTCTTCCAAATCAGCTCCCTAAATATTGCCTGAAATTTATAGAATAATTTCATGAGAATCCAGACCGGCAAGCTATGAAGAATGTCTAATAATTGGGGCATCAGAACCATTTTAACTAAATTAGTACGACTAACCACTGACAACGGAAGTTTATTCCATGCATTTACTTTTTGCTGAAATTTAGTATACAAGTCCATCAGGTTTAAGGAAATATAATTTCTAACAACTGAGGTCACCCCAACTCCAAAATATTTGAATTCTCTAGCATCCTTCAAACACGTAGCACCCACTCTAGTAGTTTGAGAGACCTTGTCTACTGGCATACATACAGATTTCTCCCAATATATCCGGAGACAAGAATAATTACCAATACTTGCCTATCAAGGTCATAATTGCCGTCAATGACAGCTCCATGTAGCCCAAAAGTAAAAGATCATTGGAATATAATGCCACCCACTCCTCCAATGTTTTGTGTCTGAACCCTTGTATCTCATTGCTAGAGCGCAACCCAATGGCCAGCGGCTCAACAGCCTGAGCAAACAGAAGAGGAGACAGGGGGGCAGCCTTGTCTAGTGCCCATCTCTAACATGATGTCACCGGAAAGACTACGATTTACCCAGGCCCTCACCACAGGATTGGCATATAGGAGCCATACCCATGCCGTAAACCCCATCCCCCTCAGGACCGCCCACAAGTACTCCCACTCGACACTATTGAAAGACTTCGCAGCATCGAATGACAGCACGGCTCTACTCCCCAAATTCTGTGATTCTATTTGTAAATTAAAAAATAACAGACGCAGGTTAAAAGCCGTTGACTTCGCCGGCATCAACCCGATTTGGTCCTCCCCCACTAAATGCGTGACAACAGTCATAAGCCTCGGGGCCAGAACCTTAGCTAGAATCTTAACGTCTACAGAGAGCAATGAAATTGGCTTATAAGACTCAGGATTCAACAAGTCCTTACCCAATTTCGGGAGAAGAACTATTATCACTTCTCTCATGGACACCGGAAGTGTACCCCCTGCCAGCGCCTCCTCAAACCCTTCTCACATTTTAGGTAACAGTACCTCTCCAGCCTCCTTATATATTTCTGCTGGGATCCCATCAGTTCCAGGGGCTTTATTGTTCTGAAGATCCCTTAAGGCATCCTCCATTTTCCCTAATGACATTGGCGCATCCAACTGCTCCCTCTGTTTGTCCGTCAGTTAGCGTAGCTGCATATTGCCGAGATATATATCTATATCTCTTTGTGTTTTAGTCAATTTAGAGATACAGTTGATTATAAAATTTAGAAAGATTCCCCATAATTGCTCCCGTGTGGGTAGCCATCATTCTAGCTGCATCTCTGATTGCCGTAATCACAAGAGCACTAGTCTGTGCCCTAGCCACAGTGGCCAATAAATGACCTGCACTCTTGTCCTCAACATAGTAATGCTGTTTAAGAAAAAACCTTTTATGCTCTGCCTGCGGTAAAAGATGGTCATTCAGGCGCGACTGTGCATCTGTTCAATATATTCCAGCATCACTACATGGGGCCTCTATATAATGCTTCTCCAGTATATTAACTTCTCTCTGAAGGTCCTGGAGACAGGACCTGCTCCTAGATTTAATAGAAGAGATCTCTTTAATCAATACCCTTCTGAAAAAAGCCTTAATTGCTTCCCAGACTGTAATTATAGTTGCCAAACCAACATTTTCCCAATAACACAATTCCAGTTTATTTGCCAACCCCACCCGTTCTCCAAACACATCTAGCCAGTACAGGTTAAATCTCCACAACCCCCTCTACAGGGGCCTACCTCCAAGACCACTAGCAATGGAGAATGGTCTGAAAGCAGCCTAGTGCGGTATTCTACCTCTTTAACTAGGAGCATCAAGTCACCGTTCACAATGGCTAGATCTATTCTAGAAAGACAAGAATACGACACAGAGAAACACGAGTATTATCTAACCCCAGAGAAACAAGTGTGCCATATGTCAACCAACTGAATCTCATGCAACACCCTCACTTAGAGACGTGCCTTGCATAGCACCCCTCCGATGCTCCCCGATACTTGTCTAGGCCTGCATTGAGGTACATATTAAAATCCGGAACAACAAGAAGGGGAATAGTAGCATATTCCAATATCCACAGGATCAACTGATGGAGTGTTTTCACAGAGAAAGGGGGTGGAATGCATACAGAAATCAGGCACAACCTAAACCCGGCAATTCAACATACCAGACACACATGCCTTCCCTCAGGATCAATAACATATTGTTCACATTCAAATGGCAAACTATGATGCACCATGATACTTACTTCTCCGGAGTATGTACTGTATGTAGAGTGGTATGTAGGCTCTTTCCAGAGCTTATTCCATGCTATATTGGCCTCTCTGCTACAATGCGTCTCTTGAATACAGACATGACTAACAACATCTCTGACTCCTGCTGCACCCAGGAATTCAGTTCAGCATTAATAATAAGTAACTTCGGTTGCATGCAAATCAGAGCAGTCAACAAATTACCCATATTCTTCCCCTCCCTCCTTCTCCCTCCCTAACCAGGACTAAACTAATACCAACGGCTAGAGCATGAAGCAAACTTAACACGCACATTGGAGACAAGATTCGAGGCACAAACACGTTTTGCTGTCTCACCAACTTTGCTGCTGGGAGAGAAAGAAAAGGAGAAAAGAAAAAAACGGGGGAAAAAAAAAGGGAAGAAAGAAAGAAAATGAGAATGAAAAAAGAGGAGTATCTCTCCAACTCTCTTGTCAGGAGATTTCCGAGGTCTGTAAGTTCTTTAACGTCCTCCTCCTGTGCACACAGATAGAAGAAGTCATCATAATAAACTGCAACTATATTGGCTTACCCGAGGTATAAGAATAAACATTATATCATGGAAGACCATAACAGTTCACTAATAAGTAATAGTGTAGGAATACCAATCATTATTGGAGCATTATATGCAAAAAATATAGCAGAAGTAACGTGACGAACAAACGAATTCGCGCTGCCAGGATCCACTTATTCCAGGGAAGAAACTCACGATCAGATGTGGTATAATCAAATCCTTTATTGCATCCTACGCGTTTCAGTGCCCTCCTGGCACCTTCCTCAGGGACAGCCTGAGGAAGGTGCCAGGAGGGCACTGAAACGCGTAGGATGCAATAAAGGATTTGATTATACCACATCTGATCGTGAGTTTCTTCCCTGGAATAAGTGGATCCTGGCAGCGCGGACTGGTGAACACCGTTTCCTTTCCCATTTTACTGTGTGATTCCAAGTGCAAGTGGTCGGTGGGAGTCCAGCAGCAGCCATCTGGATATAACATTACATGTCTGTATACCAGTTGTGGGTCGCACAACTGAAATAGGTGAGTGGTTCCTTTATACCACCGTACTGTGAGTGTCTAAGTGATAAGGCACTATTGCGCCTCTTGTTCCCTCTTCCCCTTTTTCTTTCATTTGAACAAACAAATTCGGCTGTCACCCAAACAATATCAGCTAAAGCATATTTGCTGCTCCTTCAGATCCAAACATCTCATGGCCTCTTTTGGGATGTCAAAAAAAATGTCCCGCCAAGCGCCGAGACTCGCAGCCGCATCGGATACAGCATGGAGTAGGGTACTTGAAGCGTCCTACATTTACATCTTGAAATTGAGCTCGTATTCTCTGAACCTCCACAGAGAAGTCTGGATATAAGAATACCCTTGCTCCCTCTATACCAGCGGTAGGGAACTCCAGGCTTCGAGAGCCGTACACAGTGCAGGTTTTAAGGATTTCCTCCGCATTGCACAGAGTAGGAATCATCATCTGTGCAGGAGATTAAATTACCAACTGTCATATACTAAGGAAATCCTGAAAACCTGGACTGTGTGCAGATCTCGAGGCCTGGGGTTCCCTACCCCTGCTCTATACGTAGATCTGCTGATGCCCGCACCAATTCTAGAATATTGTCCCGATCTCGAAAATGAATCATCCTGATCAGTACGGTTTGCGGTAAGGCACCCGGTGGCACAGGCCTGGTGGGAACTCTATGGGCCCTCTCATTTGCGAACCTCTTGGAAAATTTGTCTTTGCCGAAGGTTTTCAGCCGCCATGACTCAAAGAAATTGACTGCCTACCTGCCCTCCGCCTTCTCAGGCACACCTACTATACGGACATTGTTGCACCGCAGGCGGTTCTCCAGGTGATCGGTCTTCTTTACTAGATGGTTCATGGAGACAGTGGCTGTTTTAAAGTTCTTGGCTAAAGGGGTCACATTATCCTCCAGGTCGCCCACCTTGCCCTCAGCAGCCGCTTATTTTCTGCAAATCATGGCGGCTAAGGGATATGTCCATCTTTAATGATCCTATATTGCCAGTAAGTTCAGTATTGCACTGGGTGATAGCTTGCAACACATCTTTGAGAGTAGGCTCATCCTCCCCTGTAGCTTGTTCTATTTCAGATTGCAGCCTGAGACCTCCCGTTGGTGGTAATAGTGGCAGCACTCATATCCCATTCATATGCCCTCTTCTCTCCCTCTTGTTCCTCCTCCATCCCCTCACCGCTTGTTACTGTGCTCAGTGGGAACTCCTCACCATCCACAGGGGCCTGTCACTCATTCTGGTGTGAGCGGGCATATCAGGACAAACGGGCTGCCACCTCCGCTCGCATCTCCAGCTGTCTCAGTGTCTCCACTTCAGCGGGGGACTCCTCGCCACCATCTTGTGCTCCATGAGGTACTGGGCCTGCCGCCTGCCTCAGCCTGCTGTCCCACCGTGTCATGACGAAGAAGATCATGGACCACTGACCCGCACTCCAGAGCTCCCACCCTGATGCTTTGTGTACCTTCTGGCCTGGGAACCCTCGGGCAAGAGGGATTTTGGCACAGGGTTAGCAGAGCTGTCCCGCTGTGCGTCCGCTCACAACTTCAGCCAGGCCATGCCCCTTGGGTATTTTTTTTTAATTGTTTTATTTCCAATGGGGCTAAAGGGGGCAATTCGAAACTTTAGGTTTCTCTTATTTTTAAAAACTTTTTTTCACACTTTTTCTTTATTTTACTTGGTCCCTTAGGGGGCCTTAACACTGCAGTGTTTGATCATTCCTGCTGTTCAGAGCGATGCTTCAGCATCCATCTAAACAGCAGAAATGATCACTTTCTATAGATGCAGACACTCATCGGGCATCCATAGGAAGTGAGTTATGACAGAATCAGTGGTCCTCATCTGACAACTTGTTGTCATGGCAAAATAATGATGGCCCATGTTCACATCACAGGATCACCAATGGCTAAGTGGAACATCACGATCACCGCTGCAGCGCTTTTGATGGCGCTGTCAGTGTTTAACAGTGTGACCTAAGGGGTTAACAGCATTGGGCAGATCGCTGGTCTGCCCGCATCTGTTAACTGCAAGTCGGCTGATGAGATCAGCTGATATGTGCAAGGAATGGTGCAAGTTTAGACTGTGAGCTTGCATCAAAAGGGAGGAGACGACCCATGACATACCCAGTATATCATGGGTCGTAAAGGGGTTAAAGGAAACCTTTGACCAGTTTTTTTTCATATAAGCTGCAGCCACCACCAGTAAGGCCTTATATACAGAAGGCTGGATAGGGGTATGTGCCAACGTTGAGTATTTTGTTGCAGAAAGTTCTGCACCAAATCCACACCTTGTGGCAGAAAAACGCACAAAAAAATGCAGTGTGGATTTGGCATGTTTTTTGGCGCAGAAATGGTGCAGATTTGTGCCCTGTGTTTTTCACCATCAAGTCAATGGCTGTGGAAAAAAAGTAACATGTGCCCAACACATTAGAACTCTCATAGACTTTGCTGGTGTCAGGATATACATACGGATTTGTGAGAATCCTCCATCAATTCCACAACAAAAAACACACCGTAAGCAGACAGCCTATGAGTCGCCAGGCCGATCTGTATAATTTAAAAAAAATCAGTTTTTATTAAACTTATCTTGGGGGCAATTTGTAGAGGGAAAGGTCAAAGAACGCACACACGTGTACAACGAGCGTGTTCTTTGACCTTTCCCCAGACCTGTGTAGTCCAGTACTTTGCTCCGGGGGCAAAGCGGAGTACACATTCGCAGGAGCGTAATGGAGGCGTCTGTGTGTGTGGGACATAGGACACATCACCCACTGAAGCAGAGAAGTGGACGGCATTCGGAGGAAGAAAGAAGGCACTGGACAGAGACCTGCAACACCCATAGGACCAAATCACCCCTAAGGTAAGTATAATAACAGTTTTTTTGCATTATACAGATAGACCTGGGAACTTATATACATCATTCCAGAATGTGGTGTATAAGGCCTTACAGATGGTGGCTGCAGCTTATATGCAAAAAAACTGGTGAGAGGTGTACTATAATGGATATCTGTCAGTAGGATCAATCGTCGTAAGCTATCTATATGGGCACATATGTCATAAAGTTGAAAAAAGGGATACCTTGATATCAGACATCCAATACCTTATTGCAGAGAAACCTATATTTTTCTTAATATGTAAATAAGCTGTTAAGATCAATGGTCAGTACATAAATTTACCTGAGAATTTCCCTCCAGAGTTAATATTAAATGAAAAGTGGCATCAGTAGTGCGAAACATGTAATGACTGACAGTCTGCTCTACAGGTCACACACTGGTATTGAATTCATATGCAAATGAGGATAACATTCTTACCATCATAATGGGTGACTTCAACATCCCCATTGACACCCACCAGCCAGCAGCCAGCAGCCTCTAAACTCCTGTCACTTGCTTCATCCTTTGGCATCACTCAATGGTCCTCCACAACTACCCACACAGACGGACATGCACTAGACCTCATCTTCACCCGCATCTGCTTCCTAACTAATCCAACAACCTCCCCTCTCCCCCTCTGTGACCATCTACTTACGTTCTCAATCTTGTTCTCCTCACCTGCCCCCCCATGTCCACCAACTTGCACACCCTCACAGAAACCCCACACATTTTGACGCTCACACACTCTCAAATGCCATTTTACCGCTATCATCCATATCCTCACTCCACGACACAGATAAAACCACAGCTTTCTACAACTCTACACTCATATCAGCTATTGATGCAGTTGCCCCACTCGTTCATGGCAGAACACGACAAATCAACAGACAACCCTGTTACACAGACACCACTAAAAAGCAGCGGCGGGCGTCTAAGGTTGCTGAGCGGCGCTGAAAGAAAACTCATTTACAAGAAGACTACACAGCATTCAAACAAGCACTTCTAACATTCAAGTCAGCACTCACCACCAGTAAACAGAACTACTTCATTACCCTCATATCCGCTTTATCCCACAACCTCAGGCAGTTATTCAAACACATTTAACTCCCTCTTTCACCCCCACCCCCACTGCCCCCTCCTTCTTCTCGTATTTCTGCAGAAGACTTTGCAACTCACTCCACCAGCAAGATTGGTCAGATCAGACAAGTCTTTGCTACCGAATCACCACAACCCCTATGTATACCAGACCACTCCCCTCCCCCACTAACCCTCCTTCCCTCCATCACTGAAGGAGAACTTGCACACCTCCTCTCCAGATCACACCTCACCATCTGTGCACTGGACCCTATCCCATCTCAATTCCTCCCCAACCTCACCACCACACTCATCCCAGCACTAACTTCAACCTATCATTAACTTCTGGCACCTTTCCATCTGCTTTCAAACACACAACAATCACACCTATCTTAAAGAAACCATCCCTCGACCCCACCTCTACATCCAGGTACCGGCCCATATACCTGCTCCTGTTCGCCTCCAAACTTCTCAAAAAGCATGTCAAGACTGTAATCTCTTCCCACCTCTCATCTAACTGCCTCTTTGACAACCTTCAATCTGGCTTCCGCCCCCAGCACTCCACTGAAACTGCCCTGACCAAAATTACTAATGACTTACTCACGGCCAAAGCTAACAGGCAGTTCTCCATCCTCCTTCTTCTTGACCTGTCCTCTGCATCTGACACAGTCGACCACTGCCTCCTATTACAGATCATCTCTTCCAATGGTATCACTGACCTTGCCCTCTATTGTATCTCCTCCTACCTACAAATTTAGTGTCTCCCACTCCCACACAAGCTCCTCGCCCCATCCCCTCTTTGTTAGGGTCTCTCAAGGCTCTGTCCAGGGGCCCCTCCTTTTTTCTATCTATACCCTTGGTCTGGGACAACTCATAAAGTCCCATGGCTTCCAGTACCACCTGTACGCTGATGACACTCAGATCTTCCTCTCTGGGCCTGACGTCACCTCTCTGCTGTCCAGAATCCCAGAGTGTCTATCGGCCATATCCTCCTTCTCCTGTCACTTCCTAAAACTCAATGTAGACAAAACCGAACTCATCATCTTTCCTCCATCTCATACACCTTCCTTACTTGATCTATCTATCACGATAAATTACATCACACTTTGCCCTGTACCTGAAGTTTGCTGCCTCGGAGTAACCCTTGACTGTGCACTGTCCTTCAAACCACATATCCAAGCCCTTGCCACCTCATGCCACCTCCAACTCAAAAATATTTCCAGAATCCGTCCCTTTCTCAACCCTCAATCTACTAAACTACTAGTGCATGCCCTCATCATCTCCCCTCTTGACTATTGCAACCTCCTCCTCTGTGGCCTCCCTGCCAACACTTGCACCTCTCCAATCTGTCCTTAACTCTGCTGCCTGACTAATCCACCTCTCTCCTCGCTATTACTCCACTTCTCCCCTCAGTAAATCTCTTCACTGGCTCCCAATTCCCCAACATATCCAATTCAAACTCCTAACATTGACTTACAAAGCCGTTCACAATCTGTCCCCCCCATATATCTCTGAACTAATCTCCCGATATCATCCAACTCGTAACCTCCGATCTTCCCAAGACCTCCTCCTTTCCTCCACACTTGTACATTCCTCATCTAACTGCCTGCAAGACTTCACCCATCCCCCATCCTCTGGAACTCTGCACCCCAAAACATCCGACTATCCCCTACACTCGGAACATTCAAGCGGAACCTGAAAACCCATCTCTTCAGAACAGCTTACAACCTGCAGTGATCACGGTGCGACCTCACCACCACTGGACGCTCAACCATCATTGGACCTGGTGCTCCACCACTATTGGACTCAGCGCTCCACCACTACCAGAGTAGACTCAACTACTGTCTCTCTCTTCCCACTGCCCTGTAGAATGTAAGCCTGCAAGGAGAGAGTCTTCTCTACCCTCTGTATCAGTTCGTCACTGTTAGTTTGCTCGTTGTATTTTTAACTTGTTTGTATGTAACCCTTTCTCATGTACAGCACCATGGATTCAATGGTGCTCTATGAATAAATAATACTAATAATAATGAAGATTTATGGTAGATTTGAAGTTTCTTTCACTTCAGCTCTATTTATTTCCTAGCACAACCGCCTCTTTTTTTGACAGATAGCCTCTATGCTAAGTGATCTCAGGTAAAGAGGCTGTCAGTCAACCAGAAGGCAGATGCGTTGGGCGGGAATAGAGCTGGAGTGACAGGAGCTTCAGGTCTAGCAGATTCCTTCAGCATAATTTGCATATCTATTAAAACCAGGGCTGTGGAGTCGGAGTCGGAGAGTCGGAGTTAGTTTTGGTTGGAGTCGGAGTCGCAGTCGGTAGAAATGTACCGACTCCGACTCCAGCTTTAAAAAAAATGTGTTAATATTTCATAATTGAACTTTCATATGAATTATATAAATGTTACTCAAATATATATGTTCTATCAAACTATGAACAACAGTGGTAAGCAGTTCTGCTGGAGATAGAGACATTTCTTACTTCTTGTGTGTCACTGTTCTCCACTGCTCTTATCTAATCTTATACTTGGTTAGGGTGCTTTCACATAACGATTTTCGCATTTCCGATGCTGTCCGAAAAAAATCGGACAGCATCGGACCGATTTTCGGACCCCATGTATCCCTATGGGGATCGGACCGAATCGGATGTGCACTAAATGCCATCCGATTTGGTCCGATCCAATTCTGTCCGATTTTATTATTGGTGCAAAAATCGGAGCCTGCTCCGATTTTAGCACCGAAAATAAAATCTGACAGATTCGGATCGGACCAAATCGGATGGCATTTAGTGCACATCCGATTAGGTCCGATCCCTATAACATGGGGCCCTATGGAGAAGGGTCCGAGGAAACATCTATGTTTCACCATGGTGAACCCGCGGTCACGTGACTGTGACATCATCGCAGGTCCTGTGTACAGCAGAGGTACACCTCTGCTGACACCGGCAGCCTGCGAGAGCCACCGGGAACCTAGAGGAAGATGGCGGAAGACGGCGGGGGCTCGGGGAGAGGTGAGAATAAACTTTTTTTTTTTTTTTCTTTTTTTGCAGCCCGGCGCCGATTTTATGCTGGAATCGGGTGCCTATTTGGCACCCGATTCCAGGCATCAGAAGGGAGCCGATGCTGTCCGATTTATATCGGACAGCATCGGCTCCCTGAAAATCGGTATGTGAAAGTAGCCTTAACCTCATGCTGCCCCAACCCCCCTACTTACAATGTATGAAACTGAAAGTGAAAATATGTTGCAAATTCTTAGTAGTAAAGCTCCTCCTCTAGACTAGATCACACTAGGTGTGCGTCTTCCAAGCATCTCACAGCTGCCTGCTACTCAGAAGAGGAAGACTGTAAGAAGTATTATCCTTTCAACAAACTTTGCATCAGTTAACTGTGAGTACATGAGGAATAATAACAGTATTACTGACCACTATATCAGTTGTACGACCTGGCAATAATTTTGTACAATTGTTTTTAGAAAAAAACAATTGTCATTTGGATTGTGAATGCAGAATTAAAAACCTGAGAATGTCAAAGAAGCGTCACATTAAATCAGCTGTATTTGAATATTTCACCATCACTCAAGATAGAAAACATTATGTTTCTCAGTGTATGACAAATGATCCAGACGAAAACAAGTGCTGTGAAGCCAAGATGAGTGCATATTCAGGCAAAGATAAAAATGCTCCTCCTACCAGAGCTTCTAATCTA
The DNA here is from genome assembly GCA_033576535.1 of Allobates femoralis. Classification (NCBI taxonomy): domain Eukaryota; kingdom Metazoa; phylum Chordata; class Amphibia; order Anura; family Aromobatidae; genus Allobates; species Allobates femoralis. The sequence goes on from JARQOC010000003.1 coordinate 339,987,730, forward strand.
GAAACATTTACAGCGCTTTCATCCAGAAGTACTGAAAGCAGTGGATGAGAAAGACTACATCCAAACCAATTGACTCAATTTTGAAGAGACGTGCTGGAAAAGGGGCCATTATTGATCAAGCCACACGATGGGGCAGTACTTACTTAATGATTCAGCGCTTGGTTGAACTGAAAACCTTTCTTGTAGACATGGCTAATACTCAACTGACGCTAAATGAAAGTCAGTGGAATCAGGTGACTAAGCTGGAAAAATTGTTAGGAAAAAAAATAGTTGCGGTTCTGATAGTGCTAAGGAAGGAGGGCAAGGGGAAATTGTTGTAGTGAACAGACCTTTATTAAAAACACGGTCCCTCAAACTCCGCTACGCGTTTCGACGTTACCGTCTTCATCAGGTGGAACCTGATGAAGACGGTAACGTCGAAATGCATAGCGGAGTTTGAGGGACCGTGTTTTTAATAAAGGTTTGTTCACTACAACAATTTCCCCTTGCCCTCCTTCCTTAGCGCTATCAGAACCGCAACTATTTTTTTTCCTGTGCACTTCTCTCCCTTCTGAGGGACCGTGTGGTTCAGCAGCTTTGGAAGAGAGCATCGTTTATTAAAGGACCTGTTTATCCAAGTCTGGAGGACTACTAGGACCTATGTGACGTCACCGCCTCAGATCACGTGACCGGTGGAAGTGACGTGCTCTCTCCCTGGCACGAGGATCTTTCTCGGGGACGCCCTGTTTGGTATTGCTCCACAGGAGGCTATCACTGGAGTTGTACCCAGCTAGTACAACTCCACAAGGTGAGTGGAAACCCCGCTTTCCTGCAATATCGTTTACCCTGAGGTGCTTCACATTTGCGCTCCTTCTCTTTTCTTTTACAGGAAAAATTGTTAGAGCACCCATTTACAGTGACTAAAAAATTACAAGCAGAGGACTTAACTCCAGGTATTTTCTTAATGGAGTGGAAGAACCTGATGTTTCTCCTGTCCCAAAGAGAAGGGTTAATTGCAAGTGGCATTGCTACATCAATGAAACGGAGAGAGGAGCTACTGTTACAAAATAACATTCTTTTGGCAGCTGTTTATGTAGACCCAATGCATCGGATTCTTCTAGATGATCAACAGCTAAGTAAAGGAAAAGAAGCTCTGTTTGAAATAGCAGTAAGGATGAAAGGGTTGCAGAACAGTCAGGAGGAAAAAGAAGAATTTGGTCGTCCTGCCACATCTTCACCCTCATCATCAACTGATGAAGAATTTAATTTCGAAAAATATTAGGATCACAAGGACCGTGCAAAGCGTTCCCGCATAGAAGAAGAGTCATCCCCATCAAAGAACACATCCAATACATTGCAGCAGAATTTTTCATGTGCACTAAAAGAAATTGAGAAATTTGACCGTTCATCAAAAATAACAGTGCAACAAGCGATTCCTCTGTATCCTGACATTGTCAGAGATGTCGCCCGAGTGGTTACTGCTTTGCCACCAACCCAAGTTAGTGTAGAGAGGTTGTTCTCTGCTTTCAAAATAATTAGATCAGATTTGAGGGCATCCATGAAGGAGCATCTGACAGAGGCAATACTTTTTCTGAGGACAAATTTATAGATTTCTTCTTATTAACTGCATAACAGTTTTAATTGCATATTTACTTACAGTTTATAAAAGTTTATAAAAGTTATTTGCTATATTCTAATTGTATTCTAATAAATATAGTTTTTGCTCTAAGTGGTCTGATTACTTATATGATGGTGAGAAACTGAATAAGCACGATGTTAATATTTTACAACAGTAAATTTATTGTTACGAATTAGCCATTTATGAAGGAGTCGGAGTCGAAGCCGAAACGTGATAAAATCCAGGAGTCGGAGTCGCAACTGTGGCTTACCGACTCCACAGCCCTGATTAAAGCGCCGATTTCTCATTAATGGACAAACAGATTAATAATGTAAAGGTATTACTGGCCTTGTCTTTGAAAGAACACAATGCATATATATATATATATTATATATATAGTGATAGAGCCACTCACAGCTGCCAGTTCCAGGTAGACACAGGAAGCCTTGCCGAGTAAATGTCTGGTTTATTGCTGTCATAAACCATATGAAATTAACCAAAGTAAGGATCAGCTTCTTAGGTTCAGAGCTGCACACTGTGCTCTGCTGCACCCCAAGACTCACACCAGAGAAAAAAACCAGAGGTGAACATTTAACTTATCTGACCACACCTCAGGAAGGGAGGGACATGGTGAATCAGCCCCAGCTCACATAACTGAGTTCATCAATCTGGCTGACACATATCTCCCATCACTTACAGTACCAGTAGTCACTTTACTATATATATATATAGCTTGGGGTTGGTAGTGGAATCCTGCTGGCAGATTTTTTTAAATTCAAAATTACGACATAACCGGCAAAGAAAAACAAATTATCAGTTAGTGGAAAAATAAAACGTTATGGCTCTTGGAAGAAGAGGAGGTGAAAAAGACATGGGAAGTGAAAAACTACCTGGTCAAGAAGGGGTTAAACTACTGTCAGACAGCAATAGCATAATGCACAAAATGAGGATACTGTCAGTACACCATAAATACAGAGCCTGCACCACTGGAGCATGAGAACAAGGTGTGAACTAGTGCTGAGATCAGTGACCTGCAGGAATCCAGCCATTGTGTATTTATAACTATCAGGGCTGGCTGGGATTTGTAGTTTTCACAATCTGACTGATCTAATATACACTAGAGGCTTATTCCGCATACGTAAATGCAAGCCAGAGTGGAAGGAATATATATATATATATATACTTGCCTATCTGTCGGGGCTGCTCACAGGGAAGTATGTAGACTTTGTGTGAATCACCAGGACAAGCTCACACAGAACACTTTACCTCATGAATTCCTCCTCAGCTTACAGATCTCTCTAGCTGAACTCTCCAGTCTTCTCACAGCTGTCTGTCATGTTCCTCACGCTGTTCCTGTTTGTCAATGCTGCAGTATGTCTCAACGACTCAACTTGTATTAATATTCACACAGTGACGTCTCCTTGAAGAAATACTGCCAGTATCAGGGGATGGTACACAATTCAAGCCCATTCCTGCTGAGCTCAGGGTTTGTGAAGGCGTGAGTCAGTCAGGATACACTTAAATACTTCTATGTAAAATGTAATGACTGTTGCTCAATGTTGGTGAAGCAAATGCAACCATAACAACAGGTTGTAGTTAACCCATTAAGGTCTAGGATCCTTTTCAACTTTTGGATTGAAAAACCTTAGTGCAATTTTGCTGAATGCAACCAGACTCAGTTTGAACCCCAGGCTACACTCACACTCATATGGTGCACCCCAGCGAGCCCTGCATCAGGGTTTAAGTTGGTAAAAAGACATTATTTCACAGATGCAGCCATGTACTGGGGCAGACTGTCACCGTCTGGCCACATTATCGGCAGTGTTTGTCTTTTTGGGCGTACACAAAGGAATTGACCACACTCCCCAGACATTCTCCAAAGTGAACACATCGGCCTCATAGCAATGAGCTGTGAAGAATACGGAAGATATCCAGGCATGCCAATCAATCATTAATCCTTAGATATCTCTGCATCCATCCATTCATTAATTCACCAACACTCTGAAAACAACTGGTTCCACTAGCCGATGTGGAATTGAGAAAGTTAATTAAGTGGAGGAAGAAACTGACGTCCCCCTAAATGGCAAGGAAATGACAGCAGGAAGTGTTTGTTCTCGGTGGGCAGGCAAGGACATTTCCCAGCGATGGATCAGAGAATATTCTCAAACATATTCATGCACCAGCTGAAAACTATACATATTGGGGTGTGCCTCAGGATATCGGTACGCACATAGTATACTTTCGAAATGCACATCGTGAATATGGTGCAAAAATCGCAATTCCTTTTCTTTAAAAACATCTGAATGTTTTTTGCCCCACTTAGATAAAAGTAAAAGTATACATGTTTGGTATCTATGAACTCATACTGACATGAGGCATCATACTGACACGTCAGTTTTACCATATAGTGAACATGGGGAATAAAAACCCAAAAAACAAATGTGTAATTGCACTTTTTTGGCAAGTTCACCACACTTGCATTTTCTTTCTATTTTCCTGTACACTGTATGGTAATATAAATTCAAAAGTACAACTTATCCTGCAAAAAAAAAAAAAGCCCTCATATGTCTATATTGACAGAAAATTAAAAAAGTTATGGTTCTTGGATGAAAGGGAGGGAAAAATAAAAACCAGAAAATGGCTGGGGAATGAATGGGTTAAATAAGTGTTTGCCTGGGATGAACACATCTATACAGTATATATAATGCTGAGTCTATTATCAAAAAATTGGAACAGCACTATTTTATATAAGACGGGTGCAAGCTTGTCCTACCATCACCAAGGTATTATCATATAAAAGCAAAAAATGGACTGCAGCACATCCTTTTCAGTGATTCATGTGGATTTATTCCTGGACTGCGACGTTTCGGCTTAGTAACAGCCTTCCTCAAGCAGTACTGCTTGAGGAAGGCTGTTACTAAGCCGAAACGTCGCAGTCCAGGAATAAATCCACATGAATCACTGAAAAGGATGTAATGCTGAGTGTAGGTGTGTGTGTGTGTGTTTGTGTGTGTATGTTGTGGTACAACGGCTAGCTGCCTTGCTGGTGTCAGTGCTGGGAATTGTGGTTCCACAACTCAGGTAAGGCTGGTTTCACACTGGAGTTTTTTTCCTGATCAGGTTCGATTAGGTTTAAGTGCCAAAACCAGGAGTGTCTCCAAAACTCAGAACAGGTGTCAATCTTTCAATTATAGTTTTTCTCTGCAAGTTCCTCTCCTGGTTTTGGCGGCGCATAAACCGGATGGATCCTGATCAGGGAAAAAACTGCAGTATGAAACCAGCCTTAGGCATTACATGTGCTATGATGCAGATTTGAAAGCTCGGGGAGTGTCTGTCAGACCTGGATCCACCTGTGGGCATGACACATCAGGCTTAAGCAGACTCCCTCCTGGTCACATGAGCTGTGACATCAGAACAGGTCCTTCACACAGGAAGTGGAGAGCCTGATGATCTGAAGGAGATGTTTGCCAGAGCCTCTGATAGATGAGGAGACCTTGGGAAGCCAGGTTCATCCCGGGGCTCAGGTCGGAGCCCGGGCAGAAAAGAATCTGTGAACCTCCAGGAGCAGGAGGTCTGTCACCTGGGCCTAAGGTCAGTGATTCCTTCCTATGGACTAATCGGGATATGTGTGTGTTATACCGGCCATTGGGACAGTCTGAAGAGACATGGTTATGTGCTATGTGCAGTTTATGAGGCATGTGAATAAACTGCTGAACGTTAAAACACAGTTGTCTGCACTGTTTTCCGCTGCCAAGCAGTCCCCTCGGTGTGTGTGACACCACAATGTCCACTAAAGGAATCCACACTGTTGCATCTACAATCACCAAATTTTGCACACACACTCCATTTGACTTAGGGAATGTCTATCACTATGTTTTGAGGGAATTTTTTTTTTTAATCAGATCATTTTTATTTAAAATTAAAAAAATTATTCACAACAAGCAAATACAGCATTAACATAAAGCTCCAATGAGCACAACATTGCCGACCAAACTCCCCCCTCCGTATAGACCAACCCCCAATCAGGACCTTGGACACGCATGATATAAGAACATAAGGACATCAGCACATAATATTATATATGGCAATAACCAAACAATATACCAAAGTATAACTCTGTAATAACAAATATTAAAGGGAATGTCAATCATCCAAATATTATTATATATTTTCCATAGAGGAGAACCCAAGAGAATCACTCCTACAATGTACTTAGAATAGCAGATAGGTAATACCCATGGAATGTGCACCACTTATTACATATTTTGTCAAACTTGTGAATTGGTTTACGCTTTTTATACACCCCTTCCTCCATTTTAATAAGAATCCTCATCCTATCCAGAAATCCTTGCAACCTAAGAGGCTGTGGGCCGAGCCAATGCACGGCAATCGTTTTCCTGATTTGGAACAAAGTGCGTTTCAATGCCAGTTCTTCGTTGGCCTCATATCTATCAGAACCCACACAACCCAACAAACATACCAAAGGATGCAGCGGTAGAGCAGAATCAAACACATTGTTTACATACCTAATACACTCACTCCAGAATCCTACAATATGCCTACAACTCCAGAACATATGTAACAAATCTGCATCATCCTCCCCACATTTTGGACAACAAGCATCTACTCTGAGTCCTATCCGATGCATGAACTCCAGTGTTCTATAAATTCTATGCAGTAGGTATAATTGAGACAGTCTTTGTGCCTCACACATAGATAGTAGGTAAACACTGTCCATTATATCTTCCCAAGATTCACTGTCTATCTCCCCCACATCTCTCTCCCATTTTCCTTAATTAATAACGGCTTATCCCATTGGAATTGTTGCATTAGGATACCGTAAATCCTGTATATCAGACCCTTACCCCCACCATGACTCAATAAAGTGTTGAACAGAAGGTGATGCTGTATTTTACCCTGTAAGTGATGTGTCTGACTCATCCATGCATGACGGAATTGCAGGTAGAAAAAGAATGTGTTTCGTGGAATAGAAAACTCTTCACATAGTTGCTGAAAGGACTTAAGTGTTTCCCCAGTAAGTATTTGTGCTACAAATGAAACACCTCTTCCCTTCCATATACCATAGCCGTTCAGTTTATATATTTCTGACAGTGCGGGATTATCCTAAAGTGGAGTAAACGGCGTATGACCCGATATTTCTAAAATGTTTTAGCATTCTGCCAAACCTTTCTAAGAAGAGCAAGCGTAGGTACCCTTATTCGGCAGTCCCCATCCAAGAGCTCAATCTCCAAAAAAGAGGTAATTGAAACATCACCAACAACCTCATGCATTAATTTATCTAGACTCCCATGGGTAACTGCGAGCTGTTGGAGTTGGGACGCCAAAAAGTACACCCACGGATTGGGAACAGCCAATCTCCCACAGCTCTTAGGTCTCTGCAACGTTTCAAGACGAATTCTAGTTACCCCTTTTTTCCATATTAATTCTCTGAAGAGCGCCTGCACTCTATAGAAAATCCTCATAGGTATCCACACTGGAGAGTTATGCAATATGTATAATAGTTGGGGCATCAAAATCATTTTCACCAAGTTGGCCCGACCAACCACCGACAAGGGAAGTTTACACCATGTATTAATTTTTTGTTGAAATTTGCCTATCAAATCCATTAAATTCAAGGAAACAAATTCAGAGACCAATGGAGAGATCATAATACCCAAATATTTAAATTCCCTTACAATTTTCAGGCTTGTCTCCCCCACCCTCGTATCCAATGAGAGAGCATCCACCGGCATAAGCACAGACTTGTCCCAGTTAATTTTTAGGCCCGAATATTCCCCAAAATCACGTATTAGACTCATTGCCACAGACAAGGACTGCTCCGTGTCTCCCAAAAACAGTAGAAGATCGTCTGCGTATAACGCCACCCGCTCCTCCACCGAATCATGTAAAAATCCCTTAATGTCAGGGCTAGTTCTTAGTTTAACAGCTACAGGTTCAATGGCCAGAGCGAATAAGAGGAAAGACAAGAGGCAGCCCTGCCTAGTGCCTCTTTCCAAAGACAAAGTATCTGACAAAAGGCCATTAGTACGAATTTTTGCAGCTAGACTGGCATACAACAACTGCACCCACGCCAAAAACCTGTCACCGAGGGGCGTGTCCTGGACATGGCTGGTGCAAGTCGCACCTAAGGAGAGCTCCCGCGCCCGGTCACATTTTGCAGCCGACATAAGCCTCCATCTGCTCTCCGGTGGACCCCAGCGCACCAACGGAGACTCAGGACGTCGGGGCACCCCTGCACGCCTCCTGATGCCAGGTACCCGGGAGATCACTAAGTTTTTCGCCCCGGCGCGGCCCTGCCACCAGCCTTCCCGCCTCTCTCCCATGGCTACCGGCCCTGCTGCGGGATCCCGACGCTCTGGGACTCCTGCGCCTGGCCTGACCCAGACACCGGCTTCCTCCCCTCGGCGGACCACCAGGAGCGGGCCCGGGGGAAGTGCACAGACCCCTAAGGTAACCAGGGGGGGCACAGGGGGCCCGAAAAAAGGCGCGAAGGCCGCCATTGCTGAAGAGGAGAAGCGGGACAAGCGTGCACCTCGCTCCCCCTCCACTACCCATGAGGGGGGTGAGACACGTGCAGCCTCAGCCCAGGCTACAGAGATAAGGCACCTAAACACACAGAGTGCAGGGCTAATGGCTGCTGGCCCGGACTCTAGCCCCACATCAGAGTTCTCTGCCCCTGCCCTGGATTATGAGGGCCCCCACATGTCAATGCCTGCATTTACCCATTCTCCTAGCCATACTCCGTGTGCCTCCCCACTGTGTGATCAGGAGGATCCTCCTGCATCCCAGGCAGATAACCTGCAGGACATTAGGTCTGGGATGCAGTTTTTGCCCACTAAGGATGATATGGAGGTATACATCAAGAGGCTGGAGGCTGCCTGTAAATCAGAAATGGTGGCGATTAGGGAGGACACTGCCAAACTCCAGAGCTCAGTTCAGGCCGTAACCCAAGAGGTTGCTGACCTCTCTGCCATAGTGGAACAACAGCAGCAGCGTCTGGATAGGCACGACCAGAACTTTCATACTATTCTAGATATGCTGGAAGACGCAGAAAACCGCAACAGACGTAACAACATACGTCTCAGGGGCATACCTGAGACCCTTGCGCCCCGTGATATCACCCCAGCCCTGATGCGGGTGTTCAATTCCCTACTGGAAAGGCCCCGGGATGAATACATTGAAATGGATAGGGCACATAGGTCCTTGGGCCCCAAGCGAGATGACCCGGCACGCCCAAGAGATATCATCTGCAGGATCCATTTTTATCAACTGAAAGATGAGGTGATGAGGAGAGCTAGAGACTCAGACTCTATTGACTTTAATGGCACATCTATCCAACTCATGGCTGACCTCTCACCCATCACATTGGCCAAACGCCGAGCCCTGCGGCCCCTGCTCGCTCTTCTCCGCGACCAGGAGATCCAGTACTCATGGGGTTTCCCCTTCCAGCTTCAGGTCCGCAGGGGCCCGGAGATGCTGATCCTCCGTTTTCCGGCCGATGCACCCGCCTTCTGTGATGCCCTCGGCCTGCCGCCTGTCTCCATCACTAATTGGCCCCAACTGGCAGACTTTCTACGAGGAGGCCCCAATAGCGCCCCACGCTTCCCACCTGAAGATGCAAGGAAGAGAAAGAGGGTCCCAGGCGTCGCCGGGCGTCCTCTGCAGCTGCCACCTGAGCCCCCCTAACTGGACGCCTCTGGACTGGACTTTATTGGGGCCATGGTCGTGCCTGTGAGCCACATCGGAGGTTTGGTTTAAATTTTCTTTGTGCGGGGTGCCGCCACCCCCCTGGTTCCCTAACTGCTGCCTCCTTATTTGAACTGGGACGATGACATATTTACCCCTTAGGGGCGGTTTATACTTATTTGAATGCCCTCCTCAGGGGGCCTGTAATTAAATGATGACACACTGTTGCCTCCTATACATCACTTCTCCCTATCCTTCCCACCCCTCTCCTCTCCCCCCTCCCGCATCCTCCCCCCCCCCTTTTTTTCTCTTTCTCTTTCCCATTCCCCCCATTTTCTTTCCGGTCCTCTCCTCCGACTCCATTTATCCCCCTTACTGATTGCTTGGTTGATCTGGCAGTGTCCCCCAATGGTTTAGTTACTTCATCCTTTAATTGTACTAAGGTTATATGTATTTACTGCTTTTCGATGCATGTACTTTCTTATAGGGTCTCGCCGCCTTTGGAAGAAGGCTGCGACTGTGACTCGGGCGCCTTGTTCCTCCACCGTGCCCTGGTCACCCCACACGTAGGGAGTGTCCTTGACACGTTACACAGAGTTTTCTCTGTTTGCTCCTTTGGTCTATAGGTCCTTTACTTACAGACCTCTAGGGCGGGAATTAGAATTCCGACCCACCACTTTTCTCTTCTTTCTATCTTAACCTTAACTTCTTTCCTTCTGCCTCTATCCTAACCCCTCTCCCCCCGCCCCACCCAGACGCCTCCATGTCCAGGCTTAACATTTGCTCCCTAAACGTTAGGGGCTTCAACGTCCCTGAGAAGCGATCTCAGATCCTCTCTCATATGCACAAGAGGCATGCGCACATCCTCCTATTGCAGGAGACGCATTTTAGATCGGACAAAATCCCCGCTCTAAAACATAAGCACTATACCACTAGACCTCTTTCTGATCAGTCATAAGCTTCTTTTAGCAGATCCGACTGTAGAAATTGGCTCTATGATCTGGTCAGACCATGCCCCAGTGTTCTTGTCTCTTGGCCTATCGGGCTTGGCACCAACAGAATGGACCTGGTCTCTCAATCCAGGACTCTTGAAGCAACCTGCCTGCATCTTGCTATTCGCGAGGCTATTGCTAATTTCCTGGCAGATCATGAATCGGACCCTACTGCCCTCCCCTACCGATGGGAGGCCTTGAAGGGAGTCATTCGTGGAGTCTTCATCCAACAGGGGTCCCGGTTAAAACGGGAAAGGACGCGCGAGAATAGTGGCCTATTATCCTCCATCCACCAATTAAAGACCAGACACAAACAGGCGCAAACCCCACAACTCCTGACTGAACTGAATAAGGCCCGAGCTGACCTACGCAAGATTATGGACACGACGTCTAGCCATCAACAGGACCGCTTCCGCAAGTATTTATACGAGTTCTCAAACAAACCTGGGAGAGCGCTTGCTAGATTCCTGCATCCCCGCCTCCCCTCCACTTTTATCCCATCTATTAAATCGAAACTGGGAGGTTTACTCCACGGACCGCGTGAAATAGTGGAAACGTTTGGGAACTATTATAAATCACTGTACAATTTTAGGGGTCCTCTTGCTGACATGGCTCCGGCTGACTTTCAACGTCGCGTACAGGACTATGTTTCAGAGACCCCACTGCCACCCGTTTCAGAGGAGGACTCAGGATCTCTAGAAACCCCTTTCACGGAGCTAGAGGTTGCTGATACTATCGCCTCCCTACCCAACGGGAAGAGTCCAGGCCCTGACGGGTTCTCAGCGGACTTCTATAAACTATTCATTCGCGACTTGGCACCACAGCTAACTACCCTTTACAACACTGTCTCTGACTCATGCCCTTTTGCTCCTCAGACCCTGGCAGTAACAATCACGGTCATCCCCAAACCTGGGAAGGACCCCTTATCCTGCGCTAGCTATCGCCCCATCTCTTTACTCAACATTGATGTGAAGATAATGGCCAAGATGCTTGCTCTGAGAGTAGGGCCTTTGCTACCTGCCTCTATCCATAACGATCAGACCGGGTTTATCCTGCGCCGCGAGGCAAGGGATAATACCATTAAGACCCTTCTTATTTCGACCCATGCGTCCCGTAGTAATATCCCTGCTTGCCTTCTATCAGTCGATGCTGAGAAGGCATTTGATCGCCTGGGTTGGAATTTCCTTTTTACATCCTTGAGGCAACTAGGCCTAGGTCCGGTGGTACTGGGCAGGATTCGGGCTCTATACTGTGGTCCCACTGCCAGGCTGAGGATCAACGGACTCCTCTCTTCTCCCTTCGGGATCTCAAATGGGACCCGTCAGGGATGCCCTTTGTCACCACTACTATATGCTGTTGCTATGGAGCACTTGGCATGCGCGCTTCGGGGGGCTGTGGACATTAGGGGGATCCAGATACACGACAAGCACTTTAAGCTCGCTCTCTATGCTGATGACCTGCTGATCTATGTCACGAACCCCTTGGTCACCTTCCCGGTCCTTATGAACGAGTTTGTGAGGTTCGGGGAGGTTTCCAACTTTAAGGTTAATTACGCTAAGACGGAGGTGATGAATCTTTTGAACCATCATTTTTATTGTTTCAAAAATATAACCAGGTCCATATACAGTAAAGACTATTACAGTAATCAATATTATAACAGTAGTATTCACGTACAGAAAAAGATTCACTTTGAACAAAACATTTGAGAAGATAGTGACATCCCCTAGTCCCACCCACCCCTTTTCCTAGATAACATCCTTAAGTTGCTCACATTACTTCACCATCTCAGTAAACACAAAAATTGAGTGCCACCCCTAGATTGGGCATTTCAGTTTACCCAGAGTACCCTTCAGGTCTTCCAATGGCGTACCAAGCTGAGGACCTATAAGGTATCATAAAGGCTATAGTTTCAGCATCAGTAAATTCTTTTTCGATGTATACTCTCCATTTAAGGAAAAATTTTTGTGATAATTTGCTGGTGTTGCTAAGTGTCTCCAGTGATTCGATAGTAAGAACAGTCCTCATGGAGGTCTTGACCTGAAGTAAATCAGGAGGGTTATCATTAAGCCAAAATTGAAGAAGAAGTCTTTTTGCTATAATTGCTATATAGTGGAATAGTACATGTGGCTGACTACCTTCCACCAAATCTCCGCAATAGTGGAAGAGCCAGAGCATTGGGTTCAGTCTTTTCAAGCCCCCACATATCCCTCTCGCCCAGGTGTCGACTACCTCCCAGTATCTCTGAGAAGCGGGGCATGACCAAAGACCATGCTCAATATCTGTCATAGGAGCCTTGCATTTAGGGCAGTTCACCCATCTTCCCAGATTGGCCTGTGTCGGTGGTATGTTAAACCCTTGTATGGTCCCATGGATGATCCTAAATTGGGAATCTCTCCATCTTTCATTGTGGATGTTACGTCTAATTGTTCCCCAACCCTCTAAGATCTTTTGAGTGAGGTCAGGGTCAGCCCAATGTTTCTTCCATTTAGTGAAAAGAACCCTCTTTCTTGTTGGTCTTAGAATATTTTGCAGCCTAGCATAGATAGAGGTAATGGACACGTCATCTAGACTAATAGCTAGTAGGTCGGACCATAAGTTGTCTACGACCTCCCCAGAAATATCCAACAGTCGAGAGAGAAGATGGTGATGCAGCTGTCTGTATTGTATAGCATGGAATCTAGAAAGAGCATAAGTGGATAAGTACCTCACTTCTGTCATCCACCTCCTCTCTTCTATATTCATAAGGTCTCCCAGGGACCTGATACCCCTCTCTCTCCAAGCCTTAAATAAAGAGTTTTCACGGCCTAGTGGAAAGGCCGGGCACTTCCAAGGATTGAGTAGTTTTGAGACTTTCCAAGATAAATGTAGTTTTTTTCCTTTTCCTTTCCAAGTCATAATCGTATCTCTATATATAACGGTATTCTTAAGTGCTGAAGGTAGGTATGACAACGGTGAATGTAGCAGAGCCGATAAGTCCCAGGGCTTAGCAAATTCTCCCTCCAGGGCTACATCTGAGAACCTATTAGTGCCCTTAATCCAGTCAAGAACATTGCGTAAAATGCACGCTAAATTGTATCCTCGGACATCCGGGAGTTGAAGACCTCCCTCCTGTTTTGACTGCATCAAGACGCCAAAGGCCAGTCTGGGTTTCTTCCCCCTCCATAAGAATTTTGAGAAGGCTTTGTTCAGTTTAGCTATATCTGTGTGTTTTAACAGCATGGGGATATTCTGGAGCGGGTATAACAATCTCGCAAAACTAATCATTTTAAGCAGATGGCATCTCCCAGTCAAAGAGAGAGGTAGTCCAGTCCATCCCGCCAATTCTTTTTCTATTTTTGAAAGGATCGGGGCAAAGTTAAGTCTATAGGTCAGGCCAGGATATCTAGCCAGTTGAATCCCCAAATATTTTATACTTTCTTTGGCGACTGAAAGATCGTAGAGGTGAGTACATCGTGAGAGTCTGCTCCTCGGATTGATGAACAAAATCTCACATTTATCTTTGTTTAGGCAGAAACCTGAATGTTTACCCAATCTCTCAATGTCGTCAAGGATGCGAGGGAGGTCCCTTACGGGATTCCGGACATAGAGAATAATGTCATCAGCGAAGAGGGACAATTTAACCTCGCTCGCTCCTACTCTGAATCCTTCATAGGTATTATTATTTTGAAGGTATAAGGCCAGAGGTTCTATTGCTAAATTAAAGAGGAGGGGGGATAACGGACATCCCTGCCTCGTTCCCTTCTGCAAGAAGAAGGAATCTGATAAGTATCCGGGGGTGCTAATACAGGCTTTTGGTTTGTGGTATAAGGCCTGTAGGTATTGCCGAAATGGCCCCACAATTCCAACAGAGTCCAGGACCCGACCCAGCCATGACCAACGTACATTGTCAAACGCTTTTTCTGCGTCCAACGTGATCATGGCTGGGTCCCCCCTCTCCAATTCTATTCTTTTCCCCATGACATCAAGCAAGAGCATCGCTCTTCTAATATTAGTGGTAGTTGATCTTTCCTTAATAAATCCCGCCTGGTGAGGGGGTATCAAGCTAGGCATTACCGTCGCCAGTCTATCGGCCATTATCTTTGAGAGAAGTTTTAGATCCTGGTTTATTAGCGAAATTGGTCGAAAACTCGCCGGATCCGTAGGTATCTTACCAGGTTTAGGAATAAGTTTAATATAGGCCAAATTCATTCGTTCCGGTGTAGGGGTCCCCTATAATATTGCATTAAAAAGGTCACGTAGGACAGGAGAGATTTGTTCTTTTAAGGCTTTGAAGAATGCACCATTATATCCATCAGGGCCCGGCGCTTTGCCTGGATTTATGTTTTTTATAGCGTTTTCTATTTCCTCCACAGTGACAGGACTGTTTAAAAATTGTTTGTCCTCTTCTGAGGTACCTGGCAGACGAATTAGGTGCAGCCAGTCGGCTCCCTCAGGTATATCAGTGTCACTCTCCGAGTAAAGAGACGCATAATATTTTCCCAGTGCCTGAGTTACATCTTTCGGGGTAGTCCAGGTGTTGCCATGTTTGTCAATTATAGTTTGGATGGAGGAGGGAGGGTGTCTGCCCCGTGATAAGCGGGCCAATAATCGACCGGCTTTATCTCCAAATTTATGTAGATTAAGTTCTAATCTATTTTTATATAATCCTTCTCTCTTTTCTGCCCACATGTCAAAGTTTTTCTTGGCCTGTAACCAGGTCTCTCTATCAGAATCTGCCATCGTGCTTTTATAGCGAGAGTACGAGTTCCTCACCTCCATACTAGCCTGAACAAATTGTTCTTTTACCTTTTTCTTTATCCCCATGCTGTAAGCCATCACTTGCCCTCTCATGACCGATTTCGCTGTTTCCCAAAACAGACCTGGGTCAGAGCGATGGGCTTCATTATCATTTGAGTAAAGTATCCACCACTCTTTGAGGTGGGCGACAAAATTTTCCTCTCTGGTAAATGTGTCAGGGAAACGCCACAGATAGTCAGTGCCTTTCTCATAGGTATTTTTAGTTTCTAACACCAGTGGGCTGTGGTCGGATATTACCATGTCCTCTATTTTAATTTCAATCACCCTTTGTAATATATTGGGCGAGGTGAAGAACATGTCTATCCTTGACCAGGACCCATGGGGGTGAGAAAAGTGGGTGAACTCCCTATCCAGGGGTGTACTGTCCTCCATACATCGCCCATATCTACATCTGCAAAGAGGGGTTCTAGAAAGCTCGCTGATCCTTTTTCCCCTGGGACTCGAGTCGTTTTCAGTGGAAGTATGGAGTGTCTCCTATCTTCTTCTGCCCGTAAGACCATGTTAAAGTCACCCCCCACTATTCTGTTGTGGCCAGTGTCGGTTAAAAGTTTGGCTTGTATTTTTTGAAAGAAGGGTTTTTGTTTCTCGTTCGGAGCATACACATTGTAAATAGAAAAGACATCTTTTTGGATTTGTATGGTCATTTGGACCATTCTACCCTCGTCATCCACTTGGGTGGATAGGACCGTATGCGCCAGGGACTTATGGATTAGGATCATAACTCCCACTTTTCTTTCCACCGCCCCTGAGCCATAAATGTCTCCCACCCATAATTTCTTGAGACGGAAGAAGTCTTCAGAGGCCAGGTGGGTCTCCTGGAGCAAGGCAATATCCGTATGTATTCGATTAAGATGGCGTAAGACCATCATGCGCTTTGTTGGGGAGCGCAGGCCCTTTACATTCCAGGAGACCCACCTAACCATCCGAACCCCCCCAGATCAGTATCAATGAAGAGTAATGCAATCTCAACCATCGGGGTATTGCCCCCCATAGCTTGTACCAAGATAAAGTGGTTATTAGGCATAGCACATAACGGAGCATATATATTTTGCTAAGGATGTCTCTAGGTTTTTCCCTTCTTCCCCATAACCCCCCCTTTACCCCAACCCCACCACTACTTTTCTCCTGTCCTTGTTGCTGACTTCTCGTCTTCCCTCCAATACAGCCCATGTACATACAACTCGTACCCCGCCACAGCATCCTTCTAATGAGTAGTTATTAAAAAAAAAATTTTGTTACCCTTATGCCTCCCTTTCATCGGCAATATAAGTTGAGCATAAAAAAGAGTTCTCTTTCACCCCCAGGCCGAGAAATACCTTCCCTAGAAAAAGATAGTTACTTGTCCTTTGTATCAAGATTTTCAGCTTATTATAAACAAAATAAAAGTACATTAGTGGATGATAAATGGAAGCAATGGAAACAATAAGCAATAAGCAAGTAGACGTCACCATTACATTATGATGTTACATGCAACCTTAATAGGTGACGTCTCATCGGGATCTCTCCTTACTCCTGCCTTTGGGTTTTATGGTACGGCAGCTCAATTGCTCCGTCAGTCCACACCTAAACGAAAGTATAATAGAGGAGAGAGAGAAGAAGAGAAAAAAAAAAAAAAGGGGGGAGAGGGGAGGAGAGTAAAATAACGTTAAGAGGAAGGGAGGGGGGTTCAGAGCCTCCAAATCATTAGCACAGCTATATCAAAAGTTCTCTTTTCTTTTCACAAAGTTCAGAAGGTACCAAGACAGCTGTCTCATTTCTTCTTTTGCCAGCGCGGTCCTATCTGTCTCTGCTGCCTGGGTGTCGCGCCGCCAGAGATGCCTCCATTGTTCATGGTGTCCGATCGTAGCCTGTATGACCTCACCGAATCATGATCCTCTTCAGCTACCGGGTCTGGATCAGACGATACGTACTGTGAATCAGCGTTTACGGTCAGAGGCGCTCTTGGGGAGCGGGAATTGTCCAAAATTGCAGATAATGCTTTTGCTGGATTTGTGAAGGTCATCGGTGTGCCCTCTCTGGATTTAAACCGTAAAGTAGCCGGGAAATTTAATTGGAACCGAACATTTCTCTTATGAAGCAGTGTACACGCTTCACTGAAAGCTCTTCTTCGGCGAGAGACCTCTATCGAGTAGTCAGCAAAGATCAAAGCTCTATGTCCGTGTATCATTAAAGGATGTTTCCTGGCCTTATATGCCCTAAGGATCTCCTCTTTATCCCTGTGGTTTAAGAATTTGGCAATTGCATGTCTCGGTTTAGTAGAGGATCCAGAGTGAGAGGGGCTAGCTCTAGTCGTGGAGGTTGCTTCAGGAGGATCTTTCGGAGGTCCAATTCTGTGGGTACGCTCCGTCTTACATCTATGCATTAGCCCCAAAGCTTTGGGAGGTCCACTTCGAAGATTTCCTCCAGCTGATGTGATGGAATAGACTCTGGTAGACCTACGATTTTAAGATAACTTCTCCTCGCCCTATTTTCAATATCTTCCAGCTTTGTAAAGGCATAGTCATAGTGTTTTTGTAATGCTAACATTTGATCCTCCAATTCCTGTATTCTATCCTCAGCAGCCCAACCCTTGCTTCTGCTTCTTTAAGTTTCTGATCATGGGTCTCTACTTTTATTCTGAGTTCTTTTGTAGTGGCAGCCACCATGTCTGCTATAGCAATTTTAAAGTCCTCAGCCATGTGTGTGGCTAATTCTTTGGCCAGGGCTTTATAATCCATAAGCTGTGGGCCTTTTCTGTTTCCTGACATCCAAATCCTCTCTCCTCATCTCATCCCCTGCATGTTCATGCACTCTGTGGCCCTGGGTCTGTGTTTGCTGTGCTTGCATGAGGGCCTCAGGCTGCAGCAATAGGGGGGGGGCTCCCGTTTTCCCCATATCAGTGGCCATAATCACCCCTGCAGCTGAGTGTCCCTGTGGTACAATACCTCCCAGCACGGAGGCATCGTCCGGCTCTTCCTCCGTCTCAGCATCGCGGGCGCCATTATTGTTAGCCGTGTGTGCGGGGGCAGGTCGGCCGCTTTCCCCCCTCCGGGTGACGTATCGGTCCATCATCGTGTCCAGACGACGGTCCGGTGTTGGGGGTGAGTGTCCTGGTGTGCGAAGGTCCGGGGCTCAAGGGGGGACAGGATGGGTCTGGATCGCCACGGCGGGGCCCGGAGCGCTGCTAAACGTGGCTTCTCATGGAGGCGCCGGAACCGGAAGTTCGAAGGTGATGAATCTTACACTCCCTGACCCCCTGGTGAGCCAGCTTCAGTCCTCCTTCTCATTCCGCTGGGTCGACAGGGGCCTGAAATACTTAGGTGTCACTATTCCCCGACACCCCAAGGATTTATATGCCCTTAACTACGTCCCACTACTGGACTCCACGCTACTTGAACTCAAGAGACTTACTGTTACCCAATTATCTTGGTTCGGTCGTATTAACGCCGTCAAGATGAACATCCTCCCTAAGTTCCTCTACTTATTTCAAACAATGCCCACGGACGTTCCACCTACGTTCTTCCGTCGACTACATTCTGTGCTCCGCAGTTTTGTTTGGAAATCGGCGAGACCACGAGTCTGCTTTTCTATCTTAACTGACTCAAAGCGACGAGGCGGGGCGGGCCTGCCTAACTTTCGACAGTACTATCGATCTGTCCTCCTGTCCCACATTCTTGATTGGTACTTTAATCGGCACCATAAACAGTGGGTGGAGGTGGAGGAGCTACTATCTCCATTCCCGTTGAAATGGCTGCCATGGATACGTAGGGGCTCCCGTCCCCTGGCCTCACAGTTCCCTCCGCTCACACGTGTTGTATTGAGCTTTTGGGATGCATGGCGGAGGGGAGATCCTGATATTGACTGCCCATCCCTACTTGGACCGCTGTTTGGCAATCCCGACTTCCCCCCCAGTGATTGGGCGTGATACCTTCTTGACCTGGAATGCCAGTGACGACCCCTGTCTAGCACAGGTGGCGGGGCGACTCGAGAGCGACATGGCGGGGGCGGTGGCCCGGGGGGGATCGGGTTCCTGGCTAGAGATTTCCCAATTGAAAGCGTTCCTTCGGCTTCTGAAGAGAAAGTCGCTCTCGAGATACGAGGCCTTATTTATTCTACCTGACCCCCCTCATGCCGTCTCCCTCTTGTGCGGCGTGCTTCGAGATGCCAACCCCTATGCAGACCCCTCCTTTATGGGTACTTGGCAACTTGATCTACAGACTACTTTCTCAGACTCGATCGAGCTAAGATTTATACGTTAACACATAAGATGTCGGTGTCCTGCAGCTATCAGGAAACGAATTATAAAATCTTGACCAGGTGGTACAGATGTCCGACCCTCCTCCACAGAATATTCCCTTCGGTACCTGACCTGTGTTGGAGGTGCGGTGAGGGTCCGGGTAATATGCTCCACATTTGGTGGCTATGTAAACCCATTCAGGCCTTCTGGTTGCAGATATTCTCAATATACGCATCCATCTCCGACATACGACACCTCCCCACCCCGCAGGTGGCTCTTTTGTCCCTCATCCCCGGTTCCCTTGCCTCGGCCAAGCGCGGACTCTTTAGATTCTGCCTTATGGCTGCCAGGGTCCTTATACCGCGGCACTGGAAGTCGACTGTGGCCCCATCTACCGGGGAGTGGGTGAAAGAAATGGACAAGATATGCCGTATTGAGGGGCTGATGGCCCATGACCACGGTACCTGGGAACAACACAAGAAACTCTGGACCCCTTGGTGGTACTACCGAGAGGGTCCCTCACTTGCACGCCTCTTGCAGGACTCTTGATCTGACCTGGACGTGTTGGTCGTCATTCCCCTTCCCCTACCCTATTCCTTCCCACCTTTACCTCCCCGTACCACCCCACCTCAGATCCTTCCCTCCCGTCTCTACTTCTTTCATGGCTTTACTTCTTCCTTAACTCTTTCTGGATACTCTTAACTAATTTACTCAAGAGGGTTATGTTACTTATATGTTAGGTTTCCTGACTGCATAGTGCTGCATTACGTTTATTGACACATGAGCATGGTTTTTATGGATACCAATTTCCTTTATGCGTTTTTTTTATTCTGGAGTGACCCTGTTGTTAATTCTTGCCTATTTGTCAATATTGTTTTATTGCACCTGTAGCAATACTTGTTTCTTCCTGTTTTGTTTCCTTTGAAAACTAATAAACTATTTTCTGAAAAAAAAAACAAAAAACCTGTCACCGAAACCCATCTCCTGCAGAACCACCCAGAGATACTCCCACTCGACGCTATCAAAAGCTTTCACCGCGTCGATTGAGACCATACCTTCCCCACCACGGGATTCCAACTTTAGATTTTCATAAACAGCCTGCGCAAATTAATAGCCATGGATCTATGTGGCATAAACCCCGTTTAGTCCTCCCCCACCACCTGAGTTCATCAACCGCGTTGCCAGTACCTTGGCAAGAATCTTAACGTTTTTAGACAACAATGACATAGGCCTGTATGATTCAGGCAGCAATAATCCTTACCCGGTTTAGGCAGGAGAACCACCACTGCCTCCCTTATTGACCTAGGAAGTACACCCTCAATCAACGCCTGATCAAATACCTCCTTCAGCCGTGGTAACAAAACCTCTGCATTTTTTTTTATATATTTCAATAGGAAGGCCATCAGACCCCGGCGCCTTATTATTTTGAAAGTCTCGCAAGGCTGCCGCCAACTCATCCACGACAATGGAGACTCAAGTTGCGCCCTCTGATCATCCGTTAATCTAGGTAAATCGACTGTATGCACATACTGTTCAACTTCAGCACTTGTCTTCCTAAGTCTGGACGAATACAATTGTTGATAAAATTGGAAAAAAAACCTCGCTACCGAACCAGCATCTGTAACCAAGTCACCTTCCACATTCCTAATAGCTGAAATTGCAGGAGCACCAGTCTGTGCCCTAGCCACAGTCGCCAGCAGATGACCCGCACCCTCACCCTCAGCATAGAATTGTTGTTTTAGGAAGAATCGTTTGTTCTCCGCCTGTTGTAGCACATAATCATTTAATTTAAATTGGGCATCCGTCCTCTTTATTTTTGGTAGTCGGTGAGGCCACATAAGTGTGCTCCAAGACATCCACCTCAGTCTGCAAGCTCTGCATACGGTCCCTATTTTTGGATTTGATCAACGATATTTCTTTAATCAATACGCCCCTCAGAAATGCCTTCATTGTGTCCCACACCGTGGACACTGAAGCCGATCCCACATTATTATTAAAAAACTCTATCAGAATAGAAGATAATTGCATAGATTCTCCAAACACCGCCAGCCAAAAAAGGGTTAAATTTCCATATACTTCTACAACAAGCCATGGACTGTTCTGGTGTAATAGTTATCATAAGTGGGGAATGATCTGAAAGCAACCTAGTATGATATTCACTTTGGTCACCAATGGGACCAGAGTCCCATTCCTCAGAGCCAAATCTATCCTTGACAATGAGGAGTAGGACGCGAGTAACAAGAATATTGTTTCACTTCTGGGAACCTAGAGCGCCATATGTCCACTAGTTGGATCTCCCTCAAAACTCTTGCCAAAGACGTGTCATGAGCAACTCCACCTCCCAAGGCTCCCGTATATTTATCTAGTTCAGCATTGAGATACATATTAAAGTCACCAATGACTAATAGAGGTATGGTGGCATATTCTGCAACGAATCAGATCATGTAATTTACTCACAGAAAAAGGAGGTGGAACATACACAGCAATTATACACATACTTACCCCAGCCACCCTACACACCAAGCACACATATCTACCCTCTCCATCCAAACTCACTCGCTCCATAGAAAATGACAAGGTCGGATGTATGAGGACACACACTCCTCTTGCTTAAGAGCTATACACAGAGTGATATACAGGCCACCTCCATAATTTAGCCAGAGAAACTGCCGATTCTGTATTACAATGCGTCTCCTGAATGCAAGCAATAAGATTATGATGTTTTTTCAAACATTTAAGTACCACAAAGCGTTTAGTTGGGTCTCCCATTCCTCTAATATTCCAAGAAAGAATATTAAGCTGACTACCCATAATCTAAACACACACATCTCATCAAAGTGTATGTGGTGCCCCTGCGTCCAGGAGGCCACAAAAGGGAACTGCAGCCAGGCAGGTAGGACAATTGTTGCACAACAACACCCTCACAGCCCACACAACCCACGTGCAGTAGATGGTAGCATCCAGCCCTAAGATTGGATACTCTATGCAAGCGAGGGGTGGTGGATTTAAAGGAGTGGGTTGGGCACACACGTAGTCAGGTGACTTGACAGTAGAAATAGTGAGGGGGAGGAGGAAGGAGTTCAGTAGGCCCAGGGTGCTGAGCAGCAAAGACAGAGACCAGAAGCTGAGGAGCACAGCACAGGCCAGAGACAGCAGAAGGTTGAGCTGAGCTGAGCAGCAGAAGGAAGCACACGTTCTGGCAAAGTGGGGCATAAGGAGCGCAGAATCTGTACCGAGCCAGTGTGAGCCGGAGGAGAGAGAAAGCCTATCCGGAGCCAGTGCCCCCAGGAGTGTGCAGGAAAGAGAGGGACGGAGAGACCCGAGCCCTGGACATACAGCTGAAGCTACCGACTGCCCATACAAAACGTAGCAATACCCACATGTGAACATCCGCACTCTTCTCCCAAAATAATACCTCATTACCAACATTAGTGTGCGTAAGGAACCCGCACAAATAGAAAAAAGAAACAAAAAAGCTTCAAACAGAGTAAAAAAAAGGTGCAAAACCCAGATTTCACTGTCCCATACATATTCAGGGTATAAACTGCACAGTCCAACCATTCTGAACCCTTTAACGATGAGCCTAAAAAAAAAAAAAGTATTTCGGCTTGCTGAAGGTATTTATAAAAATGAACCAAAAATACCATAAGCAGGATAATATGACCATCAAGTATACATTCTCCAATGTTCAGTCAATCCAACTGTTAATGAAAGCAGCAAAGTAGAACGGTTTCCGTCGCTGGCTACCACAGGGATGTATACATTCAGCCAGAGCGGATCTGTCTCTCTTTCAAATCCAGCCATTTAGACGCCTCTTTGGCCATTTCAAAAAAATTAGTTCCACCCATAGCCTCCACCCTCAGCCTCCACCCTCAGCCGGGCGGGAACAGCATGGAATAAGGCATTTTTAAAGCACGCAGCCTGCGTTTAACCTCCTGGAATTAAGCACGTTTTCTATGAACTTCCGCTGAAAAGTCAGGATATAGGGACACCCTGGCCCCCTCTATGTGCAGATCCTCGGCAGTCCACGCCATTTGCAGAATTTTGTCCGATCTCTGAAGTGTAACATTTTAATCAGAATTGGCACGCTTGGTCTCCCGGCTGAGGAGGCCTGGTAGGGACCCTGTGGGCCTGTTCTATGGCAAACATTTTGGTGAATTTCTCCTGCTCAAACGTTTTCACTAGCCAGGATTCAAAGAAGTCCACCGCATCTCTGCCCTCTCCGGTACACCCACAATACGAACGTTGTTTCGTATTAGACGGTTTTCAATATCGTCCGTTTTATTATGCAGGTAGTTGATGGAATCGCCCACAGCTTTCAATTTCTTAACCAGGGGGGCAACTATATCATCCAATTCACTCACTCTGCCCTCCACTGCAAACATGCGGTCCCTCATTTTCTGCATGTCTTGTCTTATAGTGGATACATCCATTTTAAGGGATCCTATGTGCCCCGTCAGCTCTGCATTGCATTTAGTGATAGCCTGCAGCACATCTCTGAGTGTAGGTTCCCCCTCCTGATCATCCATATGACACATACTGGCAGTCTGGCAGTTATCTTCTCCTCCACCTCCTTCTGCCTGTTTTTTAGTACTGCACCGTCTTTTCCCCCAGTCATTTATGTCCTCCCCCTCCAAATTATCTGTTGCCATATGTTAATTATCACCAGGGGTCCGGGCATCCACTGTCTGTTGTTGTCTAGCATACTGTTGCAGCTTCACCGTAGCCTCAGCCCTCTTCTCTCTCTGACGCTGGGTCTCTCCTCCCTGGCGATTCTCCTCAGCGCCATCTTGGATACTGTTTGGCTCCATTCCAGTCGTCGTCCGCAGCCTGCCTTCCCACCTCGCCATCTCGTCGCCGGAGGGCTCCAAAGCAAAGCACCGCTCCCCACAGACTCAGGCACCGGATTGCAGCGCTCCAAATCACAGGAATCCTCAGGCAAGAGGATAATTAGGCACAGGGTCACCAAAGCTGCAGAGCTGTGCACCGTTCACATGCCTGCCAGGCCACCCCCTTGAGGGGAAATTTTAACCCCTTGCCTTACAGTCGGTCACCAAAAAATAGGCCTATCTACTGCTTGTGTGTGTATGTGTGTGTGTGAATGTCAACACATAGCTCTGCCCTTTCATGGACATGCCCCATAGCTAATATAGCCGCTATAAGAGCTATCTATTTACTTTGTGACTTATGTGCAAAATAATCATTCTATTTTGTTATAACTAAGAACAGTTAATTACTATGCCCAGGCAACTCTGGGCTCTACAGCTGATTAATAATAATTTAAAAGACATCACAATAAGCTGTATTCACTGAGAATAATGTTGGTCTTAGAATAACTCACAATGCTTTAGGGATTCCGCGAACCTGATAATATTGAGAAAGTGTTTAAAGTGTTGAGAAGATCCAGTGCACTAGTAGCACTCTTCCATACTTCCTTGATTTGTCCTCCCACTAAACCAGAAGCCTAGTTGCGTCGCCAAAAATCCACTGTCACTTTATGAAAGAAAAAAAAAATCTTTATTCCCATCCTCAGGGTACTTTCACATCTGCGTTTTTGCAAATCTGTCAGAATGGCGCCTTTGTTGCATAAACCGGATGCATCACACTTGCGGCAAGATTGTGTTTTGTCTAATGCATTTATATAGGAGTTCCAGACATGTGCGGACACTTGTTTTTTCATCAGGCACTTCCGGCTTGTCTTAAAACGGCAGTTAGCGGCAGTTTTTGTCAGATGCCAGATTTGCTGGTCCGCAATGAAAACGCAGGTGCCACACATGTCCGGAGCTCCAATACAAAATGCATTAGACAAAACGCAATCTTGCTGCAAGTGTGACGCATCCGGTTTTTGTTAAAAAAAAGCTAAATTCTGCCAGAATTTAAAAAAATGTATAATCAGTCAAACCTGAAGTTTGCCTGATCTGCTGGAACTGAAACTTGCCACAAATGTGAAAGTACCCTTAAGGGTGAGTGTCCACAGGACGTTTTTCCTGCGGTTTCTGCATGCAGAAAACCATTGGTTTTATGGTAATTTATGCTAATTTGTTCCTGCGGTTTTGATTCCCAGCAAAACCAATGTATTTCACAGAAACGCTGTGCCCACACATTGGTTTTGCATGTGTCAAGAACTGTCAAATACCTGCGTTTTTGCTGCGGATGGGAAAGAATTGACATGTTAATTATTTTTCTGCGTTTTTGCTAAAGTCAATGGAAAAAACGCAGGAAAAAAATGCAGGAAAACTGCGCAGAAAATGCAGACAAGATCATATCTAATCTCCTGTCAAGGACTCTAGGATCCTCAGGTTTTGCTGCTTTCAGGACTGCTTAAAAAACGTCCTGTGCGCACATACCCTAAAATTACATACACTGATAAGAAAAACGGCAACAATGTTGTGAACTTTTGACTTCCAGGCTCCATATTTCACCATCCACTATTGCTTTGAGTGTGAGACTACCTTCATTCTATAGACAATTATTTTGGCCATTTCATACATAAATTTGACTTGCAACTACAGTATTTAGCATATGATTAATTATGCAGATTGTTGTCATGTCACTTCATTGTTACTGTTTTGCTCTTGGTGTATTAAAAAAAAAATTCTTCCTGTATACTTCAAATTTCAAATGTTCTCACATTCCCTAACAGTTCAGTTTAGTGGAGGAGCAGCCATGAAGAAGATTTCCCAAGAAAAGGAAAACACCATCATCCAAAAAATTGACAAAACACATCATGTGAGTGCCATGACAATTGGAAGAATACAAAATGAAGTCCGTCCATTCATTCAAAAGTCAAGATGTGGATGTCAACAGGTCGGCTCATTGCAAGGTCTATCAGTTCTGGTGTGACAAACACAACAGTGGAGGTGGTTTATATTGCTTAACCTCCCTGGCGGTATGATTATGTCAGGAATTTTGTGTTAAAAGCGGTACCATTTTTTTTTTAAATTTATTTTATGGGCAGAAATTTTATACATTTGTATTTCCCGCCCAGTTCCGCCTCCAACCCAGTTCCGCCTCCAATGAGCCGCTGCTGCTCACAGAGACGGAAACAGGAAGTCATATGGAGGCATCCGAAGGAGCTCTCACCGGCGATCACAGCGGGGACATCGCTGGATGTCCCTGTGACAGAGGAGAGGAGGGTAACTGAGGGAAGCATCCAGCTTCCCTTGGGTGTTCCCGCCCCTCTTCTCGTTTGCAGCCCAGGCTCTAACCCTAACACCCTAGCCCTAACCCTAAAGGTACCTTTACACGCCGCGACGGCAGGCTGGATACATCCCGCTACTTCACGTGCACGAGCACGCTCAAACGGTTACAAACGGTCAACGCATCACCTTTACACGCCGCGACAAGATGCGCTACGCCACGCTACATCTATAGCTAGCTACATCGCCGGGTGTCTCAAGTAGCCAGCTGTAGCTCATTTACACACCGCTACAACCAGCTACTATGGGCGTACCTGGTGCAGCAGGGACAGCACATAGGCGTGCTACAATTGTGGATTACGAGACGTCCGTACGCTGATAGGACAAATCAATAATACCATGATTGGCCAGGCATCGCAGGAGGCTGATTAATATTTGACGCTCGAGCAATTGTGTAGTGTGACTCGTCAGCTCCTTAAATATGCCGCCCTGTGCGCCGACAACCAATCGGACCGCACCATCTTCCACCAATGATCGCACATGGGGCGCGGTAACACGGAGCCTAGGTGACGCCTTAGCTACATTGCAGCTACATCGCAGGCTGTCCCGAGTTCCCTTCCGTTGCTTCTTTACACGCCGATACAGCTCGCTACCATCGGCGTTGTAGCCATCAGTTTTCGAGCAGAGCTAGGAAACAGATGTATCTGTTGCCGGCTGTATCGTCACGTCTTCAGACGCCGCTACGACGGGCTACATTGGCGCTACAAGCTACATTTGTAGCCTGTAGCGGGATGTATCCAGCCTGCCGTCGCGGCGTGTAAAGGGCCCTTTAGGGCCCCGTCACACGGGGCGACGGGGCTGGAGATGTCGGCGGTGAATGGTGGGGGCGCGCACGCTCTCGCCGCCACCAGCGCCGTCCCCCGTTTAGACGGGGCGACTCCTCCAGCCCCGTGCCGGCAACCTGTAGGGCGGCATCGCCGCCGGGTGTCTGACAACCCCGGCGGCGATGCAGGACAATGGGAGCCTATGGCTCCCATCGCCTGACAGGTTGCTGCCGCCCGGTTACATGGGGCGATGTGTGCACATCGCCCTATGATGGTCGCCAGGTTTCACAGCACTGCTGTGAACCCAGGCAACAGTCCGGGACCGGCGACATCGCCCCTTTACATGTGGCGACGTAGGGGCGATGACGCCGGCGATAGGCCACGCCCCCACGTCTCCGCATGAATGGGCAGCGATATCGCCCCCTTACCCTAACAATAGCCCTAACCCTAGCCCTAACCCTAACACTAACCCTAGGGGGCAGGCTGTGGAGCAGTGGGTGGCGCCATATCCCCTACATGGCGCCGGCAGCAAGGAGTAGGTAAGACCTGATGCCCCCCCCCCCCCTTCCCCGGTCTCACCCACGGCAGGGGCGGCGGTCTCCTCACTCACGCGGTTGCAGCAGGGGGGGCGGGCGGCAGTGCTGTAACAGCACATCATCCCCCGGTCTCACCCACGGCAGGGGCGGTGGGTGGCTGTCTCCTCTCTCTCGTGCGGCTGCAGCAGGGGGGGCGGGCTTAAGTGCTGTAACAGCACATCATCCCCCGGTCTCACTCACGGCAGGGGTGGCGGGTGGCGGTCTCCTCTCTCGCGCGGCTGCAGCAGGGGAGGCGGGCGTCAGTGCTGTAACAGCACATCATCCCCCGGTCTCAACCACGGCAGGGGCGGCGGGTGGCAGTGCTGGGCTGTAATAGCACCCCCCAGGGCCTCACAAATAGAAGCGGCAGCAGCCGCGGGTAAACCCGAGTGTGACCGCTTTTGAAAGTGAAAGTTAACCCCGAGTCACACTCGGGAATACCGCTGAGGTTAATAATAGTGAGATCACAGATGTACATGCAAACACCATGTGATGCACGTTACACAAATCTGGAATGGTGGCCTGAAAAATGGAGAAGCCTCGACTTCAGTAATGTCAAAAGAAGTGTCGGCTAACAGATTGAGATATTGAAACAGGTACTTTGGAGCAATGAGATGATATAGGTCTGGAAGAAACAAAGGAAAAAAGAGCTAACGGATATAGAAATTTATGGGACTGTCACTTTGGTGATGGAAGCCTGATATGGGGCTGTTTCCAAGGTGTTGGATACTTGACTAGGATTCATGGTGAACTCATGCTGAGCTATATGTGAGTATCCGACAAGACAAGTTACCTATAGTACTCAAGTGTACAAAGTATAAAAAGAACGGCATAGTATTCCAACAGGACAACAACCTGAAGAATATGTCGAGATTGGCGAAGAAATGGTTCAATGACAATGAAGTAGAAGGTGCTGGAGTGGCCCCACAGTCCCCAGTCCTCAAACCAATGAAACACTTGTAGGTAGGTAGAGTTGAAGAAAAAGCTCTGTCAGACCAAATATAGTTGACTAGTATGCATCAACATTGATAATGTGTAGAAGAGATCTGGGATCAGATTTTAGTCAAGATAAGCTTGAATCTGAATGAGAGTATGTCCAGAACGATTCAGACAGTGTTGAAAGGTGGATTTACAATATACTAACAAACTATAAAGAAATAAAAAAATGTGATTTTTAGGAGCAAAACAGTAAAAATGCAGAGACCTCACAAGAATCTGTATAATTCATTATCTGCTAAATAGTTGTAAGTCAAATTAATGTATGAGATAGCCGAGATGATTACCTACATTTTATAGACAATCTCACGCTCAAAGCTGTAGTGGATGGTGAGATATGGAGCCTGAGGCTGCCTTCACACTGCATAAATGTACAACTGTGTGGTTGCTTGAATTTCAAGGACCACACGTACAGGCAGTGATCTGTGCCAACAGATGCCAACTGATGCCCATGGACTGTTTTTTTAATGGATCTGTCATCGGTAGCACAGATAGGGTGGGAGGAGCTGTACCTTGCTTCTGAACATTCTCAGCACAGCAAAACAGATCTGTTTTTTTCACAGATCCGTCTCCATAGACCCCCTCCCATGTTATTTGACATGGGTAGCTACGGATCCGTGTATGTCCGTTGGTGTCAGTGGTTTTCAAGGCAGCCCAAAATCATAACAGTCTCCGATCTGGGTGCATGAAAAAAACTGACACAAGCGGATCAGTGACAAAACTGACACACACGGATGGCCATATAGGACCAATCTGTGCCCACAGGGATACATGGGAGGCCAAAACTGATCCATGGCTATCCATTTTAAAACGGATAGACACAGATCACAAATTACGCAGCGTGAAGGCAGCTTAAGAGTCAAAACTTTAAAATATTGATACCCTTTTTGATCGTTAGTGTAGCAACAAAAATATGGCAATCTGTTGGCCAATTGTGGCTATTTTCAATCAACTTTTTTGGAGGGATTTGAAAAGGGCCACATTATTATTGATATGTACTTTTGATTTCAATGAATTGTAATAATCCATTTGACGCAGTATTTGAGAAATAATGTGTTGCCTGATCTTCTTTATAAGTGAAAGTAGTTGCAGACATTTAAATGAAGGTGTACAAACTCAAAAATCAGTAAGAAAAGCAAATTGGAAAAAGGCTTTGGGAGGGCCGATATGCAGCCTATTTAATTATAGAGAAAAGTATTATATTGGGAAGCAGGAAGACATGATGACATAAAGAAGCAATAAAAATCTATTTACTGTAGTGCTGGGTATATATTTTATAGTTTACTTTGCCACAGGACCATGAAGGGAGGTAGTGCTGACTGGCTGCTTTTATGTGAAATAGAATAGGTTCTGTGCTACTCAAGAAAAAGGAGGTGCTTAAGCCAGGGTTCCAACCATTAATCAACAATAAAGGAATGATTGGCACTCAGCCAGGCATTCCTTTATTGTTGGGTGCTTTCACACTGCGAATTTTGAGGATCCGTGGCTATCCGTTGTAAAACGGACAGCCATGCATCCGATTTGGCCCCCATGTTATCCTATGGGCATAGATCGGATCGGATTTGGCCTAATTGCCATCCAATTTTTGTCGGATCCAATTTGTGTCTGATTTTTTTGCTGTGCCCAAAATTGGAGACTGCTCCGATTTTGGGCACAGCAAAAAATCGGACACAAATCGGATCCGACCCGATCCGCGGCCTTTAACATGGGGGTCTAAGGAGCATGAGTCCGAGAAAACACAGGATCGTTTCTCGTACCCGATTTTAGTGTACTGAGCATGGTCAGTACACTATAAACTGCTCTGTGCCATCTAATTTCACTTCCACAATGTATATCCATACATTGCGGAAGAGAAATTAACTGAAAGCAAGGGGTTAAAAATAAAAAAATCTCCATTCTCACTTGTCCTGCGATCCCCCGATGTGCGGCATCTCCAGTGGCTACAGGACCTGGCATTACGTCACAACCCGATCAGCTGATCGGGTCACATGTCGGTTACTGCGGTAACCGTTCATGTGACCGATGACTTTGATCGGGTAGCCCCGCCCAGCCAGGTCCAGTAAGCATGCGGAGATAGATGCCGATGTCAGGGGATCACTGGAAACATGAGAATAGTTTTTTTATTTTTAACCCCTGCTTTTACTTAAATTTCACTTCCGCAATCTATGGATATACATTGCAAAAGTTAAAGTGCCCCGCACAGCTCGTTCTGTGTCCGGACCCGTGATAATTACGGATCCGGACACAGAATAGGTCACCCCATGTGGTGTCCGTTCCTGTCCATGGGGTCCTGCAAAAAGTAGGATCCCACGGACAGGAAAAATAACGCTATATGAAATCAGCCTTACTTTTTATGTCAGTTACATACTGACAGCCAATCTATTCGGTCATATCTTTGGGTTAACAGATAGGAATGTGATGAGAGTGAAATGTGTTTTGAAGTGTCTGTAGTTAGAATCACAATGTACTTTCTTCAACATGTTTCTTGGGAATACCATCTCCACATAATTTCACTTACTTAGGAGATTTGTTCCTTCTTCCGGTTATCTCGATTTATTATACAATTAAATGGTGGGAGATACAAGAACAAATAAATAACTGTGCAAATTCCACTTTCTGACATTTTTTGTTATATTCTTAGTCTTAGCTAATATTCTTGTGCCTTTGCACCAGTATAACTGAAAGTTCCTTCATGTCTCTACTGATTATGTAATGGAGACACTCCCGTCTATGGTTCATCTACATATGGGCACAATAACATATTGTATTTGTGCTAGGCTGTTTTGCTATATTGATAGCTATTATTATTATTATTTATTTATAGAGCACCATTGATTCCATGGTGCTGTACAATGAGAAAGGGATACATACAACAAGTTAAAAAATACAACGAGCAAACTAACAGTGACGGACTGATAGAGGGGAGAGAGAGAGGATCTCAGCACTAGTTCACACCTTGTTCTCATGCTCCAGTGGTGCAGGCTCTGTATTTATGGTGTACTGACAGAATCCTCATTTTGTGCATTATGCTATTGCTGTCTGGCAGTAGTTTAACCCCTTCTTGACCAGGCAATTTTTCACTTCACTTTCTTTTCACCTCCTTTTCTTCCAAGAGCCATAACATTTTATTTTTCCATTAACATAGCTGTATGGTGATTTGTTTTTTTGCCGGTTATGTCGTAATTTTGAATTAATATAAATCTGCGAACAGGATTTCACTGCCAACCGCAAACTATATATAAAACAGAAAAAAAAACGAAAAAAAACTGCACAGCACTCACAGACCAATGTGAACTGGTGCCAGCAGGGACGCTGGATCAAATAACTAGAAAAAAGTACTCTGCAGCACTCAGCTACTACCAATGATGTAGATATGCTAACAAGCTATATATATATAAGAAAAAAGTTTAAAAACTTACGTTTTTTTCAAAAAACTCAAAATCTTATCTTTTTATTTCTGAAGTTTTTGGTACACACATTGGCCAATGTCTGTTTGCTCATCGACTGCGACAAAGTGACTTCAGGTCCGATGAGTCCTATCGCTGATATCCCTATCCTCCTTGTCCACCCCCCACTTCTCAGTGGGCAGACTCCATCTCGACCCTAGATCACCTGTAGTCAATGAGGGTGCAAATATATATATATATATATATATATATATATATATATATATATGCATTGTGCTCTTTCAAAGACAAGGCCAGTAAAACCTTCACATTATTAATCTGTTTGTCCATTAACGAGATATCTGCATTTTAATAGATATGCAAATTAGGCTGAAGGAATCTGCTAGACCTGAAACTCCTGTCACTCCAGCTCTATTCCCGCCCAAAGCATCTGCCTTCTGGTTGACTGACAGCCTCTTTACCTGAGATCATATAGCATATAGCATAGAGGCTATCAGTCAAAAAAAGAGGAGGCGGTGCTGGGAAATAAATAGCGCTGGAGTGAAAGAAACTTCAAGGGTTACATACAAACAAGTTAAAAATACAACGAGCAAAATACAGTAGGTTGGGTCTGCTCTGGTGGTGGTGGAGCGCTGGGTCCGATGGTGGTGGAGCGCCAGGTCTAGTGGTGGTGGGGCACCAGGTCCAGTGGTGGTGAGGTGGCATTATGGTCATTGTAGGTTGTAGGCTGTTCTGAAGAGATGGGTTTTCAGCTTCCACTTGAAGGCTCAGAGTGTGGAGGACAGTCGGACGTTTTGGGGTGCAGCATTCCAGAGAATGGGGGATGCTCGGGCGAAGTCTTGCAAGCGGTTAGATGAGGAACGTACAAGTGTGGAGGAAAGAAGGAGGTCTTGGGAGGATCGAAGATTACGAATTGGATGATATCGGGAGATTAGGGATATATGAGGGGGACAGATTGTAGACGCTTTGTAAGTCAATATTAGTAGTTTGAATTGGATACGCTGGGGAATTGGAGCCAGTGGAGGGATTTGCAGAGGGGAGAAATGGAGGAATAGCAGAGGTGGATTAGTCGGGCAGCAGAGTTAAGGACAGATTGGAGAGGTGCAAGAGTGTTAGCAGGGAGGAGGAGGAGTTTGCAGTAGTCGATATGGGAGATGATGAGGGCATTAACTAGTAGTTTAGTAGGTTGAGGAAGGGATGGATTCTGTAAATATTTTTGAGTTGGAGGCGGCAGGAGGTGGCAAGGGCTTGCATATGCGGTTAGTAGGCAGAGTCGAGGGTTACTCCGAGGCAGCGGACTTCAGGTACAGGGCAAAGTGTGATGTAATTTATAGTGATAGATAGGTCTGGTAAGGAAGGTGTGTGAGTTGGAGGAAAGATAATGAGTTCGGTTTTGTCTACATTGGGGGTTTTTAGGAAGCAAGAGGAGAAGAAGGAGGATATGGCTGATAGACACTCTGGGATTCTGGACAGGAGAGAGGTGACGTCTGGGCCAGAGAGGTAGATCTCAGGGTCATCAGTGTACAGGTGATACTGGAAGCCATGGGACTTTAGGAGTTGTCCCAGACCAAGGGTATTGATGGAAAAAAGAAGGGGTCCCAGGACAGAGCCTTGAGGACCCCAACAGAGAGGGTATGAGGCGAGGAGATCGTGTGGGACTGGGAGACACTAAATGTGCAGTTGGAAAGGTAGGAGGATACCCAAAGGAGAGGGCAAGGTCAGTGATGCCAATGGAAGAGAGGATCTGTAATAGAGGCAGTGGTCGACTGTGTCGAATGTAGAGTACAGGTCAAGAAGGAGGAGGACTGAGAACTGTCTGTTAGCTTTGGCCGTGAGTAAGTCATTAGTAATTTTGGTCAGGGCAGTTTCAGTGGAGTGGTGGGGGCGGAAGACTGGAGGCAGAAATCGTCAAAGAGAGAGTTGGATGAGAGGTGGGATGAGAGTACAGTGTAGACATGCTTTTCGAGAAGTTTGGTAGTGAACAGG
The DNA here is from genome assembly GCA_033576535.1 of Allobates femoralis. NCBI lineage: Eukaryota > Metazoa > Chordata > Amphibia > Anura > Aromobatidae > Allobates > Allobates femoralis. The sequence goes on from JARQOC010000003.1 coordinate 340,021,966, forward strand.
AGCAGGGATATGGGCCGGTAGCTGGATGTAGAAGTGGGGATCAAGGATGGCTTCTTTAAAATAGGTGTAATTGTTGCATGTTTGAAAGCAGAAGGAAAGGTACCAGAAGTTAGTGATGGCTATCAATCCTGTCTTACTGTATACCATCTAATTTAATCACTCATTAATTTTAGACTAAAAATATATAAATAAGTGTTATAATGTATTCCTATTCACTATCTAATAGATAAATTGCCATTTTGTAGTATTCTTGTGTATTGCAGTAGAGGTTTTATTCTGTATAAACATTTTTTTTTATGCAACCAGCTTTACGTTTTGATTACTTAATGACTACTTAGATGACCAGTCTTTACGTATCTCTAACCCTGATGTTCCCTTTTAGGTATAAGCCCTTTTTTCCATCCTTCCACTGCTATTGTTACACCCGAAGGCATGGAGATGAAAGTGAACACACTGGACCACTGGTGAGTAGTGGTAGCTGAATACTCAATACAGCAAGAGATTGGGCCTTTTGTTAACTATTTCCTTAAATAAATATCTTTGCTTTATTGAAGTCAAAGTGTCTGAGGAGAGGACCCTCTGGATCAGGACACCGAAGTCTCCTGGAGTAAAAACCGGTGAGGTAACCCCTATAAAGGGATAAACTCGGAACAGACCCAACAGATCTAAATGTCACAAATCCAGGACCAGAGGGGAAACTTGTACAGAGATAGTAGTAGAAATGGGAAGACTGCTGAATGATGGCTTTGTCAGTAGAGCGAATCCTGGAAGCTCTGTTCAGTCCTGGAAAGGCTGATCCAGCCGGTAGTGAAATCCAGAAGGTCCCATGATGCAATTCTGGAGAGGCTTGAACACCTCAAGGTGGGGTCCAGAATATCCAGAGAGATCCAGGGATAACAGACTGCCAACAGAGAATTCTGTGGAGAGAGGGACTTAAGTATTTAATGCAGAGCACAATAAGTAACAGTCATTCTTAGTGCAGAACACTGAACTGGACACTGGCACAGTTCCCAAGGAATGACCATGTTGCCCAGGCACCTCCCATAGTAGTGGGAAGGTGTCTTTTACACAGAGCAGCTCAGCACTCAGGCTGAGAGATCTAATAGGGAACAGGTGTACTGTCTCTTTAAATGTTTGCAGGGTGTGGCACGCGCTGCTTGGCACACTCCCAGGAGACCTGCCAAGATGACGCAGGTTTCTGGATGAGAAAGCAGCACACGGCCACATGTAAGCACAGGCAGGGTGAACAGTGGAAGGCATGGCAAGAGGGTAAGCAGAACTAGTGGGGCTGTGTGATAGCGCCGATCTCCCTGCTCAGTGGAGACCAGCCCCCGGCTGCGGACTTGAAAAGAATTTTGTGCTTTTAATTTGTAATTTCTCTTCAATAAAGTTATAAACATATGTCTGTTTTCATTTTTGCAATTTGAGATGTACATACGGTAGGCCTGGAAGCTTTCTTTGGGTCCAGCTGCCAATACAAACTACCTGCACGCCATGAATGAGATGCAAGGCATCAATGGGGTGACAGAGGGAGTTCAACACATAGATGCTGAAGTTGCTCTTGACCATGCCACCTAAGGAGTTAGACAAGGTTTTAGAACTGTAAGGGAACTATACTGTCACACAGTACCGATAAATAGTAACAGCAGCTTCTGTGTAGTTATTAGTCTGTGTAGTTATTAGTCTACACTTATATTACCTCCTAAAACATTAATACATTCTATCAGGTTTTTTAAGGAATTATGGAGAAGTACTGCATCCATCTTGAATTACCGAGGAAAAAGCATGTGACGTCTCCTAAAAAAAACACAATCGACTTATATTTGAGTTATTAAGTGGTACCAGGAGTGTTTTCCTCTTAGGAATCCCTTATCAGGTTAAACAGGGTAACATGAGGGATAGCCGACGTGGTATGGAGGCACCAAACACCGTAGGGTGAAAACCCCACATTGTTAGGTATGTGGAAACAAGTGAGGGAAATTTAGTCTCCCCTAGTATCACACGCCCCTTCTTGGATTCAAAAGTTTGTTGTCTTTTGTGATGTCTTTTCTATGTGGGTCTATGACCTTTTTATTGAATGTTAATTAAGTTTTGTTAAAAGAAAATACTTTAAGTAGGTAACCCATATTTCCTTAAAAAAAAAAATAGTTATTAGTATACTCCACAATGTACATAGACTTATGGAACTTTCCTGTCAGCCTTCCAGGGCTCCTCAGCAGCCCCATAGTGTTATATAAGGTACACCATCTGGAGGGCTTTATTGGGGTACCTTTACACGCCGCAATCGCGGCGAGAAATCTGACCGGCAATCTGTAGCCCCGTCACCATCGCCGTGAAATTGCCTCAAAATTGCGGCGTGTAATTGGGGAATTTGGCGGCGATAAAAAAGGTTGCGCCTGGTTCCGATTTCACAGCACTGCTCTAAAATCAGAGGCAATCATGAAGGCGAAATTCCCGGCTTTTGGCGTGTGACCGGGTGATAGGAATGGAATCTGGTCGCCTACTGATTTACCGGAGGCGTGCCACAGCGTGCTGGAGTCCGCGCCCCGTCAGTGATGATTGGTGGTGGCATTGTGTTCCCATTGACTGTCAGTTGATAGCGCGCCATATTTGAGCGTGTATTGGTGCCAAACTCCGACACACAATGGCGTTAGGTATTAACCAGCCTTCCAGCGCAGGCTGGCCAATTACAACGCTATTGCGTTGTCCAATGAGCGTGGTTGGGGCGTGGTGTACAACAATTTGGCACGCCTATGTTTTCGCCGCGCTGAACAGGTACACCCACATTCCTTTGGGAATTGCGGCGTGTGAACCAGTGACGGGAGTCTACTGGATGTTTCCTGCTGTTTGTGTGGCAACTTCCGGGAAGACACTCGCCTTAGGTTGAGGGCGAAATTGCGGTGTGTAAAAGTGCCTTCGGCTTCAGAGGCAACCATGAAAAATGTTCACTGCGCACATTAGATTGCCTCCTATCGCCGCTAAAAGTTGCGGCGTGTAAAAGTACCCTTAAGGGACACCTGTCCAACCCAGTGTTGGAGGAGGTGGGGGTAAAGCCTTCCAGAACTTATCAGCCACTATGAGGTCCACCATCGATCACTGTGGGAGACAGTACCTCAGGCTGCAACCACTTTTGTATCAGGTGCAGCAAGTCATTTGGCCGGCTTGGAAGAATTAATTTCCCACTGATGTACCCACTCTGCCCAAAATAACACATTTACACCAAGTAGTGCCAGGATCTTACCCTTGACGACTGCGTAGTCCGATGCCTGCTCGGCCAGCAGGTCACAATAGGCCTTCTGGGGTCCTGATTCCAGAAACGGATCAATCACTTCCATCCACTGGTCCTGAGGTAGACCTTGCCTCTCGTCTACTCTCTCGAACATAAGTCTCGATGTCATCAGAGTTCTCATTTTGGGGATTGCCAAACTAACTGCTTTTTGGGCATGGTGAACCCCTTGTAGAGTCCCTAACTGACTTTGTCATGTGCTGTATCAGCAGAGGTTGATCTCCTGCTGTTGCTGGTTAAATATATGTTGCTGCCAGGTAGCCTTTACTTTAAACCAGGGGTCTCAAACCCAGGCCTCAAGGGCTGCACACAGTGCATGTTTTCAGCATTTCCTTGCATTTGACAGTAGAAATCATCACCTGTGCAGGAGATTAAATTACCAACTGTCAAATGCTAAAATATCCTGAAAACCTGCACTGTCTGTGGCCCTCGATGCCTGGAGTTTGAGACCTTCTTCAAAATCTGCAGTTGTTACCAAAGACAGTATATCGGGTTCATTACACGTGGAGCACATCCATATATCTCAAACACAGGCTGAATTGACCCCGGAAGTACCATCGCTTGCATTTCCAGGGTCAGAGAAGCTCTAATCAGCTCCCTGCTCAGGGGTGCTGCAGCGTGCCTGCAGTGCGATGAGATCATCTCTCCAAGCTGTAGATGTCACAGCTGGGCGCTGCTGAGGAGGAAGACATTGAGGCCAGAAGGACGACACGGGAGCCAGGAGGAGGTCACACATGAGGTGAGCCCTCTGAGCTAAAGATGGGGGGAGGAAGGCTGATGCTACAGGCTGGGGGAATGATGGCTGATGCTACAGACTGGGGGGGACAAAGGCTGATCCTACAGGCTGGGGGGGACGAAGGCTGATGCTACAGGCTGGGGGGGATGAAGACTGATGCTACAGGCTGGGGAGGGTACGAAGGCTGATGCTACATGCTGGGGGTGATGAAGACTGATGCTTCAGGCTCGGGGGGATGAAGACTGATGCTACAGGCTGGGGGCGGGACGAAGGCTGATGCTACAGGCTGGGGGGGGATGAAGACTGATGCTACAGGCTGGGGGGGGTACGAAGGCTGATGCTACAGGCTGGGGGGGGGAGACGAAGGCTGATGCTACAGGCTGGGGGGACAAAGGCTGATGCTACAGGCTGGGGGGACAAAGGCTGATGCTACAGGCTGGGGGGACAAAGGCTGATGCTACAGGCTAGGGGGGACAAAGGCTGATGCTACAGGCTGGGGGGGACAAAGGCTGATGCTACAGGCTGGAGAAGACGAAGGCTGATGCTACAGGCTGGGGGTGGACGAAGGCTGATGCTACAGGCTGGGGTGGACGAAGGCTGATGCTACAGGCTGGGGGGGACGAAGACTGATGCTACAGGCTGGGGGGGACGAAGGCTGATGCTACAGGCTGGGGGCGACGAAGGCTGATGCTACAGGCTGGGGGGGACAAAGGCTGATGCTACAGGCTGGGGGGGACAAAGGCTGATGCTACAGGCTGGGGGGGACAAAGGCTGATGCTACAGGCTGGGGGGGACAAAGGCTGATGCTACAGGCTGGGGGGGACAAAGGCTGATGCTACAGGCTGGGGGGGACAAAGGCTGATGCTACAGGCTGGGGGGGACAAAGGCTGATTCTACAGACTGGGGGGGACAAAGGCTGATGCTACAGACTGGGGGGGACAAAGGCTGATGCTACAGACTGGGGGGGACAAAGACTGATGCTACAGACTGGGGGGGACAAAGGCTGATGCTACAGGCTGGGGGGGGACGAAGGCTGATGCTACAGGCTGGGGGGGGACGAAGGCTGATGCTACAAGCTGGGGGGGATGGCTGATGCTACAGGCTGGGGGGGGGGCAAAGACTGATGCTACAGGCTGGGAGGGACGAAGACTGATGCTACAGGCTGGGGGGGCGAAGGCTGATGCTACAGGCTGGGGGGGGATGAAGACTGATGCTACAGGCTTGGGGGGGACGAAGGCTGATGCTACAAGCTGGGGGGGGGATGGCTGATGCTACAGGCTGGAGGGGGACAAAGACTGATGCTACAGGCTGGGGGGACGAAGACTGATGCTACAGGCTGGGGGGGATGAAGACTGGTGCTACAGGCTGGGGGGGGCGAAGACTGATGCTACAGGCTGGGGGGGCGCAGGCTGATGCTACAGGCTGGGGGGGGTGAAGGCTGATGCTACAGGCTGGGGGGGGGACAAAGACTGATGCTACAGGCTGGGAGGGACGAAGACTGATGCTACAGGCTGGGGGGGGGCGAAGGCTGATGCTACAGGCTGGGGGGGGGACGAAGGCTGATGCTACAGGCTGGGGGGGACGAAGGCTGATGCTACAAGCTGGGGGGGATGGCTGATGCTACAGGCTGGGGGGGGACAAAGACTGATGCTACAGGCTGGGAGGGACGAAGACTGATGCTACAGGCTGGGGGGGCGAAAGCTGATGCTACAGGCTGGGGGGGATGAAGACTGATGCTACAGGCTTGGGGGGGACGAAGGCTGATGCTACAAGCTGGGGGGGGGATGGCTGATGCTACAGGCTGGGGGGGACAAAGACTGATGCTACAGGCTGGGGGGACGAAGACTGATGCTACAGGCCGGGGGGGATGAAGACTGGTGCTACAGGCTGGGGGGGGCGAAGACTGATGCTACAGGCTGGGGGGGGCGCAGGCTGATGCTACAGGCTGGGGGGGGGGCGAAGGCTGATGCTACAGGCTGGGGGGGCGACGAAGGCGGATGCTACAGGCTGGGGGGGGTACGAAGGCTTATGCTACAAGCTGGGGGGGGGATGGCTGATGCTACAGGCTGGGGGGGGACAAAGACTGATGCTACAGGCTGGGGGGATGAAGGCTGATGCTACAGGCTGGGGGGACGAAGGCTAATGCTACAGGCTGGGGGGACGAAGGCTAATGCTACAGGCTGGGGGGGACAAAGACTGATGCTACAGGCTGGGGGAGGAAAGCTAATGCCACAGTGTGAGGATGGGGGAGGTCTATGCTATAGGCTGGGGATGGGGGAGGCCTATGCTATAAACTGGAGATGGCGGAGGCTGATTCTATAGGCTGGGGATGGGGGAGGCTAATGCTATAGGTTGATGGAGGGTGTTACTATATACTGGGGATAGGATATACTGAATATAATTCTCAGTATCTGTATTATTCTGTATGTATACACTGCACAGTACCAATTCTCCTGTTCTGTATATTTGTGTAATCCTCAGTATCTGTATTCTGGATATTTGCACTGCACAGTCCAATTCTCCTGTCCTGTATACTGGGTGTAATCCTCAGTATCTGTATTATTCTGTATATATACACTGCACAGTACCACTTCTCCTGTCCTGTATACTGGGTGTAATCCTCAGTATCTGTATTATTCTGTATATATACAATGCACAGTACCACTTCTCCTGTGCTGTATACTGTGTGTAATCCTCCGTGTCTGTATTATTCTGTATATATAAACTGCACTGTACCACTTCTTCTGTCCTGTATACTGGGTGTAATCCTCAGTATCTGTATTATTCTGTATATATACACTGAACATATATACATGTATACACACTGCACATATATACACACTGCATATGCGTATATACACACTGTATATATAATTCTGAATGTAACAAAAAGGAGTTTTTCTCCAGCTGATCCACAGAAAAAATGCACGGCTTTATTTAAAAAAGTGCCACAGTATATAAACATGAAGAAAATGCCTCCAAGCAAATTATAACAAAACCCTCTTTCCCCAGACTTTTATTCCTGCATGAAAATGTGACCACGAAGATTCTGCCTAATGGTGAGCTGGCTAATTTTTGTCTTTTTTATAATTCTGAATATAAACACTGTACCACTTCTCCTGTCCTGTATACTGAGTGTAATTCTCAGTATCTGTATTATTGTGTATATATACACTGCACAGTACCACTTCTCCTGTCCTGTATACTGACTGGGTGGTGTAATTCTCAGTATCTGTATTATTGTGTATATATACACTGCACAGTACCGCTTCTCCTGTCCTGTATGCTAGGTGTAATCCTCAGTATCTGTATTATTCTGTATATATACACTGCACAGTACCACTTCTCCTGTCCTGTATACTAGGTGTAATCCTCAGTATCTGTATTATTCTGTATATATACACTGCACAGTACCACTTCTCCTGTCCTGTATACTGGGTGTAATCCTCAGTATCTGTATTATTCTGTATATATACACTGCACATTACCACTTCTCCTGTCCTGTGTACTGGGTGGTGTAATCCTCAGTATCTGTATTATTGTGTATATATACACTGCACAGTACCACTTCTCCTGTCCTGTATGCTAGGTGTAATCCTCAGTATCTGTAAGATTCTGTATATATACACTGCACATTACCACTTCTCCTGTCCTGTATACTGGGTGTAATCCTCAGTATCTGTATTATTCTGTATAAATACACTGCACAGTACCACTTCTCCAGTCCTGTATGCTAGGTGTAATCCTCAGTATCTGTAAGACTCTGTATATATACACTGCACATTACCACTTCTCCTGTCCTGTATACTAGGTGTAATCCTCAGTATCTGTAAGATTCTGTATATATACACTGCACATTACCACTTCTCCTGTCCTGTATACTGGGTGTAATCCTCAGTATCTATTATTCTGTATATATACACTGCACAATACCACTTCTCCTGTCCTGTATATTGGTGTAATCCTCAGTATCTGTATTATTCTGTATACAGTACAGACCAAACGTTTGGACACACCTTCTCATTCAAAGAGTTTTCTGTATTTTCATGACTATGAAAATTGTAGATTCACACTGAAGGCATCAAAACTATGAATTAACACATGTGGAATTATATACTTAACAAAAAAACTCTGAAACAACTAAAAATATGTCTTATATTCTAGGTTCTTCAAAGTAGCCACCTTTTGCTTTGATTACTGCTTTGCACACTCTTGGCATTCTCTTGGGGTCATTCCATGTCAAGTGAACCAATGATTATTACCTCTATATTTTTAATTCTTTTGCGATTTTGTTATTTGATAATAGCATGTCAGACAATGCAAAATGTGATCTAAGTGATCTAAATATGAATATTTTTTTTACCTGACGTCTTTAGATTGTTTTTTTTTTTTTCCTTTATGAAGTACTACTTTAGTTAATTACAAATTAAAAGTTTAGAATTTTTTTCTTCATCAGTTAATTTTTTACAGATTTTTAAAGTTTAAAAAAAAGTGTGAATTTTGGCCTGGTATGACTTTACATTTTTTTATCTTGGGCTAGAAATAAGATAGAGAAACAAAATAAACACCATTCTACTCAGAACTGTCCAGGCTTTCACCAGATATGTCACAAGAGTATATTTGTTAATTTTAATTTTTTACCCATGCGAACGCAAACGCAACATTTTGAAACGCATTTCCGAAAAAACGTTTTAATAAAAATTTTCCAAAACTGCCCATGTGTCTTTTATGCTCTTAGCCACATCTGTACCAAATTTCAAGTTGGGATCGTGATGGGATCATATTTTAAAATATTTAACTATTATAGTGCCAATTCAAAAATCACCAAGAACACAATCAGTCATTTTTTCACAATTGCCCGTCAATAGTTTGAATTTGATATAAAGAAACATAGTCTTGTAACATCTCAAATGAAAGCTGTTACTGTTCTGAGAAAAATGATGCCTCTCCCACTTCATTATCTTATTTCTAGCCTGAGAAAAAAAATCTAAAGACGTCAGGTAAAAAAAAATATTCATATTTAGATCACTTGATATGGAATGACCCATTGACGCTATTAATAGTAAAATATTTTAAAATATGATCCCATCAAGACCCCAACTTGAAATTTGGTACAGATGTGGCTAAGAGCATAGCAGACACATGGGCAGTTTTTGAAATATTTAAAGCGCGCCGATTTTTCGGAAATGCGTTTTAAAGTTTTGCGCTTGCGATCACATGGGTAAAATATTAACAAAGATCCTCTTGTGACATATCTGGTGAAAGCCTGTACAGTTCTGAGTAGATTGGTGTTTATTTTGTTTCTCTATCTTATTTCTAGCCCGAGATATGATAGAAAATGTAAAGCCATACCAGGCCAAAATTCGCACTTTTTTTAAAACTTTAAAAATCTGTAAAAAATTAACTGATAAAGAAAAAAATTCAAAACTTTTTTTTTGTAATTAACTAAAGTTGTTCTTCATATAGAAAAATTTTTTTAAAAATCTGAGGACGTCAGGGAAAAAAAATATTCATTTTTGGATCACTTGACATGGAATGACCCCTTGATGAGCTTCAAGAGGTAGTCACCGGAAATGGTTTTCACCTCACATGTGTGCCCTGTCAGGTGTAATAAGTGGGATTTCTTGTCTTATAAATGGGGTTTGGACCATCAGTTGTGTTGTGCAGAAGTCTGGTGGATACAGAGCTGATAGTCCTACTGAATAGACTGTCAGAATTTGTATTATGGCAAGAAACAAGCAGCTAAGTAAAGAAAAACGCGTGGCCATCATTACTTTAAGAAATGAAGGTCAGTCAGTCCGAAAAATTGGGAAAACTTTGAAAGTGTCCCCAAGTGCAGTTGCAAAAACCATCAAGCGCTACAAAGAAACTGGCTCACATGAGGACCGCCCAGGAAAGGAAAACCAAGAGTCACCTCTGCTGTGGAGGATAAGTTCATCCGAGTCACCAGCCTCAGAAATTGCAGGTTAACAGCATCTCAGATTAGAGACCAGGTCAATGCCACACAGAGTTCTAGCAGCAGACACATCTCTACAACAACTGTTAAGAGGAGACTTTGTGCAGCAGGCCTTCATGGTAAAATAGCTGCTAGGAAACCACTGCTAAGGACAGGCAACAAGCAGAAGAGACTTGTTTGGGCTAAAGAACACAAGGAATGGACATTAGACCAGAAGAAATTTGTGCTTTGGTCTGATGAGTCCAAATCTGAGATCTTTGGTTCCAACCACCGTGTTTTTGTACGACGCAGAAATGGTGAATGGATGGACTCTACATGCCTGGTTCCCACCGTGAAGCATAGAGGAGGAGGTGTGATGGTGTGGGCGAGCTTTGTTGGGGATTTTTTCAAAATTGAAGGCATTCTGAACCAGCATGGCTACCACAGCATCTTGCAGCGGCATGCTATTACATCCGGTTTGTGTTTAGTTGGACCTTCATTTATTTTTCAACAGGACAATGACCCCAAACACACCTCCAGACTGTGTAAGGGCTATTTGACCAAGAGGGAGAGTGATGGGCTGCTACGCCAGATGACCTGGCCTCCACAGTCACCAGACCTGAACCCAGTCGAGATGGTTTAGCAAGTGCTAAGCATCTCTGGGAACTCCTTCAAGACTGTTGGAAGACCATTTCCGGTGACTACCTCTTGAAGGTCATCAAGAGAATGCCAAGAGTGTGCAAAGCAGTAATCAAAGCAAAAGGTGGCTACTTTGAAGAACCTAGAATATAAGACATATTTTCAGCTGTTTCACACTTTTTTGTTAAGTATATAATTCTACATGTGTTAATTCATACTTTTGATGCCTTCAGTGTGAATCTACAATTTTCATAGTCATGAAAATGAAGAAAACTCTTTGAATGAGAAGGTGTGTCCATACGTTTGGTCTGTACTGTATATATACTGCATAGTACCACTTCTCCTGTCCGGTTGTCAGAGGCGGTATTTGACTTTGATTTTCAGCATTTAACTGTTGTTTAAATTGATGATCCCCAATATGGAAGTCATCACTCCTCTTCTGTAGAGGTGATGACTTGCCGTTCGCTCTGGATTTGACCACTGGAACTCCACAATCCCGGGAAACGTGGCTTTGTGGATCACCATGTAAATGAAGTTGCGGTTGATTATTCCCTCTGTTGCACCATTCACATATGGCTCTTCAGATAACTCCTATAAGAAAGTGATGAGGCCATGACAGTGTAAAAGCAGAATTCATCGATTAGGGTTGATAAGTGTTATAGTATGTGGGCTGGTGGGGTTTGTTGCCAGGGCTGCTTTTTTTGTCCCAGTCCGGCCCTGAAGAAGACATCACACACTTGGAGCAGATCCAGGCACATTTACAGCAATTGTAATCCATGCTGTACACAAAGGTTTCAAGGCAAATTTCAGCAGCTGCTCCCTCTGGTGTTTAAAAGTGGAAAATATCAAATTTTTACAAATATATTTTTCATATTTTACTCAATTATAAACAAATTACTTTTTTCAATATTAAAACATTAATACTTTACATTTTATGCAATTGCTAGAAAAATATATTTTTGACAGTACCTTCCCTTTAACTGTGTCAAAACAGTGCTATTACCAAGAACTGTACATTCCTCAAAATGATGAATAGACAAGAAGGAAAGTGGTTTGGGAGGCTGAAAAGAAGTCTCCACTACATTAACCCCTTCACCCTGGGCCACTTTCCATTTTTCCTTTCTTCTTCCAAGAGCCATAACTCAGCTTGTGTCGCCATTTTCCAAGACCTATAACGCTTTCAATTTTCGAGATCTGGAGCTGTGTGACAGCTTATGTTTTGCGCCCCAAGACTTTTACGGATACCATTTTAGGGTAGATATGATGCTTTGTTCACCTTGCATTGCAATGTTGCAGTGACCAAAAAATCTATTGGATTAATTTTTTTCTTTTGATAGACTGGATTTATACAAACGCAGCAATACCAAATAGTTCTTTTTTTTTATCAATGGCACAAAAAGGAGGGCGATGTCAACTTTTGTTTCTTTATTTATTTTTTTTAATATTTTTAAAAAATATGTGTTTAGCTTTTTGGTACTTGAAATTGTGATTGTCTGATTGCTTGTGCTATACATAGCAGTGCATCAGCACTGCTATGTACAGTATTAATCATAATCTCCTATGAATGCAAAGTAAATACTGGATTTTGCAGAAATATCATAATGACATGCTCAGGGGTATTCAACAGACCCTCCCCTGTCATGGCAACCCATTGGCGCCCCGCAATCATGTCACAGGTGCGTTGAGAAGCACATAAAATGGCACATCCCCCCGCTAGTGCGTTATAAATGCTGCCATCAGAGAGCGACAGTGGCATTTAACAGGTATACAACCGTGGCAGTTAAGGCACATCATGGCTGATTAAATTATTCTGCTGGGAAACATATAGTCTTGACATGAAAGCCTCATGAATTAACGTTCAAGACTATGAAGGTGCTGTACTGATAGACGTCTACCTAAATACACTGCAGGCTGTCATAAATACTTTAATAAAGCAATACTTTAACACTATGTTCACACAGCAAAATGTAGGTGCAGATTTCTGTAGACAAAAATCAGCACCTTCAGACTTAGGCACCAAAAAAATGTCATGCCAACAATGTGTTGTTTTTGGTGTGGGAAGGTGCAGACTTTTGTCTATAGTTTTTTATTTCATGTTAGTGACACCTCAGAAACAGGGCTTGTGCCCTATGTTATAGTGTGTTAATGTGATTACAATTTATTGGGAGCATGTATGTAATATCTGTGGACCTGATGAGGAGTGACATGATTGTGTAAAACCACTACTTTATAAGAAAAACTGTATGAAGTCCTGTCGGTTTTGCTGCCAGAACTGGAAATCCTCTGTCTCTTCTATGTACATGGTGTAGGAGCACAAGCTATGTCTATTCTGCAAGGTCTCTACGCACTGAACTGTCAGAAGCGGCGTAGATCACACACCTACGCCAAATACCTAATAGAGACAGTGAAGTCCCAGCTCTGGCTGCAAAACCGACAGGACTTCATACAGCGTTTATAATAAAGTAGTGTTTTTACACAATCATGTAGACCCTCACGAGGTCTACACATATTATATATACGCACACAATAAATGTAATCACATTAACACACTATAACATAGGGCACAAGTCCTTTCTGTGAGGTGGGAGGGTCTATCTGGGCGAGATAGACGGGAAATTGGTGTATTTAGTGCGGGAAACCCTGCAGCAAGAATTGACATTCTGCAGATTTTCCTGCATTGAAAATCGCAAGAAATCGCAAGAAATCCCACAACATTGGGACCGGTACCCTGCGTGCACATGGACTTTCATTACAATTTTTACGCTTCTGCTTATTTAGTGCAGATCTGCTGCATATATGCACCAAATAGGTGGCAAAATCTGCATTAAGCGGCCGTCACACGCTACGATAAATGGCTAGATATCGTTTAAGCGATCTGCGTTTTGATCGCTTAAGCGATATCGTTTTGGCATCATTGCATGTAATCAAGCGATTTTACTATGTAAAATCACTTGATCGTGACATCGCAGATCTGAGCTCCGGAGCTCAGATCTAGCGATGAACGATTTAACGATATGCTATGTTATACACCACGATGAACGATCTCCCAGCGGCAGAGCCTATGCTGGGAGATGGTTACTATGGTAAACGTCGGGTTACTAAGCGCCGCGCGGCGCCTAGTAACCCGGTGTGTACCATAGTTACCAGCGATCTCGCTGCTCAACATCGCTGGTGAGTCTGTCTGTGTGACAGATCACCAGCGATGTGAACGATATTGTAAGCGATTGCGCGTGCACATGATCGCTTACAATATCGCTAGCGATGTCGACTTGTGTGACGGCCGCTTAAAGTACATGTGTACATAGCCTTAAGGTGTGCATATTTAAGCAACCAGGGGCATAACTACAATAGGTGCAGTGGCTGCCTGCAGCCTTTGGGGCCCCAAAAGTCCCTTTGGCCGATATAAAAAGACTATTGTTATTAAAGATTTGTAATAGTTGGGGGCCCTGTTGGAGGTTTCGCATCAGGGCCCATGAGCAAGTTAAGCCACTATAGGTAACCACATTTATTTTTAAATCCAAGATTTCAGTTTGCTTCTCAATAAAGTTTTCAAATTAAAGTGATCCTAAACCCAGAAATTGACCCCCCCTTATCTTTAGACCTGTCTCTGCACCCCCTCTTACCAGTTCTAGCCATCCCTTTTGCAGAAAAAAATCGCTTTTGTAAAGTAAGAGAAAAGGTAATAATACTTTGTCCTGTGTGAGTTCTCTCTTTCTGTGGAAGCCGAGATGGGCGGGGCCTGTCTGCTGCTGCCTGGTAATTATGCACGCCCCTCTCTGCTTCTAAGAGCCTTTTACCTTTTCTCTTACTTTACAAAAGCGATTTTTTCTGCAAAAGGGATGGCTAGAAATGATAAGAGGGGGTGCAGGGACAGGTCTAAAGATACAGGGGGGTCAATTTCTGGGTTTAGGATCACTTTAAAGGTGGAAAAGGTTCTGAAATGATTCTTCAAACATGCGCTAAAGAAGAGGTGCCCCAGGCACTACTCACATTTTGTAACAGCGGAGAATCCTCGGTACCCGCAGGTGTTTCTCTCAGTGACACATCACACCATTGGGTGCCAGCAAACAGTCCAGCCAGGCGATCATCCAGATATGAAGAAGTTAATGCAGCACTCCTGGTCCTTCAATATGTCCAACTTTATTAGGCTGCCTTCACACTTGCTTTTGTCTGCACGCGGAGGGCATGCAGACGCAAACGCAGTGCAATGCAGCACATACTTATGTGAACGCAGCGGTGAATCTCCGCATGCGTTCACATAAGTATGGTGCCCGGGCAGCCAATCAGCTGTCTCTGGGGGCAGCCGGGAGGAAGAGATCAGCGGCAGAGATCTCCTCCTCCCGGCACAGCTGATCTCCCGCCGGTGTCAGTGGGGAGAAACAGCTGATCTGACAGCTGTTTAAATCTCCCGCGCTGACACCGAATAGGTGATATCGGTGCAGGAGATGTGAAACAGCTGATCACTGCTTCAAATCTCCCGCACCGACCCCACCTATTCGGTGTCAGCGCGGGAGATTTAAACAGCTGTCAGATCAGCTGTTTCTCCCCACTGACACCGGCGGGAGATCAGCTGTGGCTCTGCATGATCTCCCGGTGGACGCCACTGATCAGGCGAGACCTAATCACCTCACGGGAGAGATTTCAACGTGATCCGCAGCGTTCTCCTGCGCTGTCATGCGGAGGACACTGCGGATCCATTGAGATCCATGCATTGTTTGTGCGCTTGCGGGCGCTTGCAGATAAAACAAGCGACCGCACAAAAAATGCAACAGGCGGTGTTCGGAGGGCGCACAAATTGTACGCATCCGAACGCAAACACAACCGAACGCAGCCAATACGCAGGCACATGCGTTCCCATGTTAAACATAGGAACGCAGTGCGCAAGCGTTTGCCTGCGTTCGGTACGCTGCGCTTGCAAACGCAAGTGTGAAGGCAGCCTTAGAAACAGTTAAAAACACATCAGGGAGAGGTGTGGTGTAACTGTTTCTAATAAAGTTGGACATATTGAAGAACCAGGAGTGCTGCATTAACTTCTTCTTATCTGGATGAAATGATTCTTTTTGGCATTTTCATATTGGTGTGTTGACTTTAAAATGTAACTAATCCCCTTCATGCAATTAACTCATTAGTGTCATGTACTGCAAAAAATAAAAAAAGCCCTTATATGTTAGTTAAAAATAAAATTACGCCCCGCTAATCAACAAAATTGTGACAGAACTGGAGAGGTGGAGAGATTTGCCATTATCCTTGCTGGGGAGGTGCCACCTCATCAAGATGTGTAGCCTCCCTAGGCTTCTATACCCACTCCAGACATATTGTTCCATTTTGTTGCTGTGTACAAAATGGAACAATGTGTCCATGATTTCACTGCAACCAGTGAGTTGCAAACAATATATTTCTGTGTGTAACGGTAACTTCACCCTGCCACGTCGACGTAAATAGGATAAATAGAGCTTTTACGACCTTCTTCTGGAGTGGTAAGAAACAAAGAATCAGGGGACGCACACGGATGCTCACACGAAACGAGGATGGACTAGGGTTACCTAATATACGAGGTTACAACATAGCATGTCTGACGAGACATATCTTAGACTGGCTGAAACACACTAGCAAACACTCAGACTACACACTCGAGTCAGAGTGGTGCATCCCATGGGATCCAGTGGCCATTCCACACTCAACGGGAGCAACTCTGGATGAGTGAAAAAACTTGATCATTTTCAAAGACATGAGGGGGGCATGGAAGGCACTGCGAATCAAGCTCAGGTTATCCTGGAAGATATCCAAATATCTTAGTCCATGGTGACACCCAGAGTTTAGCCAGGGTAAGGACAACGCACTCTTTAAAGTCTGGAGAGCTAAGGGCATTAAAACACTACAGGACCTAATGCAGATGGAAGAGAGGAGGTGGTTGACGGCAACAGAGACATTCAGGAGGTGGCTACTTAACCATACCTATGCTCTACAGTTTGAACATCTGAGGCTACACTTATTCCATCGCTTACATGACTTAAGGAAGGAATGCTCAAACCACGGACTGGACACCCTGCTAACTAGGGATGTAGCGGACACTAGTGTATCCACCATATACTCCACCCTAAGGCAAGACTTAATCACCTCAGGGCCGCGCAGGATTCTCAAAATACGGGAGGACAAGGAGATCGAGGGGAAGGAAGATCCTGATGGGTTGGCGCGAGGTTCGTAAAAACATTGTGAGCGAAAGGTGGAGAGACACCTATTTCAGTGATGCATGGGCAATTTTGGGGTTCAATATACCACCCAACAAGACCCATCCAATTCCTATATAAACAACCCTGGAGTCAGGCCAACATCATAATCAAAAATGCTCTTTATTAAAAGTTAATACATAAATGCAGTAATTAAAAGTAATGCCCAGGCGGCACACATGACAGGAGACCACATGAAAAACAGGATGCAAGTATGGCAGTAAGCAAAAAAATCCTATGTCTGGCACCAGAAATTAGTGCTCAGTTTCCAAATACAGACCATACACTCAAACAGTAATTGCACCAAACCAAACGTTACACTTCATGGGTCAAGAAGTTTTACCTGTCCGTGGCCACCACCCCCTAACGCGTTTCGCTTAGGCTTCTTCCGAGGGGGGTGACCATGGAGCGAGTATGAGGGGCTTTTATAGCGAGGACCGGAGCCGCGGCGTCTATCATCACTTCCGGTTGTTAATCCGGAAGTGACGGACCCGCTACATCACCTGCGAGGCTCACCCGGTTGCTAAGCGCCAGATCGCGCCTTGCAATCTATGTATAGCGCGAGATGTCACTTCCGCCCTTACGTCAATGTGCCCGATCACATGACAGCGCAGTCATGTGATCAAACTAAGGCACATGATCGGAAGGCTCCGGGGAACAGCGCCTCTGTGCAATACACAATGGAGAGGGTGTCATAGTAACATATCTTTTACCACATTCAAAACACGCAGTACCATGACCACCAATGTTAGGTGAATGGTGCAACATAATCAGCACCACAGCTTGTTATCAACCTAACATTCCAAACGTGTATATATATATGTATGGAGAAATATGTACTAAGAGATCTTAAAAGAGGATCACTACATCTTATAGTTCTGGACTGGTGCAACATTCCTAGTTATAAAGTGCAACGTGCACACTAAACAAACACCCATTCATACTGCACGCGCCGGTGACAAACAACCAACCCATTCATACCAAATATAATTAAGGGGAACAATACAATAAATTTACATGTTAGGGGGACAAAGAGTTGTCCCAAAGTGCTATATAACAATGCAATAATAATAAGATATCCGTGAACGAAAGTGCATAAGTGCATATAAGGTGCAGTCTTCATCCACAATATGTAGACCCCTTCTAGATATAGATCCTCCAAACTCCAGTTCCTCAACCTGATTCTCTTTGCCGGCCGGTGCAGTATGAATGGGTGTTTGTTTTAGTGTGCACGTTGCACTTTATAACTAGGAATGTTGCACCAGTCCAGAACTATAAGATGTAGTGATCCTCTTTTAAGATCTCTTAGTACATATTTCTCCATACATATATATATACACGTTTGGAATGTTAGGTTGATAACAAGCTGTGGTGCTGATTATGTTGCACCATTCACCTAACATTGGTGGTCATGGTACTGCGTGTTTTGAATGTTGTAAAAGATATGTTACTATGACACCCTCTCCATTGTGTATTGCACAGAGGCGCTGTTCCCCGGAGCCTTCCGATCATGTGCCTTAGTTTGATCACATGACTCCGCTGTCATGTGATCGGGCACATTGACGTAAGGGCGGAAGTGACATCTCGCGCTATACATAGATTGCAAGGCGCGATCTGGCGCTTAGCAACCGGGTGAGCCTCGCAGGTGATGTAGCGGGTCCGTCACTTCCGGATTAACAACCGGAAGTGATGATAGACGCCGCGGCTCCGGTCCTCGCTATAAAAGCCCCTCAAACTCGCTCCATGGTCACCCCCCTCGGAAGAAGCCTAAGCGAAACGCGTTAGGGGGTGGTGGCCACGGACAGGTAAAACTTCTTGACCCATGAAGTGTAACGTTTGGTTTGGTGCAATTACTGTTTGAGTGTATGGTCTGTATTTGGAAACTGAGCACTAATTTCTGGTGCCAGACATAGGATTTTTTTGCTTACTGCCATACTTGCATCCTGTTTTTCATGTGGTCTCCTGTCATGTGTGCCGCCTGGGCATTACTTTTAATTACTGCATTTATGTATTAACTTTTAATAAAGAGCACTTTTGATTATGATGTTGGCCTGACTCCAGGGTTGTTTATATAGGAATTGGTTGTGATTGGAGGGCCTTTTACCTTTCAAAAAGGGTTTTTCTGAAACCAACAAGACCCATCCAGATAGAAACCAGTCATGCCCAAAATGTGGGGACAAGGGGGTAGACATGTTACATGGGATATGTGAAAGCAGGGTTATCTTTCAATCCTGGAAGGCAGTGAGGAGCTGGACGCAACGAATACCAACTAAACACAGACAACGACACGTGTGTCACGACATGGAGTACAGACAGGCCTGAGACGCATGTGGACAATTTATACTTTACATGTGGGGAATACTACGTTATACAACTGTATGTTATGTGTGAAACTAAATAAAAAAGAGTTTAAAAAAAATAAATAAAATAGTCTGCATCCTCAAGGGGTTAAAGCCGTTGTCTGTAAACAAGGCCTACAAGACCCCAGAAAACATGTGCAGATAGAACCTGACACATATATGCCAAAGGGACACAATTTGTGCATAAGTCTATACAGCTGTACAAGGTTAGTGCAGGTAAAGGGAATATCCAATCTTATGGTGGGTTTACACGTCCCGATATCGGCGTCCAACTCCGACCAAAAGTCACGTGGTTCGTGCGTTGGCCCCGATATCGTTCGTGCGTTGTATGGTGTAAATGCCCAATACGATGCACGAATGATGCCAAACCGATATCGGGGATCGAATGAGCGTGCTCTCCAACGGCCCGATACTGGATGGACGTTGTGGCCGGATCGTGCTGTGTAAAAGCCCAACACGATGTGAAGTACAACTTCCCCTATCCTCTGCATGTTAAATGGTCATTCCTGGGTCGGCCGTACAAGGGAGGCGTAGACATCGTAGAGACGTTGTATGCCGATATCGCGCTGTGTAAATCTCCGATGCGATCTTGGAAATCTGGGCAGAAAAAGCGCGCTCCCCGGCGTTGGATCCAATATCGGACCAACGTTGGGACGTGTAAACCCACCATTAGAAGCCACAGACCTCCAATTCCTCATGGCGGTGTGCAATGTGCACACTGTCAGGATTTGCCCATATTCCCTGTGTCACCTGGATTCTTCAAGAAAAGAGAATTAAGGGAAATCCAGGAGTCCACATGTGATTGTGAACATACAAATCACATACATGACCGCCAACCGATGTGGGGAATACAGGGAATTGTGACAGTGTGCATATTAATTTAGCAGTCAGATAGGAAGTGTAGACTGTTCATCGGAGATTGGACAACCCCTTTATCACCCTGGGAGTATTCAGGAGCACCATTCATTATCAGCAATCAGAGATCTTAAACCAGTCAGAAAGGAGAACACATCAGATGGATATAGACCTTTACATTATAAGACGATCACATTTATTGGACATAATATAATACTAAAGAAATAAATACATACAAAAAAGAGGCTGCAAGCAAGCAAACTTCATGGCAAACGATGCCCCAGAATCCACCTCGACTCTGCAGACAGAAACCAGCAGTTCACTCTGAACACTAGAGGCACAACCACATCCACTGTTCTGTCTCCAGCACAGGCGCCATGTCCGCGCTGTTATATATGAAGCAAAGGTGGAGTCTTGGTCTCCGGAAAGATGTCTTCCTCCATAGAGTTACAACTACACGGTCGCAGACAGAAGCCATGTGCAGGCTGTGCTCTGACGCCTTATTGCTGAGCCCAGAGCTGCTGTCAGTGTGGTATAAGAGGAAACGTGGGGACAGGTACAGTACAGCTGTTGCAGGCCCAGGAGCTCGGTATAGGAGGCAGAGCGCTTTAGAGGGGGACATTGTAGTTTTTAGATGCTTCTCCAGGATATTCTCCTGGAGAAAGGGTCCTGGGTATAATAAGCGGACAGACATTCGTGTGTAGCCCCATTAGATCCATGGCAGGCTGTGGGATTTCATGTCATTGCAGCTTTCCATGAAGTGCAGAAAATAAAATGCTTATACTGAAGGGTTAAAAATGCTTCATGACTATGGTGCCTTCATATGTGTTGTTTGTGTGCAGCATTTTATGTGGGAACAGGCAGAATTAATGTTCAAAGTGGATCACTACATGCTCTAGGTGGGGAAAAAAGTTCTGTTGTGCCTTAGGCTTCATTCACACACAGTGGTTTGGGTCTGTTTTTTGGGGATCTGTTTTTGCAGTGAAACGGATTAATTTCTGAGCTTCCCAGCAAAGTCAATGAGTGTTTTGTCATTCAGACACAACGTCTTGCAGTGATGCGTTTTTTGCACTTGAAAACAGATCCTCAGTAAGAATGAGCATGTCAGTTTGTGTGCTGTGTTCCTGATCCGCTTTTCCCATTCACTCCTTTGTCTATGGGCTGACAAAAATGGCTCCTCACAAAATGCATCAAAAACGGCTCATCCGTTTTTTGAAAAGCTGATCAAGTTTTGCAGCTGAAAAATGGGTCCTCAATGTCTTATAAATATGGCAACGTATCTTCATTCACATGTAACTGATCTGTTCTGGACATTCCTAAAAACAGAGCAGGTACACACAATGTATGGAGGTGTAAATTTAGTCTTAAAGTGAACATCTTACCAGATTTGGGTGTTTTAAACTAAAAGTGCCCCCTTCAGCAGCACCTATGCTGCATTCTGAGAAGGTGGCTATTATGCCCTGACTACCCCTGTACACAGAATAAACTCTTTGTGTAAGTCTCTTGCCCTGGATTCTAATGCCCTGTTTCCGATTTGATTGGTTTGATAGCAGCTCGATCCATCCTGCCTCTACTTGCATTCAGTCCCACCTCCTCGCTATCAGACAAACTCTTATTCTAAATAATATGTGAATCATGCGCCTGTGCAGAGGCTTCTTAGGATCACGCCCTCCCACTGTGCTCTGCCCTACTGCGGGCAGAACGCTTCTGCGCACGATTCATATATCACTCAGAAGAAGCGGCTGTCGGAGAGCAAGGAGACTGTGAAACTCCATATTGAAATTGTGTAATCCTAACATTAAATTGAGCATTTCATAAGTCCAGCTATAGCATGAGATCGCTCATTAGTCCAAGTGTGTTCACTTTCTACCCACTCAGCCTGACCACTACAGTTTGTACTGAGTAGAGTGAGATCCCAGCAGCAGGAGGGAGGAGAACACTGAGGAGTTGTCAATCATGGTTGAGAAAAGGGAAGAGGTGTTTCACCTTTTTTAATCCTTTTAGAAAATGAAAACTCATTCTGTCATGGATTTTCAAAGTAAGTACACCTGCCTCAATAGCGCCAATATAGCAATTTCTGTACGTTGTTCAAAATCTTGTATACTATAAGACTGGACAATCATTTGTCAGTGTTATAATGGGCATTTGACATTGAGGTTTTTGCTGCTCCAGTGCTGCCTCTATGCCTTTGCCTGCCAGTCTTTGTTGACAGGCTACAACAGTGACACATTAGGTTCAGCGTGTGCGATCAGCTGTCATTCCAAGGTAGCTAACACTGGACTGCTGAGCCTTGTGATTGGCTGCAGTAGTCACTTGTGCATTCATGATTTCACTAATGCGGACTGAACAAAGACTGTAGGCAGCACTGGAGCAGCGTTGGTTCAGTCTGCTATTTTTAACCGTGGCAAACCTCTGCTTTCAAAATGAAGTAATTCTTGAAAACTCATTTCAATATCTAGTGCAGTATAGGCAATTATGAAAGAATAGTGTAGATCCTTATGCTGCGGGAATTGCTTGTGACCACTGCAGGTGATGACACCGACAGGTTCCATTGGTCACCGCTGTTGCTACCGACAGATTCCATTGGTCACCGCCGTGGCTACCGACAGGTTCCATTGGTCACCGCCGTGGCTACCGACGGGTTCCATTGGTCACCGCCGTGGCTACCGACGGGTTCCATTGGTCACCGCCGTGGCTACCGACGGGTTCCATTGGTCACCGCCGTGGCTACCGACGGGTTCCATTGGTCACCGCCGTGGCTACCGACGGGTTCCATTGGTCACCGCCGTGGCTACCGACGGGTTCCATTGGTCACCGCCGTGGCTACCGACGGGTTCCGTTGGCTACCGACGGGTTCCATTGGTCACCGCCGTGGCTACCGACGGGTTCCGTTGACTACCGACGGGTTCCATTGGTCACCGCCGTGGCTACCGACGGGTTCCATTGACTACCGACGGGTTCCATTGGTCACCGCCGTGGCTACCGATGGGTTCCATTGGTCACCGCCGTGGCTACCGACGGGTTCCATTGGTCACCGCCGTGGCTACCGACGGGTTCCATTGGTCACCGCCGTGGCTACTGACTGGTTGTTGTGAAGTCAATCAAGGGGGATCCGTGCTCACCGGTCCCTTTGTGCATGACAGAATATCCAAGGTATAGTCCACAAGTTAAGGAGAGGTTCCGGCACCAGCTGGTTGATACCAAAATCTTTATTCCACAATTTTAAAATCACAGGGAAGCGAGGCAAAACGATTCAGGCATATGGTGGGGTGACCGGACACTGGTTTTTACGTTTTGAGGTGTAAATGATCTCTTAATCATAAACTAGTGTGGTGACCAGTGTTCAGGGTTTTTAAATCTCCCTGGGGTTGGGTGAGCCCACCCCCTGTCGGTCACATAATTAGCCAGCTGTACACATTTCAATCAAACGTAGGTACACATAAAATACAAAAGTGCAAATGTTACAAATAATTAAAACCATTAAAGAACACTGTCCAAAGTTATAGGGGTGAAAATTCAATAAGATAGGATTAAATCAGTCCGCTTATTCAGACCCATAGGGTGGAGGTTTCTAGCATAAGGATCCAATGAGCCTACCGGTTCAGAAGACTCCACCTCCAAGCCCCGCCTCTTTTTGGTCTGTGGACTCTTTCAATGCCGTGGAATTCAAAGCCGCTCAAGTCCCCCCCATGGATCTGCATGAAGTGACGTGACACATTAGATGGATTTGGAGCATCTGGATTAATGGAATCTCTGAGATGCACGTTGATGCGTTGCCGTAGCATTCTGGTTGTACATCGTACATACAAAAGGTTACAGATGTTACATCTAATGACATATATTACATATGTACTGTTACAGTTAAGAGTGACAGGTTTAGATGCTACAGTCATATGGAATTCTTTTTTAGGCTTCGCATATCGGCATATTCCACATTCATTAAAGCCACATTTAAAAAAACCTTGTAAATGTAACCAAGTTTTTTTTAGTTCTCATTTGCACAAGGCTTGGTGACAACAGACTAGATAGGGTTGTCACACTAAGTTATTATTAAGAGGTAATTTACACCTCGAAACACGTAAACCAGTGCCCGATCACCCCACCATATGCCTGAATTGTTTTGCCTTGTTTCCCTGTGATTTTAAAATCGTGAAATTAAGATTTTGGAATCAACCAGCTGATGCCGGAACCTCTCCTTAACTTGTGGTAATGTACCATCCCTGCCAGAAGAGGATGCACATCTGTTTCCCTGTCAGCTTCTACTAACAGAACGTAGGGGAGAACTGTGTGTAAAGCTGCAGGCCCTAGGACACACTGGACATTCTCGATGCATCATTTCTCTATGGTATAAACAGGAATGTATCACTGTGCAAAAGGTTTAACCAGATGTAGGAAAAAACGCTGCAAGGTAAGAATGCTTTAAAGCGTAGAAGTTTTAAGGGCCGCTTTACACACACAGATATCTGTGACCAACTTCTGAACAGATCTCTGGTTGCAGTAAAATCATGGACACATTGTTCCATTTTGTGGCTGTGTACAAATGGAACAATGTGTCCATGATTTCACTGCAACCAGAGATCTGTTCAGAAGTTGGTCACAGAAGTTGGTGTGTGTAAAGCGGCCCTTAATATTTTATGTTTATCAATTTACAAAATGTTAAGTGAATGAACAAAAAATAAATGTAAATAATATCAATATTCTATGTGACCACTGTTCCACAACAGCCTAAAACGTTTGCATGATACTGTAGACACTTACCAGATTTTAGTGATTCCCTTCTGGTAGCATTGTTGTCACTGAGAAGTCACCTATAGCCATTCTCCTTATTCACGCCATGCCTCTTCCTGATTGGCTGGGTCAGACACATGGAACTTTCTAGAAGTGCTTCTTTTGCTTTTCTTAGGTGGTAGAAAATGTGCCAATAAATTGTCAAGTATATTTATAAGAAATATGTCCAACTAGATACAGGAATATACAGGGGAACAAAGAAGGTGGAGCAGGAAGGGGTTCAAGGACTACCAAGGGGGACTAGAAACCCAATTACACAGCTGTTCATGAGGAAGGGGTAACATTTATGGATGCCATTGAGCTTTGACAAAAAACATTACATGGCTAGAATATTGCTCATTATCTCTTTATTGATTTTATTTTTCCTACAGCACTATTATCTTTAATCATTATGCGAAACCTGAAGTTACTGAAGTCTTTGTACTGTTGCTCAACCCAAGGTCTTGGTACTCCACAATGCATTACCATACGAACAGACACTGGGTCAGTTCTCATTGGATCATGCCATGGTGTGGTGGAGTTGGATCCTAATACAGAGCAGGTGACTGATTTTTAAATTTCTCATTTAATCAGAATTTTTTTCCACCATTATTTTCTACATTTTCAGCAATTGTTTTTAAAGGAGTTGTCAGGTGAAAACAATTTTTGCCTATCTCCAAGATTGGTGCAGTAACCTGTGGTGAGACACCCACCTATCGGTATGTTTGAACCCATCGGCAGAATTGGGCACTTATATCCTTGGCGTATAGTTTGGTCCTCCCATATTTATTAAGTACATGGAGGCGTACTGAATTATAGAGCTGTATCTCTAAGCACCAGTACAATGTGCCTATAAAGAAGAACAGCATGTAGAGGTAAACAAAGAAACTTACCCTTTCCTCAGCACTACATCCTGTGGCTTATATCTCAAACTCATACCCTCTAGCATGGTAGTCAGCAGCCTTAGATGTAAGCCACAAGGTGTAGTGCTTAGGATAGGATACGTTTCTTTGGTTACCTTTCTACATACTGTTCTTCTTTATAGACTTAGAGATACAGCTGTGTATATCAGTACACCTCCATGTACTTACTAAATATCTATTTACTATACACATATATATTTCTTCAACATGTATATCTAGAATATCATTTCTAGAAAAGGAAAGCAGAGAATTAATTTATGTGCATATGTAAGGTTGTATAAAACACAGAACTGAACAACCATATCAACATCTGCACAACCACAAGAGCATTGCGGTGCTGCACAGACCATCTTGACTTCAGCAGACTAGAACTAAAGTTGGATCGTATCCTGGACCTCTCGTGACAACGGCAAATCTTCCCCCGTGTGGGAATTTAATATAACTCTTAATTCAGGTGGTTTGTTTCTGAGCAAGTATGATTGGAATCATAGAGTGTAATGAATTAATGAAGTACTCCAATTACATTTATTTTTTAAATTCCCTAAACCCCTGTAAAGTTAGTGTAGTACATGGGTGGGGAACTCCATGCCTCGAGGGCCTCCAACATGTCATGTTTTCAGGATTTCCTTAGTCTTGCACAGGGGTTTGGAATCCTCACCAGTGTAGGTGATTGTATTATCACCTGTGCAATACTATGAAGATTCAGGAAACCTGCACTGTTGGTGGCCCTCGAGGCCTGGGATTCCCCACCCCTAGTGTAGTGTCAGTGTGTTAATATATTAGCGATCACCACCTTCCCTGGCTTCAAACACTAAAAAAATAAATCAATACAAATTTGGATTCCGTGACCATATTTTAAAGGGAACCAACCACCCAAAATGACCACCCCGGACTGTTAATATGTGTCCCTACACCCAGCACACACATTTGGGGCATTCGTTTTTGCTAAAAAAACTGTTTAGTAGAAGCTAAGATATAGCTTTATAAAGTTTAATAAATTGAGACGGATGAGTGTTACCTAGCTTTGTCCTCGTGCATTTCTTCGTTCCTGTCAGCCTCCTATCCCCCTTTCCCCCTTCAGTGAAGCCCTTCTGTGCAAGCCGAAAATGAAAGGGGGCGGGGCTAGATCGCGTCATGCCGGAGCCCCGCCCCCTTTCAGGACGCGATCTAGCCCCGCCCCTTCATGATGCGGCCAGGCTCTTAGGTGCAGAGATGGGCGTGCATAATTTATCAGGGCAGCGGCAGACAGGCGGGGCATTTTCGGCTTGCACAGAAGGGCTTCACTGAAGGGAGGAGGGGAGAGGAGGCTGACAGGCACGAAGAAATGCACGAGGACAAAGCTAGGTAACACCCATTCGTCTCAATTTATTAAACTTCATAAAGCTATATCTTAGCTTCTACTAAACCGTTTTTTTAGCAAAAACGATTGCCCCAAATGTGTGCGCTGGGTGTAGGGACACATATTAACAGTCCGGGGGGGGTCATTTGGGGTGGTTGGTTCCCTTTAAGGCCAATAACGTTTTGATTTTTTTCTTTTTCTTGCAAGGTGATTAGTAATTAATATTGGCACCATATTTTTGGTATAGACAATGCATCAGAACTGCACAATCACGCTGTCTTTGTCCAGCCACTAAGATGGCATTACTGGTCACAGAAAGCCATACTCAATAATAGCTGGTTAAACTGCAGCAATCAGAACTAGCCCTGATCTTTGTAGTTACCGGTGGGTGTTGACTGTATAACAGCTGGATCCCACTGCATATAGAGTAGCTTTAGCTCTTGAACCTGGGCCATTCATACATCCCTGACATACTATTGCTGAATTTGTGACGGGCCAATATTACAAATATTACAAAATATTTATCTGTTGAGCTCTCAAGCATGAGAATGTTGGCTCAGGGAAGGACCCAGCGTTAGTCACAAATTATAGATATACTTCCCTAATCAATCAGATTTGAAAGCATATGCGAAGGTTATTATTTCTAATGGATTATCAAAACTGATACTAGATCTCATAAATCCTGATCAAGTAGGAAATGTAACTTCTCGTAAAGCTTCATATAGTACTCGTAGATATCTCAACTTGATGAACTGGGTGGAGCGCTCACGAAGGCCTTCTTTACTTCTATCTTCGGTTGCAGAGAAGGCGTGCAATAGAGTACACTGGGGGTATGCGTTTAAAACATTAAAACAAATGAAAGGTAACATATTAAGGGCAATTAAGATACTATACCCCATCTGCAAGGATTTTCACAAATGGCACACTCTCCTTTAAGGGGATGTCACACGCGTCGATATCGCTGTCAATGTCGCTCATACGTAACGGATTTTCAGTCGCTCAAGCGACGTAAAAGTGACGCAGGAGCGACATTGAAGCGTGTGACCAAGCGATGCAACCAGCGATATGTCGCTGATCGCCGATCGCAGGTTTCACTGCCAGATGTAAAACCTGTCGCTCATCGCTCAGTAGACCTTGTGCATCGCTGCGTGTGACACTAAACTCAGCGACGTATTTTCTATTTTGACAACGTACAAGCGACTAAATAAAATCGCTCGCAAGATGGCGACATCACCGCATCGCTGGGTCATATTGACGCGTGTGACATCTTACCTGCGATAATTCCACATCGCTCAGGCGATTAATAATTTGTGACGCATGAGCAATATCGCGGGCGACATTGACACGTGTGACAGGCCCTTAAGAATAACCGAACACGACAACAGTGCCCATTGGCTCCTCTCTTACTTGCTTTGATAATTAAACCACTGGCTCAATCTATAAGAATGAATGAATAAAGATATAGCAGGCATAAATATAGGAGATTCTTCTAATAAAATAGGACTTTATGCTAATGATCTTATTATAGCACTGGAGAAACTGAGGGATCTTTGGCAGCGGTCCAAGAAAACTTGAAAGTTTATAAGATTAATGAAAATAAATGGTAAATACTAGGCCTGAATATAACGAGACAAAACGGTCCTGAATGAAAGCACCAAAACAGCTGCAACGTCGGTGGGTTAACGGTCTTTGATATGTTTATGCATTTAGATCATTACAGATGTCTCTTTAACATTGGAGAATTTTCTACCAGATGATGGAAGTGGTCATGTTGTTGGGATTCAAGATGTTCCTGATCAGGAGTCTGTGTGCGTGGCTACTGCCACTGGTGACGTCATTCTCTGTAATCTGAACACTGGCCAGGTAACTTTATTTTATTCAACATAATGAAAAATAGAAAAAATGTATAGGCGGCACTCACCAATAGCAGGGTTTCAGTATTCTTTAATGCTTGCTTTTCAATACATTAAAAGTTTCAGTGCGGTGGGGAGAGGGAGTGAGGAGCCGGCGGAACGACGGCACCGTTTTGTGGTGAGTAATGCTATAAAAGCATAACACGGCTTCTGCAGTCCCCAGCATGGTGCATATAGAGTAGGGAGGATGAAGGGTTAAAAACTGCGCTGCTGTATTCCACAAGACATCAAAGGATGAATATAATATTGATGTATTAGTCAATTAGCATTTCACGGCTCCCTGGCCCCTTCCTCAGGACTAATCAATATCATATTGCCATGTTTCAGGGTGTTTCAGGGAGACCTGAAACACATTGACTAATAAATCAATATTTTATTCACCCTTTGATATCTCGTGGAATACGGCAGTGTGGTTTTTAACCCTTCATCCTACTTACTTTCATTTTCTGAGAAATGTATGGGTTTTTATTGGCTGTAAGCCATAATCATCAACATTAACATATAAACACTTGAAATAGATCACTCTGTAATGACTCTATATAATATATGTGTTTCACTAAGTATTGATTTACTGAAATAAATTAACATTTTGATGATATTCTAGTTCATTGAGATGCACCTGTATTTCATCATTGACATATGTTATGACATTTTAGCTGTTTATCAAAACAAATTCAAGATACAGTTATAAAATCAATATGGGTTTAAAGTGCAGACTCTGCTTTAATTTTAGGGTATTTACATCCTAATTAAACTAAGGGTTCAGGAATTACAGCTTTTTAATATGTAGCTGCTCCTTTTTCAAGGGAATAAAAGTAATCGGACAATTATCTCAAAAGCTCTTCAATGGGCTGCATAGGCTCTTCCATTATTAATTAGGCAGGTAAAAGGTCTGGAGTTGATTCCAGTTGAAGCATTTGCATTTGGAAACTGTTGTGGTGAACCCACAATATGGGGTCGAAGGAGATCTATGGAAGGCAACAGTGGTGGATGATTGAAAAATCTTTTCCATGGGAAGAAAAATCCCTTCACAACATCCACCCAAGTATGAACACTTTCCAGGAAGTTTGATGTTTCAGTATCCACGTTTACTATATAAGGAAGACTTAATGATCGCAAATACAGAGGCTTCACAACAAGGTGCAAACCATTCATCAGCTTTAAAAATAAAAAAAGGTCAAAATAGACTTTGCCACCCCTCGATCCAGGTATTTTGGTCTAAAGTATTTCGTAACCATGATTTAGTTATGGGGGGGAATCTGGTAGGCACTCCAGAAATGGCTTTACTCTCCCTGCTACCTGGCTCTTGGAAGTATCAGAGAAAGGGTATCCTTCGGTTTTGTTTGGCAGCGGCTCGTAATGTGATCCCTCGACACTGGAAGAACCAGGATCCTCCTTCCATTCTGGAGTGGTACTCTGAAATGGAGAGGATCCGTAGATGTGAGGAGATTTCGGGTGGCTAATTCCAGACCCAACGGATTATGTGCTGGTTTGGACAGAATGGATACTGTTCGGTGATGCCCCTAACTTCAGCGACATGTTCCTTTGAACAATGAACCGTGGGCGGTCACTGTTCCCCCGTGGGCCCCGGCCAGATGCTGACGCATACAGCTCCTTCTATCTTTCTATCATACATCTTTACATGTTCTTTTCTTCTTTTTTCTTATCTTCACTTTCAAAATTCTAGCTCTTTTCTGTTTTTCTTACTCAATAAACCCAACCCCTTACCCCTGGATGGTTATATAATTTTGTTGAGACTATAATGTCCTGTATATAATTTTATTGTTTTTTTTACTCTTTGCTTTTATACAATCACATGTTTCTTAGAGAGATGAAACCCCCTCCCACTATCTGTGTGGATAAGGGAAGCTATAAATCTTAACATTTAGATCGGTGGCGGACCAATAGTTGTGTTAGTGTGTTTTGTTTGTAGGCACTAACGGGTCCTGCTGCATATATGATACATCACGCAGCCTTATTTGCTGTTATGAGATTTTACATTATGTCGGCTGACAACACTGTTTGTAATGTTTAATATACTGGAAAACTTAATAAAGATATATTTACAAACAAAAAAAATAGACTTTGCCAAAAAAACATCCGTTTTCTGGAAAAGCATTGTTTTGACAGATGACACTAAGATCAACCTGTACCAATATGATTAGAATAAGAAAGTATGGAGGAGGCTTGGAACGGCTCATGATCCAAAGCTCCTCTTTAAACATGGTATAGACAGTGTGATGGCCGGGCATGCATGGCTTCCAAATGGTGCTGGGCCACTAGTGTTTATTGATGATATGACTGAAGCAGCTGGATGATTTCTGAGGTGTACAGGGCTATACTTTTCTACGCAGATTCAACTGAATGCAGAAAGATTGATTATACAGATGGACAATAAACCAAAACATACTGCGAAAGCAACACAGGAGTTTTTCATGGAAAAGAAGTGGAATATTCTGCAATGGCCGAGTCAATTACCAAATCTCAACCCATTCGATCATCCCTTTCACATGCTTAAAAAAAAATTTAAGGCAGAAAGAACCACAAACAAGTAACAACTGAAGTCAACTGCAGTAAAGGCCGGGCAATTTATCACTAAGGAGGAAACCCAGCGTTTGGTGTAGTCTGTGGCTTCCAGACTTCAGGTGGTCATTACCTGCAAAGGATTCTCCACAAAGTATTAACAATGAACATTTTAATTTTTGGTAAAACTAATTTGTCCAATTACTTCTGAGTCCCAGACATGAGTAGGCTTTGTAGAAAAAAAAATGGTTGCAATTACTGAAAGTTTCCCAGGATATTTTTGTTCAACCCATTTATACCTGAAAGTCTTCCCTTTAACTGCATCTCAGTTGTTTTATTTTCACTAAATTGGTATTTATTAATCATATAATAGTACATATCGTAAACCATTTTTGAGTTATTACATAAGTTTAAGGTATTACCCTGTGTTTTTAGGGTATGTGAAAAGAGATGGCAACGCCAAAAAGGTATCTTTGATAATACACTTTGAAAACTTACATAGTGGAGCCAAATAGGAGGTGGCTTGTGGCTGGAGCCAAAGGGCAGTTTCACGCCCCCCGTATGTTTAATCCGCCCACCGCTGCCTCCCTGATGCCAATCATTGTTTCCCTTGCCTGCTGCATAGTACACAGAGCTTATTGCAGTGCTAGCCACTTTGCCCCGCCCCCTGCGGTGATGTCACCGCTTATACCCGCCCTGCTCCATGTTAACCATGGAGCAGGGCTGGGAAAGGTGGTGACATCACTGCTGGGGAAGCTGGATAGCAGCTAAGAGTTCGAGAAGAAAGAGAGAGAGGAAAGGGGAAAAAAGATAGAAGTATAGAACATATGGGGTTGAACATATGGAGTCCAGGGTACATTATAAACAATAAAAGTTGAGAAATAGTAAGACCAGGTGGAGTATTCTCAGATGCAACAAGGGAGGGTAGACCTCATTTCAAGTGTGATCACCAGATGGAAACCGCAATTCTAGATCTGTGGATTCTCTGTATAGAATCCAAGAGGCCCATAAATTATAATGTCTGTCAATACCTTTACTATCCAGAAGGCTAAGACTGACCAATTCCTCCATCCTGCATATGTCATTGATTTCTGATACACGTGTTTTTGCGAGATGGACGCCTGCTCTGCTTCCAATATCAGGGTATCAATCTCCTCGCCGCTGTTAGGAAATGCCGTAATAGGTTTCTTTTAAATTTCGAGATAGACATGTTGTGTAATTTTAGAAGTACAAGTTCGACCGAAAAGGCTATCTGTCCCGAGGTGACTCTTTAAAAAGACCAGAGAGAGATCGTGCTTTAGTGATCCGCGCTGCTGTCCCATCATACCTGAATAAATGCCAGGGAAGCCAAGAGTATGCAAGCTGCTTCTTTATTCCATCCAACGCGTTTCAGTACAGACCTTGTACCTTCCTCAGGGATATGCTGCATGACTGACCAACTCACAGCCTTATATACTATATGAATCAGGTTTCCCTGCCCAAAAACAATCACGTGTCATGATGATGTCAGAGTGGGGAGTGCCCACATGACATGCTAAGTAAACAATTGGGGGAAAAAAAACAAAAACAAAAAAAACACTTTATCGTGTGGAAATTGTAGTACAATCACTGTGTGAATACACAATTCAACAACCCATATATATTCATATATTCTTTGTTTTTTTTCCAATTGTTTACTTAGCATGTCATGTCATGGGGGGACAGATTGTGGACGGCTTTGTAAGTCAGTGTTAGTTTGAATTGGATATGCTGGGGAATTGGGAGCCAGTGGAGGGATTTGCAGAGGGGAGAAGTGGAGGAATAGCGAGAAGAGAGGTGGATTAGTCAGGCAGCAGAGTTAAGGACAGATTGAAGAGGTGTGAGAGTGTTAGCAGGGAGGCCACAGAGGAGGAGGTTGACAGTAGTCGAGGTGGGAGATGATGAGTGCATGCATGAGTAGTTTAGCAGATTTGGGGGTTGAGGAAGGGACGAATTCTGGAAATAATTTTTAGTTGGAGGCAGCAGGAAGTGGCAAGGGCTTGGATGTGCAGTTTGAAGGACAAGGCAGAGTTGAGGGTTACCCCGAGACAGCGGACTTCAGGTACAGGGCAAAGTGTGATGTCATTTATTGTGATAGATAGGTCTGGTAACGAAGGTGTGTGAGATGGAGGAAAGAGGATGAATTCAGTTTTGTCTACATTGAGTTTTAGGAAGTGAGAGGAGAAGGAGGATATGGCTGATAGACACTCTGGAATTCTGGGATTCTGGACAGCAGAGAGGTGACATCTGGGCCAGAGAGGTAGATCTGGGTGTCATCAGCGTACAGGTGATACTGGAAGCCATGGGCCTTTATGAGTTGTCCCAGACCAAGAGTATAGATTGAAAAAAGGAGGGGCCCGAGGACAGAGCCTTGAGGGACCCCAACAGAGAGGGGATGGGGCGAGGAGGTCGTGTGGGAGTGGGAGACACTAAATGTGCGGTTGGAAAGGTAGGAGGAGATCCAGGAGAGGGCAAGGTCAGTGATACCATTGGAAGAGAGTATCTGTAATATAAGAGGCAGTAGTCGACTGTGTCAAATGCAGAGGACAGGTCTAAAATATATATGTAGCAACCTTCACAGAATGCAGCATAAGTGCGTTGCTATAAGGGTAAGTGCCCACATAGTGGTTTAGTGTCGGTTTAGCAGCGAAAATCGCCGGCGGTTTAGCATAGGTTTTATTAAATTTAAGTAAATCCTAAGCAGCGTTAGGACTTACAAGTAACCCTATGCAATTTAGAAATCGCTGTGCACACATAGTCGGTTTATGTGAGCGGATCTGCCAGAGGTTGAGCGGTTTCCTAGCGGTTTAGGAGCATACAACATGTCAATTCTTCTCAGCGGTTTGTGATAGTTTCTGAGGCAGAAAATGAACAAAATCCTCCATAGAAAACCGCTTTTAAAACCGCCGGAAAAACGACTGTAAAACGCTGTGCAAACACTGAAAAAACCGCTGGGAAACCGGTGGAAAACAGCTGGACACTTCAGAGCTCAGAACTCTAGGCTCCTGCAAATTTCCACCGGTTTACTGACGGTTTGAACGTCACTAAACCACTATGTGGGCACTTACCCTAATAGGCCCTGGGGGGGTGACAGGTTCCCTTTAAAGCATCACTTTATAGTGTTTTTGTTTTTCTTCATCACTGGAGAAGTGCTTTAAATCTAAGTGCTTTAAATCTAAGCCCCATGGCTAGTGCAAAGTGTTTCTTATGTGCCTGATTTGTGTACTGATTTTTTTTTTTTCTCATCGTAGCTGGAATGTGTGGGCAGTGTGGAGAGTGGTATTGTTGCTATGAGTTGGAGCCCTGATCAGGAACTTGTTCTTCTTATAACAGGTAAATGTCCCTTAGTAGGAAGATGATCACAATTTATATATATGTGTAATAAATATATAATATATAGTGAGGTAGCGCCCCCAGGGGGACTCGCTTGGCAGCATAAGTGACACCAACCAACCACATCTTACTTCACACAAAACAGGGGTTTAATAATTTTTGTCATAAACCTCCCATTACTCACATCACATAAACAGATTTTATAGTTTACACATCATATTGTCATCAACAGAACATTAAGGAGTCTCACACCGACCCTTACAGACCTCAGTCTTGTTCTAATGGCGGCTATGCCCGCTCGGCATTATTCATATGGGATCTCATACAGCGCACTTTTACACAAACCCTTATTAGTCACACATGAAACATCATACATCAGTATTCTCATAATCACATTACAGGACATTATTCCCATATTACCTTACAGGACATTAGTCCCATAATCTTATACATCATGCATGGCACTTTTGCATAAACCACCATGAATCACTTGTTACATCATATATGACACTTTTGCATAAACCCTTATGATGCAGACTCAGTCTACGGGACCATATCACGACTCTTTAGTCAGTTCCAATGGCGGTTACGGCTGCCTGGCCTTCATTCACATGAGACAACATACATGGCATTTTTATATACACCATTATGCTTTACACATAACACATCACACAGTCAATGGGACCATATCACGACCTAGTAGATGGTCCCAATAGCAGTTATGGCCACCTGGCCTTCGTGAGCTCCACTGATCACAAGGCCCACTCACGCACACACACAGTACAGCATAGACTACAGCCCTCTCAGACCCATACATACAGCCGACGGGCTCCATATGGCTCAGAGGGACAGGCGTCTCCCACATGGAGAGCCCGGCTTCCTGCCTCGTCCCAGCGGGACGAGAACCCCCTCTGCCTCACGTCCTCACATCCTGGAGGTCATGTCTGGTCTGCCTCCCATCTCCAGTCTCTCTCACAACACTAGGCAGCTTCTTATCCTGGCTGCCACACCCACACCTGCAACACAGTGAGTCAATCAGCACATCTCTCTCACAGGCCTCATTCACACATCCGTACGGTCCGTGCCGACACATGCCGGAGGCACAGACATATGGGGACACATGCTCTCCTATGGCCCCATACACACTTCCGTATTTCCGCACGGACCGTGTCTCTGTGTGGAGCAGATGCGTGTTCGTGTGCTCCACACGGAGACATGTCTATTTTTTTGCGGAGGCACAGACCGCTTTTGTTCCGAAACATCCATGCACACAGATGTCATCTGTGTGACATCCGTGTGCATGGACAAAAGTGAAAAGGGTAAGAGAAAAGAAAAAAAAAATTCATGCTAACCTCGCTCCAGCGCTGACAGTTCCTCTCTCTTCCAGTGCCGCTCATTAGGCTCATGAATATTCACTTCACTGAGCGTACCGGAAGCGAGACGAGCAGCGGCGCTGGAGGGAGGTGAGTATGCGATGACAGCCTGTCCATGTGCTATCCACAGATAGCACACGGACAGCACACATGTGTCACACGTCCGTGACATGTGTGCACCCTGCCCACAAACGGCCTTATGTCACACGTCCGTGGTGACACGGACGTGTGAATGAGGCCTAAAAAGTGTTCTGCTAATCACCGAAGAGGGTGTGCCAGACTAATTAACTAGTTTGGCAATTATAATCTCCTGAAACCTAAAACACATATTACAGGTAATCAAGAGGACACATTGTGATAAGAGAGTTGTCCCTGAAATGTGTATTAACCCCTATAACATGCTGTCTTCAGCTTGCATAACAAAAACCTGCTGACCAAGTCCCTTTTAAAGATGTGATAAATTGATAAGGTTGCCACCCAAGTGTTTACATCCAGTGACGGCTTTACCTCCGTACTAAATCTGTCAGAAATAACATGTAGCATTTACTGACACATTTTCCATGCTTCTCAAACTGGAAAAATCTACTTATATAATCCGCAGTTGGGAAATTCGGGCACTGTAGCCGAATCCCAACATGCTTTGCGCGACTGCGAGTGATGACGCGCAGCGTCATCACGAGCCGCAGCCGCGCTAACCCTGCCCCGGCCTCAGCACCCGACATACCAGCCCACATGCCGGGCCCTTAACAAGTGACACGGCCCACTGCTGTGTCCGAGGGAAGCAGTGAGGAGACGCTCACACACAAGCTGCCCTCTCTCCCTCTCTCTCCTGCTCTGTGCACTGATTTACTCCGTACAAAGCAGGAGAAAGCCTGTAGGAGCCCGGCAACTCAAACACTTTCCTCACTGTCATGTGATCTACATTCAAAGGTCCTGCAGATGCTTACTGCGTTTCTGCAGGTCGCAGTGCCTCCTCTCCTGCTGCATATCGATCTGGACCTTCATGATATGGTAATGGATGCTGTGTCTGTGTGTGTGTGTGAGTGTGTAATAAGTGTGCCTGCTGCAGGGGTGTGTGTGTGTGTTAGTGTAATAAGTGTGCATGCTGCAGGTGTGTGTTAGTGTCATAAGTGTGCCTGCTGCTGGGGTGTGTCATGTCTCTGTCTGCTGTGTGTCATGTCTCTGTCTGCTGTGTGTCATGTCTCTGTCTGCTCTGTGTCATCTCTCTGTCTGCTGTGTGTCATGTCTCTGCTGTGTGTCTGTCTCTGTCTGCTCTGTGTCATGTCTCTGCTCTGGTCATGCTGCTCTGTGTCATGCCCTGCTCTGTGTCATGTCTCTGCTTGTGTCATGTCTCTGCTGTGTGTCATGTCTCTGCTGTGTGTCATGTCTCTGCTGTGTGTCATGTCTCTGCTGTGTGTCATGTCTCTGCTGTGTGTCATGTCTCTGCTGTGTGTCATGTCTCTGCTGTGTGTCATGTCTCTTCTGCTGTGTGTCATGTCTCTGTCTGCTGTGTGTCATGTCTCTGCTGTGTGTCATGTCTCTGCTGTGTGTCATGTCTCTGCTGTGTGTCATGTCTCTGCTGTGTGTCATGTCTCTGCTGTGTGTCATGTCTCTGTCTGCTGTGTGTCATGTCTCTGTCTGCTGTGTGTCATGTCTCTGTCTGCTCTGTGTCATTCTCTGTCTGCTGTGTGTCATGTCTCTGCTGCTGTGTCATGTCTCTGTCTGCTCTGTGTCATGTCTCTGCTCTGTGTCATGTCTCTGCTCTGTGTCATGTCTCTGCTGTGTGTCATGTCTCTGCTGTGTGTCATGTCTCTGCATGTGTGTTCATGTCTCTGCTGTGTGTCATGTCTCTGCTGTGTGTCATGTCTCTGTCTGCTGTGTGTCATGTCTCTGTCTGCTGTGTGTCATGTCTCTGCTGTGTGTCATGTCTCTGCTGTGTGTCATGTCTCTGCTGTGTGTCATGTCTCTGCTGTGTGTCATGTCTCTGCTGTGTGTCATGTCTCTGCTGTGTGTCATGTCTCTGTCTGCTGTGTGTCATGTCTCTGCTGTGTGTCATGTCTCTGTCTGCTGTGTGTCATGTCTCTGCTGTGTGTCATGTCTCTGCTGTGTGTCATGTCTCTGCTGTTGTCGTCCTGCTGTTCTGTCTTGCTGTTGTCATGTCTCTGCTGTGTGTCATGTCTCTGCTGTGTGTCATGTCTCTGCTGTGTGTCATGTCTCTGTCTGCTGTGTGTCATGTCTCTGCTGTGTGTCATGTCTCTGTCTGCTGTGTGTCATGTCTCTGCTGTGTGTCATGTCTCTGCTGTGTGTCATGTCTCTGCTGTGTGTCATGTCTCTGCTGTGTGTCATGTCTCTGCTGTGTGTCATGTCTCTGCTGTGTGTCATGTCTCTGCTGTGTGTCATGTCTCTGCCTGCTCTGTCATGTCTCTGTCTGCTCTGTGTCATGTCTCTGTCTGCTGTGTGTCATGTCTCTGTCTGCTGTGTGTCATGTCTCTGTCTGCTGTGTGTCATGTCTCTGTCTGCTGTGTGTCATGTCTCTGTCTGCTGTGTGTCATGTCTCTGTCTGCTGTGTCATGTCTCTGTCTGCTGTGTGTCATGTCTCTGTCTGCTGTGTGTCATGTCTCTGTCTGCTGTGTGTCATGTCTCTGTCTGCTGTGTGTCATGTCTCTGTCTGCTGTGTGTCATGTCTCTGTCTGCTGTGTGTCATGTCTCTGTCTGCTGTGTGTCATGTCTCTGTCTGCTGTGTGTCATGTCTCTGTCTGCTCTGTGTCATGTCTCTGTCTGCTCTGTGTCATGTCTCTGCTGTGTGTCATGTCTCTGCTTACTCTGTGTAATGTCTCTGTATACATTACATTACACAGACATTACACAGAGATATTACACAGTGTATACAGAGACATTACACAGTGTATACAGAGACATTACACAGTGTATACAGAGACATTACACAGAGTATACAGAGACATTACACAGAGTATACAGAGACATTACACAGAGTATACAGAGACATTACACAGAGTATACAGAGACATTACACAGAGTATACAGAGACATTACACAGAGTATACAGAGACATTACACACAGTATACTGTAATGTCTCTGTATACTCTGTGTAATGTCTCTGTCTACTCTGTGTAATGTCTCTGTCTACTCTGTGTAATGTCTCTGTCTACTCTGTGTAATGTCTCTGTCTACTCTGTGTAATGTCTCTGTCTACTCTGTGTAATGTCTCTGTCTACTCTGTGTAATGTCTCTGTCTACTCTGTGTAATGTCTCTGTATACTCTGTGTAATGTCTCTGTATACATTACATTACACAGACATTACACAGAGACATTACACAGTGTATACAGAGACATTACACAGTCTATACAGAGACATTACACACAGTCTACTGTAATGTCTCTGTATACTCTGTGTAATGTCTCTGTATACTCTGTGTAATGTCTCTGTATACTCTGTGTAATGTCTCTGTATACTCTGTGTAATGTCTCTGTATACTCTGTGTAATGTCTCTATACTGTGTCTAATGTCTGTATACTGTGTGTAATGTCTCTATACTGTGTGTATACTGTGTGTAGTGTCTCTAATGTCTGTAGACTGTCTGTAGTGTGTCTATACTGTGTGTAATGTGTCTATACTGTCTCTAATGTCTGTAGACTGTCTGTAGTCTGTCTATACTGTGTGTAATGTCTCTATACTGTCTCTATACTGTGTGTAATGTCTCTATACTGTGTGTAATGTCTCTATACTGTGTGTAATGTCTCTATACTGTGTGTAATGTCTCTATACTGTCTCTATACTGTGTGTAATGTCTCTATACTGTGTGTAATGTCTCTATACTGTCTCTATACTGTGTGTAATGTCTCTATACTGTGTGTAATGTCTCTATACTGTCTCTATACTGTGTGTAATGTCTCTATACTGTGTGTAATGTCTCTATACTGTCTGTAATGTGTGTGTATAATGTGTCTAATCTCTGCATACTGTGTCTATACAATGTCTCATGTATGTATATACTGTGTGTTTCTCTCCTCACCCCTCCACCGCAGAGCCGCCTCCACACTCTGCTACCCGCAGAGCCGCCTCCACACTCTGCTACCCGCAGAGCCGCCTCCACACTCTGCTACCCGCAGAGCCGCCTCCACACTCTGCTACCCGCAGAGCCGCCTCCACACTCTGCTACCCGCAGAGCCGCCTCCACACTCTGCTACCCGCAGAGCCGCCTCCACACTCTGCTACCCGCAGAGCCGCCTCCACACTCTGCTACCCACAGACTCACCTCTATACTCTGATACCCACTCACCCGCGTCTATACACACAATTCATTTCACCGCGCTCCCGATGCAATTGCATCGGGCCTTTTTACTAGTTAAGATTATAATTTGAGCAGCTCCTGCTTGTAGATTGCAAAGATTTATTTGGTAGTCTCCATAGAGACACATAGGTGTTCACTGTAGACCATAGAGGATTGGTTTTTAGTTATTGTGCACATTTCAATTTTAGATGCATTACAAGAATACTAATGTAATTTCTTGTGAAAGTGTTCATATTTTTTAGACCTGTTTCACACTTGCATTATATGTTCATGTGTTTGTTGACTCGTATATCAAGGAGGTATAAATCATTTTCATACAATTTTTTTTTTTTCTTTTATTTACACTTTATTTGATGAATATTTTGCATCGTCCACTAAAGGGGTTGTCCGGTCTAAAATGATGATTGTACAGGCAGTCTGTGTGACTCCAGAATTAGCAATCCTCCCCGTGAGCTGGTTGGCTCTAAAAATTGGATGTAAAAATCTGATTTCTTATTTTGCTGTAATCCATTATTACATACAACAGAGCGGAATCCAGAATATATTTGGTGTGTTTGGAGCCAGAGTTAGCATGTTTGTTTCTTGTTCTAGGTCAACAGACAATCATATTGATGACTAAAGACTTTGAACCAATTTCTGAAATACAGATCCATCAGGAAGACTTTGGAGAAGGTTTGTAAAGTGCAGTCTGGTGTGATAAATGTATAAACTAAATTGTATCAGCTTGTATGTTTATCTTCTTAAATGTATCTTGTCTTTAATATGTACAGGGAAGTTTATCACAGTTGGCTGGGGCAAAAAAGAAACCCAGTTTCATGGTTCTGAAGGAAAGCAAGCAGCCAGACAAAGAGTAACGGTAATATATCTGCGACATACACTGTGTGCAGAATTATTAGGCAAGTTGTATTGTAGAGGATTATTTTTATTATTGATCAACAACTATGTTCTCAATCAACCCAAAAGACTCAAATATCAAAGCTTAATATTATTGGAAGTTGGAGTGGGGATTTTGTTAGATTTGACTATCTTAGGAGTATATCTGTTTGTGCAGGTAACTATTACTGTGCAGAATTATTAGGCAACTTAATAAAAAACAAATATATTCCCATCTCACTTGTTTATTTTCACCAGGTAAACTAATATAACGGCACAAAAATTAGAAATAAACATTTCTGACATGCAAAAACAAAAAAAAAAAAATTAGTAACCAATAT
Organism: Allobates femoralis; assembly: GCA_033576535.1. NCBI lineage: Eukaryota > Metazoa > Chordata > Amphibia > Anura > Aromobatidae > Allobates > Allobates femoralis. Next base: position 340,063,722 of record JARQOC010000003.1, read on the forward strand.
AGCCACCTTTCTTTATGATGACACTCAACAGCCTTCCATCCATAGAATCTGTCAGTTGCTTGATCTGTTTACAATCAACATTGCATGCAGCAGCCACCACAGCCTCCCACACACTGTTCTGAGAGCTGTACTATTTTCAGTCCCTGTAGATCTCACATTTTAGGAGGGACCACAGGTTCTCTATGGGGTTCAGATCAGGTGAACAAGGGGGCCATGTCATTATTTTTTCTTCTTTTAGACCTTTACTGGCCAACCACGCTGTGGAGTAGTTGGGTGCACGTGATGGAGCATTGTCCTGCATGAAAATCATGTTTTTCTTGAACGATACCGACTTCTTCTTGTACCACTGCTTGAAGACGTTGTCTTCCAGAAACTGGCAGTAGGTCTGGGAGTTGAGCTTCACTCCATCCTCAACCCGAAAAGGTCCCACAAGTTCATCTTTGATGATACCAGCCCATACCAGTACCCCACCTCCACCTTGCTGGCGTCTGAGTCGGAGTGGAGCTCTCTGCCCTTTACTGATCCAGCATCTGGCCCATCCATCTGGCCCATCAAGAGTCACACTCATTTCATCAGGCCATTAAACCTTTGAAAAATCAGTCTTAAGATATTTCTTGGGAGAGCGAGCAGTGGGGAGAGCGGGCGGCAGCACCGCTACTGACCGCTATATATGGGAATACCCATAACTTTGATGTTCCAATATGGCGGTTGGCGTCCTTCCGGTTGCGCGCAGCCAGTAGATGAGCGGGAGATGAGCTAGCGCCACTGATCTCCCGATGTAAGCGGTGGCATTTGTGTCACTTTGACTTCTGTCGCCTGTGTCGCTATCCCACAATGGTGCCACAGTGCATTGTGGGATAACGACATAAGCGCCGTAAGTCTGCGACACATATTATTGGTGATTATATAGTATATGTATATGTGTGGGTATGTATATGTGTCAGTGTGTGGCCTACTGCTGTATACTCAGGGCAGTGTGCAGGCTCTTTATGTATCATAGGGGTTGTGTATGGGCTCCAGTTGTATACAGAATGTTGTGTGCGGCCTCCTTCTGTATGCTAGGGGCTGTGTGCCGGCTTCTGCTGTATACTCAGGGCTGTGTGTGGGCTCCTGTTGTATACTGATGGCTGTGTGCAGCCTCCTGCTGTATACTGGGGCTATGCGTGGCCCACCTGCTGTATTCTTAGGGCTGTGTGGCCCTCCTACTGTATATTGGGAGCTGTGTGCAACCCCTGCTGTATGCTGGGGGCTGTGTGCAGCCTCCTGCTGTATACCCCCCTTGTGCGTCCTGTCTCAGTCTTTGTGCACCCTAGTGTTCTTCGTCCTCCACCCCCACCTGCTCCGTCCTCCACCCCCACCTGCTCCGTCCTCCACCCCACCTGCTCCGTCCTCCACCCCCACCTGCTCCGTCCTCCACCTCACCTGCTCCGTCCTCCACCCTCACCTGCTCCGTCCTCCACCCTCACCTGCTCCGTCCTCCACCCTCACCTGCTCCGTCCTCCACCCTCACCTGCTCCGTCCTCATTGCCGCTCGATATTATTGTTGCGGCCTGAACGCTGAGTATCTCTGTGGAACATGTCATGTGACAGGGTGGGCTAACATGAGCTTGTGCATCACATAGACCCTGTCACATGACCCTCTCCACAGAAATCCTCAGCATTCAGGCTGCAACAGTAATACATGGCTGGAATAGGAACGGAGCGGCAATGGGGAGGGACGGAGCAGTGAGGGAGACCAAGCAGCAGGGAGACTGGGCGATGGCAGCGCTAGTATCGGAATACCCATCACTTGGGTGTTCCAATATGGCGGTCGGTGTACTTCTGATGACGGACAATTTTAGGTAAGTATATATTACATGTCCTGCGTTGCCTATAGCAACCAATCAGAAGCTGAGCTGTGATTGGTTGCTATAGGCCACCTGGTAAATATCCACTCTTTCAAAACAGCCAATGCAGCATCTATTACCTCACAAACAGTGAAGAAGCCTTTTTTTGGCAACTGACTGTAAGGCAAAGGGTTAAAATTTCCTCTCAAAACATAGTGATAGACCTTCCCTGAGTCAAGTGAGGTGTGTGCAAAATTTTGTGATTGTATATTTGACAGTGCGGATTCCTTTAGTGGACATCTCGTATATATAAAGCTGAGTGTATTTATCTAATGTATGTGTGTATGGAATGCACAGGTGCAGACTGCCATGATGGCATTATATAAATATATATTCATTATATATAAAATGTGTGTATAACTGGAATGTAGCACAAATATGTCCGACTAAACAGTAATATATGGGGAAGTGAAGAGTGATCATGATATTGTATGCGAGAGGACTATTTGAATCCAGCAGTGCGGAGGGATACAGTGAAGGCAGGAAAGTGGCAGTTGTAGTCACATGATCCTTTTTTGAACCCCTCCCACAATCTCTCCTGTTCAGCTCGGCATGGAGGGGGAACAAGCACACAAAAAACATAGAAAAAGGGATTTTTTATTCATGATAAGCACTGTAAACATTTTATTGTGAATATTCACACCTCTTTTCCAATTTTTGCCAGAAAACTGTGTGGTGGCACAACTCCTTTAATTGGTAGTTGGCTCTTAAGCCTATACAGCTTAGAGTAGGACAACATGTATAAAAAGTATCATGTGCTCAAAATACTCATTTGCCTAATAAGTATGCATACAGTGTACAAGTAAATATATATATGTTCTTACATGTCTTCTTCTTAAAGTGAACCTGTCACCATAACGTTTCCATCCAATCTGCAGACAGAATGATATAGAGCAGGGGGTGCTGAGCAGATTGATATACAGTTTTGAGAGTTAAGCTTCAATATAATCTTTATTTTAATCATTAAAGGGAACCAACCACCTCGGATGACCCTCATACACTGTTAATATGTGCCCCTGCAGCCTAGTAAACCATTTGCAGCACTGTTTTTGTGTGAAAAGTGGCTGCAGTAGAAGTGAGATAATGATTTTATACACTTACATGCCTGCGTACTTGAGGGCGTCTCCCTGTGTGTGCTGGCACTTGTGAGATGTGCTCATCATGCCTGCTCTCCCCCTCCCTTATGCACGCCCCCTCTCAGCCTGCTATAGTGATGTGAGGCTGATTGCGTCATAAAGGGGTGGGGCTACCGGGATGCCGCGATTTAGCCCCGCCCCTTTATGACGCAATCAGCCTCACACAGTATAGCAGGCTGAGAGGGGGCGTGCATAAGGGAGGGGGAGAGCAGACATGACGAGCACATCTCACAAGTGCCAGCACACACAGGGAGACGCCCTCAAGTACGCAGGCATGTAAGTGTATAAAATCATTATCTCACTTCTACTGCAGCCACTTTTCACACAAAAACAGTGCTGCAAATGGTTTACTAGGCTGCAGGGGCACATATTAACAGTGTATGAGGGTCATCCGAGGTGGTTGGTTCCCTTTAAACCTCTGCTCTTTCTGGCATTTTCAGTTCAGGACGGTCCTCATCAATGATTGACTGCTATCTCTATATGCACACACATATACAAAGAAAGCTGTCAGTTACTGATGGTCAAAGCACCCCCTGTGGCAGAAATCTCAGAAAAGGAAGAGGTTTAATGATTAAAACACAGATTATATTGAAACTTTTTTTGTCAGAACTATATATCAATCTGCTCAGCTTCCCCTGCTCTATATCATGGTATCTGCTGTTTAGATGGCATTCTCATGGTGACAGATAATTTCTTTTTCGCTCCATTGGGAGACCCAGACATTGGTGTATAGCTTCCGCCTCCGGAGGACACACAAAGTATGACACTTAAAGCAAGAAGTGTAACTCCTCCCCTACTGCCTATACACCCCCTCCAGGAGGAATCCTATCATTTCTTTGCTTTGTGTTGAAGGAGGCACACTCTACACTCATGCATTCTCACTTAGTCTTACTCACTCTCCTTGGAGAGTGTCAGATGGAAGCAAAGAGGATCCATAGGGTCCCCAGCATGTCTCCTTCCTCACCCTTGGGCAGAGGCGGTTGAGGTACCTTTGAGGTACAACGGGCTGGAGCCCTCATGCTGTTTTCCTTCTCCATCCCCTCGGGGCTCTGGAGAAGTGGGATCGTTATGGGCTCCAGAACTTCTGGAGCTCTGACTCCATCCACAGCCCCTGTGGGATCCTGTCGGCTGGAGTTGTGGACCTCAGGGCTCGGCCCCCTGCACCTAAAGGTACTCTGGGGGTTATGCTGCGGCTGCAGCCCGGTCCAAGCACCTGGGGTGTTCCCTGGGCCCTGTTTATTCAGGGGTTCTTCATGGCTCCCCTGCCCCCTGCACCTAGTGCTTTGGGGGTCTGTACTGCAGTGCTGCTCAGCCCTTTCACTGTGGGGGCCCCTGGTGGGTCTCCCCCGGTCCCTGGCGGCCTGTCTATGCAGCGCCGCGAGTTTCGCGGGGTTTCAAGGAGTACCGCGCTCTGGTGCTCCCGAGCACCGGCCGGCCGTCTAAATTGAGGCCCCGGCTTCATTGCGGCCTAGTTTGGAGCCTGGAGCCCGGGCTCCACTGGAGGCGGGCTCGGCCGTCTTGGTGGGCGGTCCGGGAGCGTCGGCCGCTCCCATCTCTTTGAGGTGGCAGCCTCCTAGCCTGTTAGGATTGCCCTCCGGATTCCTGCCCCTCGTTGACTCCGCCCCCTCACTCGGCTTCGGCGGCCATCTTTTTCCTGGGCAGGGGAATACTCTCATTCTCTCCTGGACCCTGTGGCTGCTAGGAGAGAGCGCGGCTTCCGGAGGGCACACAATCCACTCTGTCAGGCTGGTAGGTCACCCCAGTTTATCTGGTGGTATCTCCCTCTCCCTGGGCCCCCTCTAGTGTATCCCCTCTCTGAGGTTTCTGCTTGGGGGCGACATGTCTTCCACCAGGAGCAAAGCCCCTAAGGTGCAGACATTCTACTCATCTTGCACTGCTTGCAAGGTTGCGCTGCCTGCTGGGTCTATATACCCTCATTGCTCTGCCTGCACTTCACATGAGTCTGATGTGGCACATGGGGCTCCCCCCAGCTCTGCTACATCAGAGTCTCCCCCTAGTCAGGGGGACCAGGCAGTGCCTCCTCCTTGGACTGTAGCTTTCACTAGGTCCTTTTCGAATCTTTTGCCCAGTCCATGACAGCTCTAACCAGAGTTTTGCAGGAGTCTTTACAAGCTAGTCACCGGGAAAGTACCCCCGGTCCCTCTGCCTCACGCCGCAGGCACTACAGCGAGTCGTCCCCTTCTAGGGGAATGGAATCTGTAGACAATGCATGTGTCTCAGACTTGGCTCCCTCTCCCCGGCCCCCCAAACGGCCACGCAGAGCAATCTCTCCTGCTTCCTCGCGTCACATTGAGTCTCATGCTGAGGGCTCTCAGCTTGAGGGCGAGGATAGGCAGGATTCTGTGAGATCTCCGGTCGAGTCCTTGGAAGAGGATTCCTTGGTGGATGACTTAGTTTCCTCCATTAATACCGTGTTGGATCTGACTGCTCCCCCTCCCACGGTGGACACGTCGCTCTCGGAGGAACTTTATCAGTTCCATCCTCCGTCCAGGTCTCGGGGTTCATTCTTCGATCACTCGAACTTCAGATCCACTGTTTAAGCTCCTAGGGCTTGTCCTGATAAACGGTTTTCCAGGAAGCAGATGGATACCCGTTATCCTTTTCCTCCTGACGTAGTGAAGGGTTGGTCGGTTTCACTTAGGGTGGACCCTCCAGTCTCTCGACTGTCGGCCAATACGGTTATGTCCGTTGCGGATGGTTCCTCTCTGAAGGATCCCACTGACAGGCAGATCGAACTTCTGCAGGAGTCAATCTATGAAGCCACGGGAGCCTCCTTTGCTCCGGCTTTCGCGGCAGTTTGGGCCCTGCAGGCAGTTTCTGCCTGGTTGGCAGAATTAAATGTTGTAGCTCAGGATATTCCGAGGTGACCACCCTTTCGTCTCAAGCCACTGCGTTCACTGACTACGCTAGGTCGGCGATTATGGAATCTGCCAGCCGTACTGCGGTTGCCTCGGCTAATTCGCTGGCAGCCCGTAGGATGCTGTGGCTGCGGGACTGGAAGGCTGATGCCACTTCCAAGAAGTTTCTCCAGGGCCTTCCCTTTGCAGGAAGCAGGCTTTTTGGAGAGCAGCTGGACGATCTCATAAAGGAATCTACAGGTGGGAAGTCCACCTCCTTGCCCCAGTCGAAGGTGCAGAAGTCTGGCCAACGTCAGTTGCACGCCAAGTTTCGGTCCTTTCGTCCCTCCTCGAAGTCCGCTTCCTCCTCCTCTTCCCGTTCAGATAAGGAGCAGAAGTCAAATCGGACGTGGAGATCTAGGTCTCAGCAGAAGAAGCCTGCCGGCGCCTCAGCCGCCAAGGCTGCCTCTGCATGACTCGCCATCTCTCCCAGCAGCATACTCGGTCGGTGGCAGGCTCTCCCACTTTGGAGACGTCTGGAGCAGTCATGTCCGGGACCGATGGGTAGTGGATGTCATCTCCCACGGTTACGGGATAGAGCTGTCCTCGCGTCCTCCGACTCGGTTTTGCCTCTCTTCGCCCCCGCTGGCGAGGGGTTTGGCCTTTCGTCGGGCGTTGGACGCCTTGAGGCAGAACGGGGTCGTGGTCCAGGTTCCCTCTGGGGAGCATTTCCAGGGGTTCTATTCGAACCTCTTCACAGTTCCCAAGAAGGACGGCTCGGTGAGGCCGGTCTTGGATCTCAAGCTTTTCAACTGGCACGTGTGGGTCAGGCCATTCCGAATGGAGTCTCTGTGGTCTGTGATCGCTTCACTGTCTCAAGGGGACTTTCTAGCTTCGGTGGATGTCAAGGATGCCTATCTACACATTCCCATCGCTCCTGCTCATCAACGCTGGCTGAGATTCGCAGTGGGGGAGGAGCACTTTCAGTTTGTGGCTCTGCCCTTCGGCCTTGCCTCTGCTCCAAGGGTTTTCACCAAAGTGATGGCCGACATGGTGGCTGTTCTGCATTCCCAGGGCCATGCAGTAACGCCATACTTGGACGATCTGTTGGTCAGAGCTCCCTCTGCGGAACTGTGTCAACTGAGTCTCTCAGTTACTCTGGACACTCTCCAGCGCTTCGGTTGGTTGATCAACATACCGAAGTCTGTTCTCCTCCCTGCTCAGACGATCACTTATCTGGGCGTGGAGTTTCACACGGCTCAGGCCCTGGTCATTCTGCCGTTCCACAAGCAAGTGTCGATTCAGGAAAAAGTTCAGTTTCTCTTGCAATCAGACTCGGTTTCCATCAGGCGTCTGATGCAAGTGCTGGGGAAAATGGTGGTGTCCATGGAGGCCGTTCCCTTTGCGGAATTTCACCTGCGTCCACTGCAGTTGCAGATCCTGTGCGGATGAGACAAGAATCCGGCTTCTCTCGAACGGTGCATTCCTCTATCGCCATCGACGAAGGAGTCTCTCCATTGGTGGTTGCGTCCCACGTCGCTGTCTCGAGGCAGATGTTTTCTGCCCCCCTCTTGGTTGGTGGTGACCACGGACGCCAGCCTCTTGAGCTGGGGAGCCGTGTTTCTTCACCACAGGGCTCAGGGCTCATGGGCGGAACGGGAATCCTCCCTTCAGATCAATGTCCTGGAAATTCGGGCCATTTACCTGTCTCTTCTGGCTTTTTAGAGGTTCCTGGTGGGGAATCATATTCGGATTCAGTCCGACAACGCAACCGCGGTAGCGTATATAAACCACCAGGGAGGCACTCGCAGCCCTCAGGCCTTAGCGGAGGTCCAGCGGATATTGCAGTGGGTCGAGGACAACGGCTCGTCCATCTCGGCAGTCCACATCCCCGGAGTGGACAATTGGGAGGCCGACTATCTAAGTCGGCAAGGTATGGATGCGGGCGAATGGGCTCTTCACCCGGACGTGTTTCGGCACATCTGCGACAGATACGGAACTCCGGACGTGGATCTGATGGCCTCCCGGTTGAACCATCAGGTTCCGATCTTCATGTCTCGCTCTCAAGACTGCAAGGCGGTAGGGGCAGACTGGTCCCAGTTTCGTCTTCCCTACGTGTTTCCTCCTTTGCCTCTGTTGCCCAAGGTTCTGCGGAAGCTCAGGGCGGAATGTCGGCAGGCCCTGCTCGTCGCTCCAGACTGCCCCAGGAGGGCTTGGTATCCGGACCTGTTACAGCTCTCGGCGGGGGATCCTTGGAGGCTCCCGGCCTGGCCAGACCTCTTGTCGCAAGGTCCGTTCTTCCAACACAATTCAGCAGCCCTCAGCCTGACTTTGTGGCACTTGAAGACTGGTTGCTGACATCTCGTGGTTTTTCCTCTGAAGTTGCCGCAACCATGAGACAAGCCAGGAAACCTGCTTCGGCAAGGATTTACCGCAGGGTTTGGAAGATCTTCTTTTCCTGGTGTCGTCTCCATGGAAGTTCTCCCTGGCCTTTTTCTCTCCCAACCCTTCTTGCTTTCCTTCAATCAGGGTTAGCTAAGGGTTTGGCTCTCAGCTCCATCAAGGGCCAGATCTCTGCACTTTCTGTGCTGTTTAGCAAACGTATGGCTAACCTTCCTCAGGTAAAGACGTTTGTTCAAGGGGCGAGTCACATTATTCCCCCTTACAGGCGTCCCTTGGACCCCTGGGACCTTAATCTGGTGCTTGCGACCTTACAAAAGCCGCCTTTCGAACCTTTAAGAGAGGTGTCCCTCTCCAGACTTTCCCAGAAGATTGCCTTTCTGGTCGCCATTACCTCTCTTCGAAGGGTTTCAGAGCTGGCAGCCCTGTCTTGCAAGTCTCCATTCCTGGTGATTCACCAGGATAAGGTGGTGCTTCGACCTGTGGCAGAGTTCTTACCCAAGGTGCTTTCTCCATTTCACCTGAATCAAGACATTGTTCTGCCGTCCTTTTGTCCTAATCCTGTTCACCAGTATGAGAAGTCTCTCCATACTTTGGACCTGGTCAGGGCTGTCAGGATTTATGTCTCCCGCACGGCTTCTTTTCGCCGTGCGGATGCCTTGTTCGTTCTTACGACAGGTCAGAAGAAAGGTGAGCCGGCTTCCAAGTCCTCCTTGGCCCGGTGGATCAAGGCTCCTATCCAGGAAGCTTACCTTGCCTCTGGTACGCCTTTGCCTGCGGGTATTAAGGCACATTCCACAAGAGCTGTGGGTGCCTCGTGGGCCTTACGTCATCAGGCCACGGCACAACAGGTGTGTCAGGCTGCCACTTGGTCCAGCCTGCACACCTTTACAAAACATTATCAGGTTCATGCGTTTGCGTCGGCTGACGCTACTGGGGGCAGACGGATCCTTCAGGTGGCGTTCGCTCACTTATTATGTTACTGCAATGCTTGGGTCTTTTCCCGCCCAGGGATAGCTTTTGGACATCCCAATGTCTGGGTCTCCCAATGGAGCGAAAAAGAAAAAGAGAATTTTGTTTACTTACCGTAAATTCTTTTTCTTCTAGCTCCTAATTGGGAGACCCAGCACCCACCCTGTTGCCTTTTGGGCTTTGTTCTCCTGTTTAAGTGACTGGTGTTTCATGTCGCTTTTATGGCCCTGTGGGCCGATGATTCTTAGCCGGACCTTTCAGTCTTGGTGTGGATTATTTTCCTCCTTCCTGCTTGTGCACCGAACTGATGGGATTCCTCCTGGAGGGGGTGTATAGGCAGTAGGGGAGGATTTACACTTTTCAGTGTAATACTTTGTGTCCTCCGGAGGCGGAAGCTATACACCCAATGTCTGGGTCTCCCAATTAGGAGCTAGAAGAAAAAGAATTTACGGTAAGTAAACAAAATTCTCTTTTTTTAAAGGCTTTTTTTGATGCCAGATGCATATCTGTCATAACATAAAGAAGTAAGCTCACATGTGCAGTGGTGTAACTTGAAATTCATGAACCCCAATGTAAATTCTCCAACAGGACACCCGCCTGTTATTGGTCTTTTGCAGTACTGGTCTTCTCATAGGGACAAAGGGATAGTTTTGATCCCCCAGGTTACTGCAGTCCATGCACTCACTACAGTTGCACTTGGTAGTATGATCTCAGCCATGTATGTTTGATTCAGAAATGCTGCAGTGTTTCAGAGAAAAAGCATACTTTACCCCTTAACAACCAATGACCTATAGGTGCGTCATAGGTCACCTTCTTCCCTTTGATGCAAGCTCACATGCTAAGCGCGCATCATTCCTCACACATGTTGGACGATCGTATCAGCCGACATGTGCAGATAACCGGTGCAAGTGCTGATAGAGCATTATAAATATATACAAAAACATCCGAAAGAAGAGTTGGACCAAGAGTAAGTGTCCTATTTATTGCCAAAATATCACTGATTTAGCGCTGAGCCTATATAGAGCACTATACTGAAGGACAAAAGGGGTAACAACACACAGTAATACCCTTAGGCTTACAAGCTGCAAATCACGCAATACCCATTAGTGCTATAAACACGCAGAAGGTAGCTCCAGTGTTCCAACATAAAACTTACTACTAAATGGATCAGAGATCCACCTGCGCCTGTTAACCTGTTAGATCGTGCTGTCAGTCTCTCACAGCATGATCTGACATTCACCGGCGGGGAACATACCGTTCCCCACCACCATCACAGGGTGCCGATAGTTTATCATGAAAGCGAGGGATCAGATGATCACCCCTGTTGCTGTCATGACTCACTTGCTATAAAAACTGTCTGAGCGCTGGCGTTCACAGATGAGCAGCATTTCTGCAGTACAGAGGGATGCCAATGTGTCACCCTAAACTTCAGAAGCAATCGGATATTGCAGTCTTCAGGCAACCTAAGGAGTTTAAGAAAATCGCTAAAAAGTTTGTAAACAAAAAAAAAGTTTAAATCACCCCCCTTTTGCCCCATTCAAAATTAAACAATTAAGAAAAAAAATATATAGACACATTTGGAATCGCTGCATTTAGAAATGCCCAAAGCTATAAATGAAATTAATCTGATCGGTAAACTGCATAACGCGAAAAGGTAAAAGTTTCTTTAATTACATTTTTATTTGGTAGCAGTAAAATGCAATAGCAGGTGATCAAAACATCAGATCTACTCAAAAATGGTATAATTAAATTCCTCAGCTCGTGACACAAAAAAAAAGCCGCTGCACAAACCCAAAAACCTGAAAAATGAGCACACTATGTATGGGTCACAGAAAATGGCAACAAAAGCGCAATTACTTTCACTTATTGTTTGTTTGTTTTCTTTGTTTTTTTTACAAGGTTACGAAATTTTTTTCACCACTTAGATAACAGTAAAAGTATACATGTTTGGTGTCTACAAACTCATACCGACCTGAAGCATTATACTGACATGTCAGTTTTACCATATATTGAACATATATACCATATATTGAACCATATATTTCACCACATTTGGAATTTTTGCCCATTTTCCATTATACTATATGGTAAAATGAATGATGACATTGAAAACTTCAACTCATCCCATGAAAAACAAGCTCTTATATGTCCATATTGACGGAAAAATGTATAAAATAAAAATTATGGCTCTTGAAAGAGGGGGAGGGAAAAATGGAAAACAGAAAATGACCTGCGGTGAAGGGTTAAAAGACTCGGGGAGCTGAGACGCACTGCAGACTAGTTGGACAGACGGTTCCCGAGCGCCTTCTCCCCATCCATTAGCGTAGACGTATAGGTCTCTACATGCGTACACGTATATAATGATATGTAATGAATATATGGGACTTTCGCTGCAGTGGACTCCTTGCTGGCCAATCTATGAAAACATGAAGCTCTCAAAAATTACAACACAGAAGTAATATACTGCTGAAATAAGTGATTGACACTATTTTAGGCTTCCCCCTAAGATAGGCCAGTTAAAGCAAGCTGGCGGGTTCTCTATAAACCCCCCCCCCCCCCTCTTTGGCACGTGGTCCTCGCCAATCTGTGAGGTTTACCTTAGTGAATCAGTGATGTTGGTGTTTTAATATTATATTTCTGTATTTTAATGTTTTATATTTTAACTGCTTCCAAACATAGTGGTTCAGAACTGACATTAGCGGTGAGAGCTTTATTTATAAGTAACAAAGCTAAGTTCTACCTGGGATAGGCAACAAATTACCCCTTTAAATTGCGTTATCTGATTGCTAATTGTGCAGTGTGAATACATACTGATAGTCTAGTGGGGGTGCTTTTTATCTGATTAGATACTTTATATGATAAATGGTAGTGGTATCTCTTCACTTACCCTGAAATTTTGCTGACTTGTGTTAATATTTCCTGCCAATACTGGGCGATGCAAGCCGGTCTCTACAGGAGTGTGGAAATGTGCTTGTGTCATCAGGAGACTGTGGTTTTGCTATGATGCAGCCCAAGGTTTGTAAAGCTTGTGCTGATCTTCTTCAGTATTTAGCATGATAGCAGCTTCTGCAAATCTAGGGAGCCAAACAGCAGCAGCCTGGTCCAAAGTAAGGCTACTACATGATTCTCTGGTTAGAGCAGACCGGCTGCGTATCTTCACAGGATCTTCAAATGTCATGAATGCACATGGGCTCTCACATTGAAAAGTGTGGTTAATTTGTCTGTTATCTGGCCTGTACAGATATGTATAGTATTCAGTATAATAGTTTATATCAAAGTTGTCCTGCATTAACAAAGCTCCTTTGTTTTAGAGTGTCCAATCTGCTATGCCCTGGGATGACCGCAAACCTCGTGTGACTTGGAGAGGAGATGGTCAGCTCTTTGCAGTGAGTGCTATATGTCCAGAGACTGGTAAGGAGACCGTAAAAGACACACAATCACCACATTTAAAGATTACCAACCAATCTACTTATTGTACTGAAAAAAAGACCTTACAATGGGTTTCAATGGATGCAATGTTTTTGTTCACTGACTATGTGACCTGCAGACTGTGGACCAGTGTAGGCTCTGAGTACTGTATTCCTGCACCATCCTCTCTCTTTATTCTTATTAATTTATTAATTTCTCATCTCCGAGGTGTAGATATTAGCTAGTAAAGTTTAGACTCTATTTTCCACTAAGACTAAGAGGGTGTTAGTGGATACTCTTCCCTGGGGACATGTCCTTTATCCCCCTGCCTAATATTATTATTATTATTTATTTATTTATATAGCGCCATTAGGTTCCATGGTGCTTTACATGAGGATAAGGGAGACAAGAACAAGTACACTAAATCTAGGCCATCAGGACATACAGGTACAGGAGGGGCAGGGACCTTGTCCACGAGGGCTCACAGTCTATGAGGGGCGGGTTAGGATACAGTAGGATGGGGGAATGTCAGGTAAGGGCGGTCGCCTGGGTCTCATGGCAGGTTGTAGGCTTGACGGAATAGGTGAGTCTTCAGGTGACACTTGAAGCTTCTCAGGGTAGGAGAGTGTCTGACGTGTTCGGGCAGGGAGTTCCAGAGTATGGCATATGCCTTAGTAGTGACCAATCCTAAGCAGGAGGCGTCATGCAGGGATAAAAAAAAATACATTCACAGAGCTTAGTTTAGAATAGTTTTTTTTTCTGTGACTTGTAATAAAACACAGCACTGCTCTCTTTCATGATCTTTCATGATCTCTGCAAGACTTGTGTAGAGTACAGCAGAACTTTGTGTTATTACAAACACCTTTTGCAACTTTCATGTCAAGGCATTTAACTCTGCTGTACTTCCCATCCCCCACCCTTGACGGGTGTGATGTGAGCTGCAGAATAAAAGAATCAGCAGTCCGAAATTGGATGTGTAGGATTCTTCTCTTCCCTGACATCATCTGTCAAGGAAGGATCTGGAGTCCCCCATACACATTAGACTGTCAGCTGAGCCCACTAATATTAGAATATTCGATCAATGTTAGTCTAATGTGTATCAGGGCTTTAACTGTTGTGGTCCCAGTAATCAGATCCTCTTAAATTCATAATATCTGTTTGATTAGTTATTTTTTTGTGTGATTCTTTTGAGAAATCGGCAGGTAAAAGTACAATGTAAATCTCAGTTCTCCAGCTGATATATCTCTTCTGTCTTCTCAATTGATTCACAGGCTCTCGTAAGGTGAGAGTGTGGAACAGAGAACTATCCTTACAGTCTACCAGTCAGCCTGTGGAAGGCTTGGAGCAGGCTCTGTCTTGGAAGTGAGTTTTACCCCATCAGCAACAGCAAAGATACATTTTCCTTTTATGTTCTTTTTTTTGTTTCCCCAGCAATGTAAAAACAAAGGTGGCTGATACATCAAGATTAGTGTATTATACGGCCATGCTACACTAGTCGTGATGGATTACTAAAGACACGGAATTCATTAAGAGGCACAGATTTCTTATTGGATTAGGTACTTCTGAGAGCACTGCTCCAGAAATGCTACCGACTCAGGGACTGGTGTAGCTATTTTTCCAAGCAAATATGCTGTTATCTTTGATGAATTGCATGGTGCTCAAGTTTTCCCCATTTTGGCAGAGCTGGTTCAGTGGCGTGAAAATGTCAAGTCATATAATTTTTGCACAACCCTGAGTTTCAATGCTTTTATGCAACTTTGGATGAATTGGCCCCAAAGTTTTACTATTCAGTTTGGCTTAACACCCACCCCCCCTTGCTCATTTTTTATAAAAAGTTTTTACATTAAAAAACATGCTTCCAATTGAAACACTGTTGACCCCAATGGCAGTGGTGACTAGTAAGCCGCATTAGTGAAGAACTGATTTATATTAATTCTAAACATTATACAAATGTAACAGGCAGCTCAGCAATCTAGTCTGAGTGCAGAGACCATGCAAGAAAAATTTCCCTCCTCTGAGTTCCCCTTTAATACTTTTCCGCCTGTACTTGTCTGCCTCTGCTCCGGTCTCTGTTTTTAGGTTTCAATGAAAACATCATGACTACATCATGGCTTTTTAACCTGGACAACCAATTTAAATTTGAATTATCAGACAACTCCGTTAATCCTCCTTTTCTTTTATACCCTCAAGGCCTTCCGGTAGTTTGATTGCCTCTACTCAGAGCAAACCCAACAAGCATGATGTGGTTTTCTTTGAGAAAAATGGACTTTTACATGGAGAATTCACACTTCCTTTTCCAAAAGGTGATGTTCAGGTGAGTCAGAACTGGATAACTTATTTTACATTTATTGGACTTCAAATCAAATTATACAAAAATCATTTTAAATTTAGCAATACCATGTGGGGTAGAGTTAAAATTGCTTTTTTTTTTTTTGTAAAGTGGATACATAATGATAATGATCAGATGAATGTAATACAGAAAACCCAAATATCAGTCAAATAATGCCTTCTCAATGTCCCGATTCGATGCTAGCCTTCAGATCCCTGATAAAGACTAGTGCTGAAACGCACATCATGGCCTGGCGCCATTCTAGCAGGAGGAGAGAAACTCAGGTGTGCATTTTACTAGACTGTTTATCCTGATGTGACCCACTTTTTTGTGTGCCTTTTCACCTTGCATTATCACATTATGAGCAGCATTCAGCCATTTGGCTATGTATTTATCTTGCTGCACATTAGTGCCATATGGTGTATCACTCACACCAATATCTATTCTTACGTCATTTCCTTCTGTTACGTCGCCCCTTTTCTGCCTACTCATTATGAGTTTTTTTTAAAAGGAAAGTGTCACTAAATTTTTTTTACTGTAAACTGCGGCTACCACGTGTAAGCCCTTATATACAGCAAAGAACGCCCGCATTTGTGCACTACAGTGCTTTACTCTGCCATTGGCAGAGCAGAGAAATGTGTGCAATGGAGGAGAGTGTGGATGACGTAAGACACATCAACCATGCTAAGTAGGGAAGGAGGACAGTGATTGTAAGAAGGAAGGATGTGCTGGATCAAAACCAACGACACCCATCAGACTGGATCTCCCTGCAGGCAGGTATAATAAAAGCTATATTTTTACGTTATACAGATCGGCTTGGGGGCTTAAATACATTATTCTAAAATACTGTATATAATGGCTTACTACTGGTGGCCAGAGCTTACAGTGAAGGAAGCTATTTGATCCCTTGTTGATTTTGTAAGTTTGCCCACTGACAAAGACCTGAACAGTCTTTAATTTTAAGGGTAGGTTAATTTTAACAGTGAGAGATACCGTAGAGTATCTAAAATAAAATACAGACAATCACATTGTCTAAATTATATATATATGTATTTTGCATTTTGAAGAGCGAAATAGGTATTTGATCCCCTTCCAACTATTAGGAGTTCTGACTCATACAGTCCAGTTAGACGCTCTTAATCAACTCATTACCTCCATTAAAGACAGCTGTCTTAAATTATCACCTGAATAAAAATCTGCTGTCCACCCTCAGTAGTCAGACTCTAACCTCTACAACATGGGCAAGACCAAAGAGCCTTCTAAGATGTCGGAAAAGATCTTAGACCTGCACAAGGCTGGAATGGTCTACAAAACCATAAGTAAATGCTGGGTGAGAAGGAGACAACTGTTGGTGCAATAGTAAGAAGATGGAAGAAATACAAAAAGAGTGTCAAAAGACATCGATCTGGGGCTCCGTGCAAAATCTCACCTTGTGGAGTATTCAGGATCATGAGGAAGGTGAGAGATCAGCCTACAACTACACAGGGGGAACTTGTTAATGATGTCAAGGCATCTGGGACCACTGTCACCAAAAAAAACCATTGGCATTATGCCGTGATGGATTGAAATCCTGTAGTGCCTGCAAAGTCCCACAGCTCAAGAAGGCACATGTGCTGGCCCATCTGAAGTTCGCCAATGAACACCTTGATAATTCTGAGAGTGATTGGGAGACAGTGATGTGATCAGATGAGACAAAAATTGAGCTCTTTGGCATTACCTCAAGTCACCGTGTTTCGAGGAAGAGAAATGCTGTCTATGACCCAAAGAACACTGTCCCTACAGTGAAGCATGGTGATGGCAACATATGTTTTGGGGGTGTTTCTATGCTAAGGGCACAGGATTACTTCA
Organism: Allobates femoralis; assembly: GCA_033576535.1. Classification (NCBI taxonomy): domain Eukaryota; kingdom Metazoa; phylum Chordata; class Amphibia; order Anura; family Aromobatidae; genus Allobates; species Allobates femoralis. The sequence continues at coordinate 340,080,559 of JARQOC010000003.1, forward strand.
CTGCATCAATGGAACAATGGGTGGAGCCATGTACCATAAAATCCTGAGTGACAACCTCCTTACCTCCACATGGACATTAACAATGGGTTGTGGCTGGGTCTTCCAGCACGACAATGACCCAAAACATACAACCAAGGCAACAAAGGAGTGGCTCAAAAATAAGCACATGAAGTCCATGGAGTGGCCTAGCCAGTCTCCAGACCTTAATCCCATAGAAAACTTATGGAGGGAGCTGAAGCTCTGAGTTGCCAAGTGACAGAAACAAAATCTTAATGATTTACAGATGGTCTAATGTGGGAATAGCTATTCAGCTTATGGAGATCATGGGAAATATGAAAATTGTCACTTCTGTGAGGAACTAGACGAACTCTAGTCTAGTGCCACCCAATAAAGGTAGCAATCCTACAAGTCATAATTGAGTTTTTAACAAGCCTTTTAATATGATTTAGGATTTGTGCCAGATCAGAACCCCAATGAGCTGCAAAGAGGAGTGGACCGAAAATCTTTCTGACATGTCCGCAAACCTCATAATCATCTACAAGAAACGTCTGACTGCTGTGCTTGCCAATAAGGGTTTTGTCACCAAGTATTAAATCTTGTTTGCCAGAGGGCTCAAATACGTATTTTTCTCTTCAAAATGCAAATAACTTTACATAATTTAAACAATGTGATTTTCTGGATTTTATTTTTGATATTCTATTTCTCACTGTTAAAATTAACCTACCCTTTAAATTATAGACTGTTCATGTCTTTGTCAGTGGGCAACTTACAAAATCACCAAGAGATCAAATATTTCCTTCACTGTATATGAGAAAAACCTGGTGACTGCTTTACTTTAACCTATTTTTAATCAGTTATTTAATTAATCAATAAAGTATATAATTTGTATCTACTTGAACTATATGCTTACTTTTTGTGAATAGTTTTGAGTGCAACACAGGTAGCATACATATTATCCAGGTATAGAAAGATAGTAAAGTCACATTGGTAATACTAAGTAAACCTCTGCATCATGGGATCTGTTCATTACGGATGCCACTTTGTCGTGCTGTACCCTTCACTTTTTAGATTCTGCTGGTACAGAGCTGATCCTTCAATGTGAACACTGCCAATGTCTTTAAGAAAGTATTTTTAAGAAAAAGAAAAATAATATAATCTAAAAACAAAGGGCATCAGCCTCCCAGTCACAGAGTTAGAGGACATAGGATAGTACGGTATCTTGCCATTATGTAAAGGCTTGCTCTTTGTAAAGCAAAAAAATGAATAAAAATTATTATTACACCCTAGCAGGAGAGGAAGAAAAGGGTACAATGTATCGGGTAAATATTTATAGTTTTAAATAACATGTTCAGGTCAAGTGTTGTCCTAAACCGGACATACCCCCATTCACAGTTGTCGGGCTCGGCCAAACGTTAGTCTAATGGGTGGGGCTTAGGTTTATCCATGTGCAATCGCCCCTCTGTCAGGAACAAGAGTTGGGGTTGATGACTCTCACAGTAGGTGGGGCGTCCTACTGGTCAGATAACACCAAGCATACTTTTTTATTGCACATTTAATACATTTATTTCAATACAGCTCCCGGTTTACCAAGGGTGATATGACATGATATTAGGGGTAGCATGGACACTGGCACAGCACAATAAGGCTAGTATTGTTAAGTGTGGGACTGTAAAAGGAAAGGAAAGACTGAGCTACACCTATATTGTAATTATAACAGTACCTTGTCAGCGTTTTCTGTCTATCTGAAAGCTTATTTCATGTGTTGTACCCATAATATTTGGCGTCATCTTGTTTGTCACTTAGATTTTGGATGAAAGGACTTTTAGTTTTGCTACATCTTGTTTGACAAAAAAATGGAACATATCTTTTCTTTATATTTTCTTTGGGACAGGTGAAAGAACTCTTGTGGAACTCCGATTCAACAGTTTTAGCTGTTTGGCTTCAGGATATTGAGAAGGAGGGTTCAAAGCCCAATACTTATGGTAAATGAAAAAGAAATAGAATAATATAACTAAGTTGAGATACTTATGCCTACATTTTCCTTTTCTATAAAAAAAATACAAGGGGAGAAATGTGATAAAATAATAAAGGCGCACCACTTACCGATTAAGTAGATGAAGAACATCTTTTATGATTTGGTCTGAAAACCTTTTGCCGTTTCAGTATTATAATAGAAAATCAAAACTTTATATTATTTCTGCATTGTGACCATTGTCTTTTTAAGTCCACACAACCTATATTAGCAGGGCTTTGATTGAAGAGTGTGTGACGGTTATATATTGCTGTGTAGGAAAGATGGCTTTTCTCCTTCGCCTCATTGGGGGACACAGGACCATGGGTGTTACGCTGCTGTCCACTAGGAGGCGACACTATGCATAATCTGCAAAAGAGTTAACTGGCTCCTCCTCTGCAGCATACACCCCCGGAGCAGCCATTGCTTCACCAGTTTTTGCTTAGTGTCGTTAGGAGGAACACATAGATTTTATTTTTCTTAAAATATTTTTACTTTTTCATTTTTTCTTTCAAGATGAAGAATAGTGGGTCTCTGCAGAGACTCCCGGCATGCTCCTTCCTCAGCCCTCCACTTTTGGGGGCGCCTGGTTGAAGTTGAAAGGTCGACCCACATGCTGCTCCTTCCTCGGCATCCCACAGTTGGGGTGCTGGGTCGAAGTTGAGAGGATGGTCCTCCTTCCCCGTTTCCACACTGTTGGGGACTTTGGGTTGAGGTCGAGGCTGGATAGGAGCCCCCTGACGGTGGACGGCAGTATCCCTCCCTAATCACCCCTTGGGGCTTTTAGGTAGGGGCACCACAGGTAGTGCACACAGGACAGCTGCACTGCCTGTGTGCTGCAGCACAATCCAGAAGCCTCAGCCAGGCTTAGTGCTTCTGAGGGGCACACACAGATGCACATTTCAGGGCTACAGCACACCATGCCAGGAGCCCCAGCCCTGCTGCTTGCTCCTGACGGGGCCGGGGGCCCATCGTGCAGGCATTACAGTCACCTGTGACCCGAGCACAGACTACCTAGGTCCCTGCAGACCAGCACCAACCCTATAACCCAGCACCTGCAGATACAGCCACATCCCAGGAGACCTATTACTGGGTTCTCCTGCGGGGGCCTCCACCGCAATGGCGCCGCACTGCCCTGGGGGTCCGGCACACTACATCCATCTGCACACTACATTTAGCCATGCAAACACAGCACGTACGTATTCGGCAGATCATCCTAAAATAGGAAGTGCTACTAAATCCTCGCTCTGGCCCGAACCCGGTTGGATAACCAATGGGTCGTCAACGCGTGGCGTTCATTCATTCACGCAGTTACGTGCATCCACGCCGGTCCTACACTACGAAACTAGGCAACGCAAGTCGCTACCGCAGCTGGCGAACTAATACATCAGCCCTACTCGAGGCCAATTGCGCTGTGAGAGCATCTTGCCTGGCTATTGCCATTAGCCGTGCCCTCTAGTTACGTAGATAGAAAACATACTAGATCTCCAAGGAAGCCCGTACTGTTCTCCTAGGCCTCAGGTGGTAACACCTGTTTAGAAATCTGAATACGGTATACTCAGGTACGAAGGGACGTAACAACACGTGCTTTACCCAGGGCACATCAAGACAGCTTGTAGCCACTGACAACAGACCGTACTACAATCCTTTGGAATTCAGTAGCGTTGGTCATGACGTAGACCTACTCTGCCGCATGGGCGATCACCACGCAGTAATGTGGCCCAGGCTGCCCAGAAAATTAACTCATACTGGCAGTGCCAGTCTCGCCAATCCCAACCCAAGAGCATATCTATTCATATAACCAAGGATTCGGCCACGCACTACAGTCGATCCGCATTTCAAAAGACAATGTACCGTATCATGCATGGAACGTGTTTTTATAGATTATATTACAACCTCTCTAGGGTCGCCGGACATAAAAGTGCAGTACCAGCCGTAAAGTAAATAACCCTGCTTAACAAGCATGACTAAATAGGACATTCCCACAGGGCAATCGCATAGCCAGAAGTACTTTTATAGCACAAGTAGTATAACATATCCATTGTGATAGGGCGACTCGCTTGCAGGCATCAGGAGAACAACAAGAGGCAGTGTCTTCACAAACTTATAGTCCAAAAACGGTTTATTTCCTCCATAAACCAATAACAGAAAAAATGCAAGACTAGCAGCCTTTAAGTGCAGGCCCAAAACAAACGGAAAACAATTGCTTTACAGCGCCCCTTCTCAGATGTCGCCGACCTGCGTTCACACAGGTGGGTCAGTGACCAGCATCCAGCTTGGCCTCGAGTCTTCACACACAGGAGGCTAGTCTCAGCCCCTCCTAGCACAGACAGCCATGCTTCTCACGAGGCTCCAGTTTATAGCCTGTAACCACCCCCAGCGGTGAGGTATGTGGGTACTGGACCCGCCCGTCCCTCACAGCACCCATAAGCCGGACCCTTGCATGCACTAAGTAAAACTCCCAGTGCAAACGTTACTACAGAATAATACTCCGGCTTATGTCACAGATAATAGGAATCTTTGTGACACATACCTCCTATCAGTTATGCGACCCCTCGCCACCTCACACCATAGACATACAAAACGCTTCTCGGCGTACTCAACATGCTACTAAGAAGCAAGTTCCAATTCAACAGTACACGACAGTCAGTGCAGAAGTCATGCATATCCTCCAACCAGGGAGTAGCGTCATACTTCCGGCCCGGCAGGTTCAGCTTATCAACCACTGAGTCTCACCACCTATAAAAACAGCGTCTCGAGCACTCTAGACGTGATAGAAATATAGAAAGGCTCCGCAGCCTCTACAATGCTAACATTGGGCTAACTGTTCAGTATAGCGCAGCAAGGGTCAAGCAATCCACAGGAATTTCTTTATCTGGCGTCCTTAACCAGGCGGTGGCTCCACTGGCATAGCCAGCAACTCTCGCGCTCAAGCAAGGAAAAATTTCACTGTGCAGGTCACAAAAACTAAGTTCGCGGATCATCCTCCACGGGTCTACCATATTTCCGGGAGATCCGCAAGCGGAATCAGCGGTCGCTTTCAATCCTTCACAATTTGCCATGACAGTCTAAGCAAGATAGTGGCAGCAAAGAAATCAGTTCCATTAGCACAGACACCTCCGGTTTTTGTCACATGTACAGGCTCAAGCAGGGCACAATAGCAAGATGTGGGGCCACGTACCACAGCACATTACATATGGCAGTACTCTTGCCCACACCCCAAGGTGTCCCTCAATCTACAAAGATTCAGCCAGTAGGTCTTGTACTGAAATCAGTCTGTCAAATTCTGGCAGTCACACAGGGCAGAATGCAGTCACACAATACCTCAGAGGTGGCATATGTCAACCACCAAAACGGAACCCGCTGTCGCCAGCGATCCAAGCGTTCGCTACATCCGTCACTAGGTGGAATTCCTGAACGCAGTACGGACGGCTGTTCTCCTGCCAGGGGTAAACATTTGAAAGGCGGACTTCTTAACACGCCAACAGATGAACTCACAAACACGGTTCCTTCATTCTAAGGGCCGCAGTCAAGGCTTCCAGCCCCAGAGAAACACAAGTATGGCAGTACCTGAGTGATGCCTCAATGCCAAGGGCCACTCGTCCTAGCTAGGTCCCAGGACCCACAGTCAATAGCACATATATATATATATATGTGCACAGGTTGCCTGCGTGGTTACAGGCCCTGTTTTATTACTATTATCTGTTAACTCTCCTACTGCTTTAGCACAAAACTGGTGAAGCAATGGCTGCTCCAGGGGTGTATACTGAAGAGGAGGAGCCACTTAACTCTTTAGCAGATTATGCATAGTGTCGCCTCCTAGTGGACAGCAGCATAACACCCATGGTCCTGTGTCCCCCAATTAAAGGCTAAGAGAAAAGGATTTTACGGTGAGTACACAAAAATCTGCTCTTTATGTGCTTGCAGAATAGCGATTTTTATTAACCCCTTCCTGACATAAAATGTAATAATGTGTCCTATGTTAAATATGGATATATGGAGCAAGTTGTGGAAGCTGTGACTTTATACATCCAGCCCCTGTCACTTACAGCTAGCTCTGATCAGCAAGTGGAGAAATTCCAATAGTGCTCTGACTCAAGTGGCGGGCTCATCAAGCCTCCTTCAAGATAATCAGTGCCAATAGTTAATATGGCAGCTTATGTTCCCCCATTTATAAAATAATAACACACTCACCTGCTATGTGTGCACCATTATAGCGATGTTGGCACTGGCTCTCCAGGAGCTTGTGTGACATAGTCATTCTAGCTCTGCAGCCAATCAGAGGCTGCTTCACTGTCTGCTGTTTTCAACAAATCGGATGTCTGGAGGAAGTCAGAGAGCAGCCGTTCATTTGTCTGAAAGAGGGTAGAGTAAAGCCACCTTTGATTGATTGCAGGATGTTATGTCATGCGAGCCCTGGGAGAGATGGAGCCAACTCCACTGGAACAGCTCCCACACTGGAGGACAGTATAGGTGTCATTATTTTATAATGGGGAAATATTAAGAAGACAACCACTTTAAAGGGAAACTCCAGTGAGAAACTTTTTAGTACAGTTTCTGCCCTCCTACATGATGAAGCAGAGCTGTGCACTGCAGTTCTAGGGTCTATAGATCTCTTATAATTCAGTAAAATCAGACCTGCTCCTTTGCTCTAGCCCCCACCTCAGGGAACCCAGGATCTACAGCTTGGCAGCTTCATGTAAGCGCAAAAAGCAGGAGGTGTGTCAGGAGAGTGGATGCTGGGAGCTGCAGGATCAGCCTACATTCACGCAATTCTGTATAGTGAGGGGGTGTGCAGAGATTTAGGTTCTCTGAGGTGGGGGCCAGAACAGAGGAGTAGGTATGATTTTATTGAATTATAAGTTATCTATAGATCCTAGAACTGCAGTGTGCAACTCTGCTTCATCATGTAGTAGGGCAGAAACTGTAGTAAAATGTTTTCTCACTGGAGTTTCCCTTTAATGAGAGAGAAATCGAAACCCCACAATTATCATTTTGTTTTTGGTGGCCACACCTCCCATAAAAGATGTGATAAAAATCAAGTGTAAGGAAAAGAAAGACAGAGAGCACTCTGGGTGAACCTGCAGAGTAACGGAGATGCGCCAAAGGCTCAACTTTCTTAGTCGTGCAAACTCAGGAACAACACTGGTAGGAGCAGGATCCCGGATAGTTGTACTCATTGTCAAACCCACCAGGGGATGAAGAAATAGAACAGGAACCTTGAAAAAGACAACTCAGGAGGTGCTAATCCAGGCCAAAAATGGTGGGTAAAACGAAAAAAAAGCATTGCATTTTCATTAAACTTTTTTTAGTTTTATCTACCGTATTTGGTCTGGATTAGCATCCCCTAAATCGTCTTTTTCAAGGTTCCTGCTCTAAAAATCAAGCGTGCCATTTTATGTACTTAAAAATGTTATCAATAAAAAATACAGTTTGCCCAGCAAAAATAAGTCCTTTTATTTCTCTTTGGATGCAAAATAAGAAAAATATGTATATTAGAAAATAACAACATAGACCAGTAAATTACAATTTAATTTTTTTAGCTGCTTCGATATTAAAAATGGACTGTACAGGCTTAGTGCATTGCCATTATGTTGGCCGATATTATTATTGTTTACCGCATGATGAATATGGTAAAACGAACCAAAAAAAAAGGGATATTGCATTTTTTTTTCCCACTATTTCACTTTTTTTTTTTTTTAAATTTTCCCCTTCTTTAGTATATGGTATATGTTAACGTGAATGGTGTCATTTCTAAGTACAATATGTACCACAAAGAAAAAAAAAATGCCCTAATAAGGTTACGGTGACAGAAAATCTAGAAAATATATGTCTCTTAAGGGTACCGTCACACCTGGACATATCGCCGGCGATGCTGAGGTGTGGCCTGTCGCCGGCGACATCGCCAATGCGTCGCCCAATGTAAATGGGCGAGGGCGACACATCCGAGTGGTCGCCTGGTTTCACATCAGAGCTCTGAAACCAGGCGACCATTCTTGGGCGATGTGTGCTGATCGCCCTGTGTAACATCTCATGAGCGATGCTAAGAGCGACAGCAGACATCGCCTATACCATTCCGGTAGGCGTTTCAGGGCGTATTTACTAGCTCTGGCAGTCTGCGTGGATTGGTGGCAGCTCCAGCGTTACGATTGGTAGTCTTGTTCCTCGGGTCCTATTTGATGATGTGTACGTCCCACAATAAAGTCGTCTTCCTTTCCATGGTGCTGAGAAAGGTGTATTTAGGCCCCTTTGTCATTTGCGTTTTACGTTGATTGCGGGCAGTTGCGGTAAAAAAAACCGCAACTGCCGCGATTACCGCAATACGGCCGCACTTGCGGTTCACTTGCGGCAAGCCCCATACAATGTCTATGGGGCTTGCGGCAGGTGCGGCAAGTGCCGAAACTGCACTTGCCGCACCTGCCGCAAGCCCGATAGACATTATATGGGGCTTGCCGCAAGTGAACCGCAAGTGCGGCCGTATTGCGGTAATCGCGGCAGTTGCGTTTTTTTTTGCCGCAACTGCCGCAATCAGCGTAAAACGCAGATGACAAAGTGGCCATACCCAGGAGCGTACATATTATTGCAAAGCAGCGCATTGATGCATCAGTGTGTGCTACAAAGTGCAGAGATGTTCCATTGCCAAATGTCTCTTTTTACACCAATTGACAATTGTCACTACATGTCAATTCTGCATCAGACACCAAAGCCAATCACATTTCTTCGAGGCGTCACACAACATAATGTTAACGCCTATCTCCGAGATGCGGCTCAAAATTACGCCCACATCGCTAATGTGGTTGCCCTGTGTGACGGTCAAGCGGCCACCAGCGACTTGATCGCCCGTGGTCCTTTGGCGACGCTCAGGCAATTTCTGGTCAGGTCATCGCCTGAGTTGTCGCCCCGTGTAAATGGGCGTCGGTGACCTTGGGCGTCGCCTGTGGAATCGCCGGAGATATGTCCAGGTGTGACGGTACCCTTAGAAGACCTTATGGTCATTTCACAGCCTCTGCGCTGTCTCTGCCTTCCCCTGTGCGCTGTCTCTGCCTTCCTCAGTGCGCTGTCTCTGCCTTCCCCAGTGCGCTGTCTCTGCCTGCCTTCCCCCGTGCGCTGTGTCTGCCTGCCTTCCCCCGTGTGCTGTGTCTGCCTGCCTTCCCCCGTGGGCTGTGTCTGCCTGCCTTCCCCCGTGCGCTGTGTCTGCCTGCCTTCCCCCGTGCGCTGTGTCTGCCTGCCTTCCCCCGTGCGCTGTGTCTGCCTGCCTTCCCCCGTGCGCTGTGTCTGCCTGCCTTCCCCGTGCGCTGTGTCTGCCTGCCTTCCCGTGCGCTGTGTCTGCCTGCCTTCCCCCGTGCGCTGTGTCTGACCCCCCCTCCATGCGCTATTAATAGTAGTCATCTCATACAATTCTTACATACAGTTTTTTTTCTGTTCTTATAACTTACATTTATCAATTGTTTGTTTGTCTTACCTTTCTTTTTAGTGCAACTCTGGGTTGTTGGAAATTATCACTGGTACCTAAAGCAAAGCTTACATTTTGGGAGTGAGGAAAGCAGGAGTGTAGTGTCTGTAGTGTGGGACCCTGAGATGTCGTATAGACTGCATGTTGTGTGCAGTGGATGGCAGTACCTCTGTTATGACTGGGCCTGGAGTACAGACAGTGGTGGGCTGGGATCCGGTGGACAGACTGATGTGGCTGTCATTGATGGTGGTAAGAAGTTTAATTATTATATCAGAATGTCACCTTTCCTCTAGTGGCATGTCACACCTTAGGTTGCTTTAGTAGTAAATGAATGTCTCTAATATAGCGGACGTGTCTGTACAGTAATTGTATTTGGTTTCTTAATGTAGTAGACCTTAAATGGGATACATTTGCCTTTTTGTGTGCAGATAAAGTTTTGGTGACCTCCTTCGGTCAGGGTGTGGTTCCTCCTCCAATGTGCACCTTTCACATGCAGTTCCTACGTGTTGCGAATGAAGTTGCGTTCCATACAGATCCTGAGAAGAGCAGTGACTTTGCAGTGCTCGATGCTGACAATTCCCTGCATATCTGCAGATATGGTCTGTAAAGAATTCTGTTGCCAAATTGAAAGCTTGTTTGTTAGATACTTTATACAAATATTCCAGGTTTTTGTTTTTCTGCAGGAATCGACGCAGTGCAGGATTGTAATGTAAAAGCAGTGCCAGGAAATGGGCATAAACTAAACTTTAAAATGCCAGTGCTAGAAAAGCAATACAGGTAAAGCTTGTGTGCGAGAATGATTGACTTGTGTGACAAACTATGGGGATTCTGTACTGCAAAACTAACTTCAGTGTTTGTTCACATGTTGCGTGTTTACCTTGAAAAAAAGTTAGTATTTTACATTTTTATTTTTTCACTGCAGATTTAAACACAGTATTTTTTCTTTAATATGTGCCAAATGTGTTTCTGTAACATTTCTCCCATGTTGAGAGCCTTAAATAGTTTAAGTAGACAAGTGAAAAGAGACCTATATGCTTGTAGGCAGGGGCGTAACTACAATAGGTGCAGGGGTTGTGATCACACCCGGGCCCTGCAGCCTAGGGGGGCCCCAAAAGTCCCTTTGGCCCATAGAAAAAGACTAATATTATTAAAGGTTTCCAATAATTGGGGGCCCTGTTGTTGAAGCTTTAGCATCAGGACCCCTAGGCCTGAAGTGATGCCACTGCTTGTAGGGACTGGTTGTCAAATTAAAATGCTTACAAAAAGTTTGTTTTTACAACAGTTTTCTTCAAATGAGATGATTTTCCTATTTGTAGAGTTCAAGATCCATCACATAGCGCATATCCACTCTGTTTCCGTCAGCTCACCTGGGTGCAGGATGACACTTTTTTGGTTGTAAGTCAAGGGGAGAGCTCCAGTCAGTCAACTATTTACCACATTAAGGTCACATTGGATGGACAGACGGTTGTTCTCCAGTATGTAAACCTTTTGTTTCTATTCTTTACCTTATAGCAATATTGATAGGTTTTCTGTCATTTCTATTTACATAACTATTTCATTTTTTTTTTCCAAAGAAAACCTGCTTTATCTCTTAATGGGCATATAATTAGTGTGTCCTATAACGCGAAGACGAAGACCTGTGCTCTACAAACAGATAATGGAGAAATCTGGAAGTATCTTTGGGGTAAGCAACTTACAGCACTATGTTTTGAGGGGAAATTTTAACCCTGTGCCTTACAGTCAGTCACCAAAAAATAGCCTATCTACTGTGTGTGTATATGTATGTCCATACATAGCCACATCCCCTTCATAGACTTGCCTCTTCATAGACAAGCCCCTTCAAAGCCACACCCCCTTCATAGACACGCCCCATAACCCGCTATATCTTCTGACTATTTACTTTGTGATTTTTATGTGCAAAATAAAGATTTTGTTTTTGCCTAGCAGCATCAGGCTCTACAGCTAGTAAACAATTTTTTTTATATATATATATATGTATATTAATGTGTGTATATAATATATACTGTATATATTACACTGAGACTGAAATAAATATTGACCACATCAATCATTTTCTAAGTAACTATATTTCTAAAAGTGCTGTTGGCATGAATTTCTCACCAGATGTTGGTAACAAGCCATCCAGTCCACACTGGCAAATAAATCATACCATAGATGTCCATAAATAAAGTTATGTGTAAAAATCAGAAATGACAACAGGAAAAAGTATTAAACACACGTTCTGAAATGTATTTAATACTTCTTACAAAAGCCTTTGCTCTGACAGCTTCAGGACGACTGTATGGAGAAACTAGTAACATGCGTTCCTCAGGTGTGATTTTCACCCATTCTTCCACATAAACACTCCTCATTCCTAAAGGATCTGTGGGCGCCTTCTAAGAACTTTGAGATTTAGTTGCTTCCATACACTTTCTCTTGAATTCAGGTCAGGTGATTGGCTTGGCCATTAAAGCAGCTTTATTTTCTTTCTCTGAAACTAATTAAGAGTTCCTTGGCTGTGTGTTTGGGATCATTGTCTTGATGGAATATCTACCCTTATTTCACCTTCATTGTGGAAGCATGGTAGATGGCAGCAGATATTGAACAAGAATGTCTTGGTACATATTTCCATTCATCTTTCCTTCAACCATATGAAATTTGCCAGTGCAGTATGCTGAAAAACAGCCTCACACCTTGATGTTCACACCTCCAAATGTCTCACTGTTGGCATGGAGTTATTGGATTGATATGCAGTGCCTTATGGCCTCCAAACATGGTGTGTATTATGGCATCCAAAGTTGGTCTCATCTGGCCAGATTATATTCTCCCAATATTTCACAGACTTGTTTAATTGTTGTTGAACCAAACTGTAAACATATTACTTTTTTTTATTATTTTCTTTAAAGGGAACTTGTCAGGTCGCGCTACCCCTCTAACCTATCACTACCGATCCCTAACCATCCCTCTCTGAGCTAAAGGGGCCCTATAATGAGGGAGAAAAATAACTTATATACTTACATGCAGTCTGTTGATCACGTGGTATTGGCCAGCTTCAATATGCGCACTGCGCATGCGCTGGAGGCCGACGGTACCACATTATCAGCCCCACAATGCACCAAGCCAGATATGTTCTGGCCCGGGCATCACATGATCAGAAGACGCGGGCATTTTGAATAGCAGGTGGCTCAGCCCAAAGGGAATGAGGACGCCTAGTGGGGTGTGCGGAGACAAAGCAAGGAGGGAATGGAGCCCAGAGCATGCGTATCTAGTCTCCAACTGGAGACTTTATGTAAGTATATAAGTTGTTTTTCTCCCTTATTATACGGCCCCTTTAGCTCAGAGAGGGATGGTTAGGGATCAGATAGGAAGGTAAAGGGACAGGTAGTGATAGGTTAGAGGGGTAGCACGATCTGACCGGTTCCCTTTAAAGCAATTGTACCTGCTAATTCCAGGTATTTCTATAGCTCTCCACAAGTAAGTGGTCATTGGCTCTTAAACAACTCTTTTGATAATTCTTTTCACTGCTCTGTCTCAAATATTGCTGGTAGCACCTGGTTGTGGCTGGTTTATGGTGAAATCATGTGTTTTCCACTTCTCGATTATGGCCCCACAAGTTCTCACTGAAATCTTCAGTAATTTAGAATTTCTTTGGTAACCAATGCCATTAGTATAAAAAAACAAGAAGAGCCAGCACTACCTTAGGATAGTATGCAATGTAAAGCGTGTGACTGCACATACTCATTCCAAACTGTATTTGTTTGAAAAAATGTATGATTTTTGGCAAATAAATTGATCATTTTTTTTGAGCCACCCTGCCATGTCAAAGCAAATCTCATTAGAGCACTCCTACTCTATATATTTTTTTATTTAATTGAAGTTGTGCCAAGCGGCTTCCAGCATATATAAAAAGCAGAACTGTTAAAATCAGCACTTACCTGGAGCATTTCAAAACCTCTCCCATGATGCTAGACAGGTGCATGTGAAAGACGTCAGAACAGGCCCCAGCATATGCAGCTGTGTCGCATTTACATTAGGGAAAAAGGATTCAGTCAGACACTAATTGTGCAAGTTCTCCCACTTAAAAAGTTAAGAGAGGCCTGTAATTGACATCATAGGTAGACCTCAACTATGAGAGACAAAATGAGAAAACGTCCTGAAAATCACATTATCTGATTTAGAAAGAAATTATTTTCAAATTTTGGTGGAAAATAAGTATTTGGTCACCTACAAACAAGCAAGATTTCTGGCTCTCACAGACCTGTAACTTGCTCTTTAATAGGCTCCTCTGTCCTCCTCTCATTACCTGTAGTACTGGCACCTGTTTGAAAGACAGTCAGTATAAAAGACACCTCTCCGCAACCCCTCAAACACTCACACTCCAAACTACTATGGTGAAGACTAAAGAGCTGTCGAAGGACACCAGAAACACATTAGTAGCCTTGCACCAGGCTTGGGAGACTTAATCTGCAACAGGCAAGCAGTTTGGTGTGAGGAAATCAACTGTGGGAGCAGTAATTAGAAAATGGAAGACATACAAGACCACTGATAATCTCCCTCGATCTGGGACTCCATGCAAGATCACACCCTGTGGGGTCAAAATTAGCTCAACAACAGTGAGCAAAAATTCCTGAACCACACAGGGGGACCTAGAGAATGACCTGCAGAGAGCTGGGACCAACATTACATAGGCTAATATCAGTAACACACTACGTCACCAGGGACTCGGAACCTACAGCGCTAGATGTGTCCCCCTGCTTAAGCTGTTACATGTCCGGGCTCGTCTGAAGCTTGCTAGAAAACATTTGGATGATCCAGAAGAGTATTGGGTGAATGTCATATGGTCAGATGGAACTAAAGTAGTACTGTTTGGTAGAAACACAGCTTGTCGTGTTTGGAGGCAAAAGAATGCTGAATTGCATCCAAAGAACACCATACCTACTGTGAAGCATGGGGGTGGCAACGTAATGCTTTGGGGCTGTTTCTCTGCCAAGAAACCAGGAAGACTGATCCATGTACATGAAAGAATAATTAGGGCCATGTATTGTGAAATTTCAAGTGCAAACCTCCTTCCATCAGCAAGGGCATGGAAGATGAAACGTATCTGGGTCTTTGAGCATGACAATGATCCCAAGTACACCGCCAGGGAAACGAAGGAGTGGCTTCGTAAGGAGCATTTCAAGGTCCTGAAGTGGCCTAGCCAATCTCCAGATCTAAACTCTATAGAAAATCTTTGAAGGGAGTTGAAAACCTGTGTTGCCCAACAACAGCCCCAAAACATCAGTGCTCTAGAGGAGATCTGCATGGAGGAATGGGCCAAAATACCAACAACAATGTGTGCCAACCTTGTGAAGACTTACCGAAAACGTTTGACCTCTGTTATTGCCAACAAAGGATATACAGCAAAGTATTGAGATGAACATTTGTTATTAACCAAATACTTATTTTCCACCAAAATTTGAAAAAAAATTCTTTCCAAATCAGACAGTGTGATTTTCAGGATTTGTTTTCTCATTTTGTCATAGCTGAGGTCTACCTATGATGTCAATTACAGGCCTCTCTCATCTTTTTTAAATGGGAGAACTAGCACAATTGGACTAAATACTTTTTTTTCCCCACTGTACATGGTTCTGCTTTTCATGTATTTAGGAGTAATTAAAAAACGTAGAGTAGGACTGCTCTATTGACTTGGCAGGGTGGCTCACAGAATTGATCAAATATTTGCTAAAATCTCATTTTACATTAAAGCACAGTTTAGAATCAATATGTGCATTTGCACGTTATGTATTGCATGCTTACCTCAGGCAGTGCTGGCTCCCCCTTTCTTTGGTATTGCCATCAGTATGTTGTGCAACAATAAGGTTGCAAGAGTCTTTGTTATGACTAAGACCTACCAATCACAAGGGGATGAATAAATCAGGATCCACAGGTCCCTGTTCAGATAAGGTTGTAATGGAAATATTAATAACAATATTAATAACAAGTTGCTGCTCCTGACCAAATCAATATAGACCAAGCGCCGGCATTGAAAAGTAGTAGACACCAGACACATAGAGTCAGATGTACACCCTTCCTTGGTCAGACCCAAGCTCCAAGTGCCTGTTTATTTTAAGACATTTGGTTTTTACTCAAAAAGGGGCTCGGTCAGCCCTACTCAGATGTATTCATTGGTCCATGGGCAATAAGGGGCTCGGTCAGCCCTACTCAGATGTATTCATTGGTCCGTGGGCAATAAGGGGCTCGGTCAGTCCATGGGCGGATCCATGAGGTCATCAAGGGGTGTGGTCTTAATCGAGTATGTTATTCTGTGATTGGTCCGTCTTGCCTGACCTCCAGCTTCGGTGATTGGTCCGTCTTCTTTGGACTCCATCTTGCTCTCAGCACATGGTGTGATGTGGCAGGAAATGGCAGCCATGTTTAAATCACAACTTATACAATGTAAAATAATACACTATATATATCATTTCTCCCATGCCCTTATGTCTTAGGCTTAATGAAGTATTTTGATCTTAAGGCTCTCCTTAACAAGGTGAAGCCTTAAATCTGACCCTAGTTTTTCCCTGCCTTACCGCAGAGGTTGGCGCCCTAATATTACACATTGGCGACCGCACTTACCATTGGCCGACCATGAGTGTCTTTAATTGCATTGCACCCTCCACTGTAAACCAGGTGTAACACAAAACAATCATAACCATAAAGGAAGTGCAGACAAGCAGAGGGTGAGACACATGGCTAAGAATGTGTTCTCATAGACATACAGGGAATATTGAGGAAAACGGAAATAACCCAAAAGACTAATGGTAAATGTGGAAACCCCCAAGTGTAACAGAATTTGAAGAATACGGGAAATAAGATGGCCGCCAAAGTGACCAGACTTGCCTAAGAGAGCTCTTGGCCGAAGAGAATCAATCTATGCTATCCCACCTGATTGGAGTCCTCTCAACCACCATAAAAGACACCAGGGTCTTCTAAACACCAGGAAGACCCAGCACACCAAACATGTCAGCCCCGTGAGGCCCACACAACCCTCCAGGACTGAGGCCTACCTGTATTTCGCCTTCCTCTGCCGCCACTACCTAGACACAGGCCCCCATACCATCCATTCAGTCTGAAGAGCACCAGCGCCTCTCACCAGTCTCCTTCCAGCAGAGAGACAAAAAAGATGCCAAGCAGAGCCCCACGTTAAAAGAAGGTACTACAGACCCACTGAATCCAACCAACTACATCAGCGCGGATTCCCCCGATGCAGCCTCCATAGGCGTGATCCAGACCCATCCCAAAGTTTCCCCCAATCTTGCCACCACACACCAGGAATTATCACTCCTCCTAATCGCTGGTGAAACAGCCCTCAAACAATCTGACAAAGCTCAGGAGGACATCCAGCAGAAATGCGCTGCAGACGAGGTGAGACCTCCGATCACAGATCTCCCCTATGATTCAGCCCCCCAGAAGCCCAAGAGACAACATCTATGCGTGCTACAGCAGTGCAGTGCAGCACGTGCCTCCACAACCAAATAGTCCCACTTATGTGCGTGAAGCTGCGGCCCTCCCTGTACTGGCTCACCTGATACAACCCTCCGGTTAGAGGTTCAGGCCCCGATTGACAACCACAGGACCGCGCTGTACCATTAGAGGCGGCAACCCGACGGCTCCCTAAACTGCAATTGCCAAACCATTTGCAGTCACCACAATCCGAGCACCATGAGGAAACACTCCCTGAACCCTGAAAAGGGAAAGCACTCCTCCGAAGTGCCAGGCTCTCTCTCAACAATTTATGTCCTCATTTATCAAGAATAGAAATTGCACACAGAGCAAGCGCAATCAACATGATATTAATTGCAAAAAACCTTCCAGACCAATATCACTACCCCTACGATCTACATATTGTATGCAATATATATTTAAAGCCAGGGACTATAAACAGGGATTGTTATAAAGTCAGAGATCCCTCACATAAGATTGGTGATCAGCTGTAAGAGGAGAGAAATAAAATGATAGAAGGTACCTATGTGGCACCCATTGCGCTTAGGGAACAGAATTCGGTTCAAGTACCAAGGGGACTAAGTCCCACGCGTATTGCCGTCTAGTGTACCTTCTATCCTCTTTTCTCTCTCCCCTTATGCTGATCACCAATCTCATATGAAGGACCTCTGATTGTTATAAAATCTACGTTTATAGTCCCTGGCTTTATATATATTGCATATTATATGTAGATCGTAAGAGTGGATTGTTTAATCTTATTTTGTGATCTTCCTAGCATCTCTCTCTGAACGAACACACATGCATAGACACGAACATGTCGGTTATACCGTTACATTATTGTTACATGCTCTGTATGTGAAAAATACCTGTGGCTCCACCTGGGGGTTCGTTCATATATACCATTTTATGGTTTTTACTTTTTTTTTTTTTAAATTCTGTTTGTTGGGTTTTCAATTATATCATGTTGTTTTTGCTTGCTCTGTGTGCAATTTATTTTCTTCATCATATTGGCTTTGCTTTTGCATGCAAGCACACAGTATCTTTACTGTTGTAATTGTGGTGCACCCTGTCTTTCCTCCTTTCAATTCATGTTCACACACACAGGGCACAAATAGCACAGGGAGAATCACGATCCAGAAGCCTATAATCTGAGCTTCACAAAAACATACAAGAAAACTGGTGGGTCCACAGGGCATATACAGTGTTGGCCAAAAGTATTGACACCCCTGCAATTCTGTCAGATAATACTCAGTTTCTTCCTGAAAATGATTGCAATCACAAATTCTTTGGTATTATTATCTTCATTTAATTTGTCTTCAATGAAAAAAACACAAAAAGAATTGTCCTAAAGCCAAATTGCATCTAATTCCACATCAAACATAAAAAAGGGGGTGGACAAAAGTATTGGCACTGTTAGAAAAATCATGTGATGTTTCTCTAATTTGTGTAATTAACAGCACCTGTAACTTACCTGTGGCACCTAACGGGTGTTGGCAATAACTAAATCACACTTGCAGCCAGTTGACATGGATTAAAGTTGACTCAACCTCTGTCCTGTGTCCTTGTGTGTACCACATTGAGCATGGAGAAAAGAAAGAAGACCAAAGAACTGTCTGAGGACTTGAGAAACCAAATTGTGAGGAAGCATGAGCAATCTTAAGGCTACATATCCATCTCCAAAGACCTGAATGTTCCTGTGTCTACCGTGCGCAGTGTCATCAAGAAGTTTAAAGCCCATGGCACTGTGGCTAACCTCCCTAGATGTGGACGGAAAAGAAAAATTGACGAGAGATTTCAACGCAAGATTGTGCGGATGGTGGATAAAGAACCTCGACTAACATCCAAACAAGTTCAAGCTGCCCTGCAGTCCAAGGGTACAATAGTGTCAACCCGTACTATCTGTCGGCGTCTGAATGAAAAGAGCCGCTATGGTAGGAGACCCAGAAAGACCTTACTTCTTACCCCGAGACATAAAAAAGCCAGGCTGGAGTTTGCCAAAACTTACCTGAGAAAGCCTAAAACGTTTTGGAAGAATGTTCTCTGGTCAGATGAGACAAAAGTAGAGCTTTTTGAGCATCAACATAGAGTTTACAGGAGAAAAAAAGAGGCATTCAAAGAAAAAAACACGGTCCCTACAGTCAAACATGGCGGAGGTTCCCTGATGTTTTGGGGTTGCTTTGCTGCCTCTGGCACTGGACTGCTTGACCGTGTACATGGCATTATGAAGTCTGAAGACTACCAACAAATTTTGCAGCATAATGTAGGGCCCAGTGTGAGAAAGCTGGGTCTCCCTCTCGGAGGTCATGCGTCTTCCAGCAGGACAATGACCCAAAACACACTTCAAAAAGCCCTAGAAAATGGTTTGAGAGAAAGCACTGGAGACTTCTAAGGTGGCCAGCAATGAGTCCAACCTGAGTCCCATAGAAAACCTGTGGAGAGATCTAAAAATGGCAGTTTGGAGAAGGCACCCTTCAAATATCAGGACTTGGAGCAGTTTGCCAAAGAAGAATGGTCTAAAATTCCAGCAGAGCATTGTAAGAAACTCATTGATGGTTACCGGAAGCGGTTGATCGCAGTTATTTTGGCTAAAGATTGTGCAACCAAGTATTAGGCTGAGGGTGCCAATACTTTTGTCTGGCCCATTTTTGGAGTTTTGTGTGAAATGATCAATGTTTTGCTTTTTGCTTCATTCTCTTTTTTGTTTTTTAATTGAAGACAAATTAAATGAAGATAATAATACCAAAGAATTTGTGATTGCAATCATTTTCAGGAAGAAACTGAGTATTATCTGACAGAATTGCAGGGGTGTCAATTCTTTTTGCCACAACTGTACAATCTAACGGCAATACTCCGCGCACGCATTCCTTCCCTACCTCCAAAGCATAAGCGCTCTGAAATTATTAGAGACACTATATCCATATGGAAGGCAGTCAGGAAAAAATTTGGTTTGTCCGTCAGGATCTCAAAACGTCTCCCTTAATGGAACAATTCAGAATCTCCCTAGGGTTTAGAAAACAAACTGTACGAAAAATGGCGACAGGCGGGGGTGAACAATGTTTCCCACCTGCTACATCGTTCTGAGTCTAGATGGCTGACCTGCGGGGAATGCCTGAATATAACCTCCATCCATCTACCTTCTGCAATAAGAGCAAATCAAGCACTCAGTCATGGCCAACTTACAGGACATCACATAAGAAATAATACAAAATGAGCTAGACACCATTCTACTATCAATCCCTCAATATCATTACTTTACTCACTTATGAGATCTAACATTCTTGAGACACATCCAGACATCTTCTTTAAATACAGTACTAAAAGAAACAATTAGGGAACGTAGAAATAGCGGCTAAGATCAGAACAGGGTGGGTGGCCATCAGGAAACACATTATTAAAAAAAACTGGAGAGAAACGCGACTTAGTCATGCATGCAGCTATATATGTATTTAATATGCCCAAAAAAGGACAGTCTCTCAAACAGACTCACTGCATGCCACAAATGCTCTACCTGACACAGACCTATTCCATGGACTCTGGGCCTGCCCTAAGATAGTCTCATTCTGGGGACAAGTATCAGACATAGCCAATAAACTCTGGAAACACAACATCCCTCTCACCCCCCGCCTAGCACTTCTACACTACTGGAAGCATGCAGAATCGTACTCTGCCACCCCCAAAGCCATACCAAAACTAATACACACCCTACTATTACTAGCAAAAAAATGAATCCTTAAATATTGGATTGAACCTACTGACCCTACTATCCCAGAACTGATAACACAAATGAAACACAATATGGGAGTGGGAAAAACGCAATACAATAATTAATAAAGATGTGCAAGCAGACAAATTTCTTCAAAAATGGAAGTAACTATAAATTACTGCTGATTAGAAGAAAAAACAGAGCACCACAAAGCCGTTGACCAAACCTTCCTGGTACATTCTGGAGGGCCACAAAACAATCTGGTTCAACTTCGCCTCAACTCCTGAGCTGAGGATCAGTATAGGGAAAACTGAGGGTCGTACTCCTTACACCACTCCAACAGGGATCAAAATACGGATCCAGTTAACCCCAAACTGATACGCTCTTGCACACTTTTGCCATGTTTAGTTTTTTATTTAACAAATTATTTTCCCTTCACTTCTCTCTACCTGTGTCTTAATTGGACTGTATGTTATTCCATTGGATACTATTTTTCATGGACTAATTAAAACACAGCATTAACACCTGCAAGGACTAACCAAAACAGAATTTGCTGCAGGTCTCACAGTCTGCGTACTGGATTATATCTTTATATAGCTATCATTGCATACGTGTTACTATATTTTTGGGGAAAAAAAACAAAACAATAAACATGTTTTAAAAAATGGGAAGAATGCTGTGAAGCGAAACACGTAAACAGCAAGGAATAAAACAGATATTTCAGCAAGAAAATTCTTTATTTCGAGCTTAGACTCCAGCATCCATCTACCTAGGAATATAGCCAGCAGAGGATATGCAGGGTGAGTTTAAATATCCCCTCCAATGATGTGATAGGGTCAACAAAACGAGGAAGTGTAAACACCAGAATAGAAATAAAAAGGAAAGGAAGACAACGTAAAGGAAAGACAAGAGAGCTATCAGCAGCTGTCCAAAGACAAAAAGGCTGTAGTTGAAAGGAGAGGAAAGCTGACCACACAGCTGGAGATCACTGGATCAAGTCCTGTAGTCAAGGCATGACAGTCTTGAGACAGCTCACTTTGCCTATAAAGTGGCTCATTACCAGTTATCATTATCAGTTGAACCAGCTGATAATATTTTTCACTAAGTGGCAGTATTGCTTTCTAATTACTGATACTTTTTCCCCGTGTGATTTATCATTATTACACATATCTGAATTTATGGGCAGCTATAGTTTAGATTTTTTTTTTTTTTTTTCTCATTATTGGATTGGTTGTTACCAACATCTGGCAAGAAATTTATGTAAAAGCACCTTTAGAAATATATTTACTTAGAAAATTGCTGACGTAATCAATACTTATTTCACTTGTGTCTATGTCCGTCTGTCTATCTAAACAAGGAAACAGGCAGCACTACAAAATTAATTTAAAAATATGGACTTAGCCCAAAGTGGTGCAACGTTTCGGTGTCTCTACACCTTCCTCAAGCACCAATTGTGCCACTTTGGGCTAACAAATGGCCACTTAACACGTCCCGATATCGGCGTCCAACTCCGACCAAAAGTCACGTGGTTCGTGCGTTGTATGGTGTAAATGTCCAATATGATGCACGAACGATGTCAAACCGATATCGGGGATCGAATGAGCGTGCTATTCAACAGGCCGATATTGGATGGAGGTTGGAGCCGGATCATGCTGTGTAAACGCCCAACTACGATGTGCAGTACAACGTCCCCTATCCTCTGCATGTTAAATGGTCGTTACTGGGTCGGCCGTACAAGGGGGGCGTAGACATCGTAGAGACGTTGTATGCCGATATTGCGCTGTGTAACATCTCCTATGCGATCTTGGAATTCTGCCCAGAAAAAGCGCGCTCCCGCGGCGTTGGATACAATATCGGACCGACATTGGGACGTGTAAAGTGGCCAAAAGTCCTTTTTTTATTATTATTATGGAGGGCTGCCTGTTTTCTACTTTCTATGGTAATTTGCATTCGACATCGCATTTTTGCATGTCTATTTTGCACACACATTTTGCATATAAGTTTGTGCTGTTCCTGTTTTTTTTTTTTTTTCTATCCATCTATCTCTGTCTGGTTTTATTTTTATCTTGTCAATTCTTTCAGTGCTTTTTAGATTTTAAAATTCCTCCCCTACTTGTCATGTTTTGGGTAAAATGTTAATATGTAATACTAAGATCATTACACTCATTTACTCAGTGGTATTTTGTTTGAATATAGTCCAATATCTTAATATTTTCAGAGCCACCATCGTCTGTCCTAGAGCACTGGAAGGATGCACTGGGCCAAGATGTAAAGTTTCAACAATCTTGTATTCAAATTGCCATCACAGAAATTGATGGAGAGGTACAGTGATACAATCCTTAGCGTGACTTTGATTGTAAACTACATTTCAGAAATCTAAATACATATTCACCAATAATGTGTCACAAGCTCCCGGCGATTATGTTTCTATCCCATAATGCACTGCGCCGCACTGGAAGCCGCACCATGTTAGCACACCCAAGTGATAGGTATGCTAATATGGCTCAGGCTATAGGCGGCACAGACAACACAAGCCCACGGTGCACACGCCACCTGCAGCCCCCCACCAGCCTCCCACCGCATCTCTCTCGATGCCGCAGTAGACCCCCACACCACCCCTCCGACACCCACACAGCCCCGCAGTAGAAGCCTGCACCCCCCCTCCAGCACCCAACTCCCCCCCCCCCCCCCCACCCCTCCCGCAGTAGACCCCGTTCTCCCCTGCCGCTTCGTCCTCTCTGATCTGTCCTCCTCCCTCGCCATCACCGTCCTCCCTGCCGCTCCTTTTTCCCCACTGCTCTGTTCCCCCTTCCTCTCCATTCCCCCCCACCTCTCCGCTACATTCACTACAATTGCCGGCATTTATTGTGCGCACCTGGAGCCGTCTGTCACTGGACTCCACATAGGGCCCTGCGCATGCATGCTGAGACAGAGGTATGATGGGATTTGTAGTGTTGTGCGGGTCCAGACCATGTCTGTCTACAGCTCCCGGCAAACTCGGTGGCGGCCGCATCCCTCTGGCTGTGTTGAGGGAGCTGCCGAAGGTGAGGAGAGGCCGGAGAGGAGGAAAGGGAGGCCAGAGAGGAGGCTGAGAAGAAGGAGGCCAGAGAGGAGAGGAGGCTGAGGAAAGGGACGCCAGGGAGAAGAGGGAGGCCCGAGATGAGGCTGAGGAGAGGGAGGCCAGAGAGGAGAGGAGGCTGAGGAAAGGGACGCCAGGGAGGAGAGGGAGGCCCGAGATGAGGCTGAGGAGAGGGAGGCCAGAGAGGAGCGGAGGCTGAAAAAAGGGAGGCCAGAGAGGAGAGGAAGGGGAGGCCAGGGAAGAGGCTGAGGAAAGGGAGGCCAGAGAGGAGAGGAGGCTGAGGAAAGGGAGGCCAGAGAGGAGGCTGAAAAAAGAGAGGCCTGAGAGGAAGGGGAGGCCAGGGAGGAGGCTGAGGAACGAGAGGCCGGAGAGGGAGTCTGAGGAACGAGAGGCCGGAGAGGGAGGCTGAGGAAAGCGAGGCCGGAGGGGGAGGCTGAGGAAAGCGAGGCCGGAGGGGGGCTGAGGAAAGCGAGGCCGGAGGGGAAGGCTGAGGAAAGCGAGGCCGGAGGGGGAGGCTGAGGAAAGCGAGGCCGGAGGGGGAGGCTGAGGAAAGCGAGGCCGGAGGGGGAGGCTGAGGAAAGCGAGGCCGGAGGGGGAGGCTGAGGAAAGCGAGGCCGGAGGGGGAGGCTGAGGAAAGCGAGGCCGGAGGGGGAGGCTGAGGAAAGCGAGGCCGGAGGGGAGGCTGAGGAAAGCGAGGCCGGAGGGGGAGGCTGAGGAAAGCGAGGCCGGAGGGGGAGGCTGAGGAAAGCGAGGCCGGAGGGGGAGGCTGAGGAAAGCGAGGCCGGAGGGGGAGGCTGAGGAAAGCGAGGCCGGAGGGGGAGGCTGAGGAAAGCGAGGCCGGAGGGGGAGGCTGAGGAAAGCGAGGCCGGAGGGGGAGGCTGAGGAAAGCGAGGCCGGAGGGGGAGGCTGAGGAAAGCGAGGCCGGAGGGGAGGCTGAGGAAAGCGAGGCCGGAGGGGGAGGCTGAGGAAAGCGAGGCCGGAGGGGGAGGCTGAGGAAAGCGAGGCCGGAGGGGGAGGCTGAGGAAAGCGAGCGAGGGAGTGAGGAAGCGAGCCGGAGGGGGAGGCTGAGGAAAGCGAGGCGGAGGGGAGGCTGAGGAAACAGAGTATACAATGCTAACCACTGAGCCACCATATACACCGTATAAATCCCGCAACAACAGTATACTTTCTGGAGAGAGGACTGTACTATTCAGCGGCTATTTCTACGGCACCACTTCACTGCACTCCCGATGCAATAGCATCGGGCCTATTTCTAGTATGTTATAATTTACAATGCCTATTTACAGTACAAACTCTACGGACTTCAGAAGCCAACTGTAACATTCAGCACATGTAAAGTTCACTAGAGTTTCTGTAGGTTTGGTTATTGAATCTTTAGGTTCATTGTTACTTTAAAAGGGTTTTGCCACAATAGAAACACATACTATTTACCATATTCTTCGGACTTTTAGATGCTCCTTACCATAAGACGCACCCTAGGTTTCGACAGCAGAAAATAGGAAGAATATTTTTCCTTTTAATTAAAATTTCCCTGGGGATGTAAAGTAGAGGAGTCATTAGCACTAATTTTAATGTACTAGGATAGAATAGGGAGGTAATAAATCTAATATTATTGCCTCTATGCAATGTGTAGAATATGCACACAGCTTTGCTACATGGACATATAAAACAAACATGCAGGTCTACTACTTGCACCTATGCACACACACACACTTTAGCACATCTTCTAGTTACACTTACTTTACATTACCCCACCTGTAGTCTCATACACACACTATACATTACCACAACTTTTAGTTCCTGATTGGGATCTGAACGGAGGCTACAGTAGATGAGCAGCTGAAGGACCTTCCACATAGTTAACTCAAGGACCTTTTAGGTCATGTGATCAGTCACATGCTCTAAAAATGCCCTAGAGTTAAACAGTTTGAATGTCCTTCAGCTGCTCAGCTCCTGAAGCTTCCTCTCTTGCTCTATACTTATAACCTAGATCACTGTACAGCAGGAGGAGGGCAGCTGTCTGTGATTGGGGAGGACGCAGTGCCTGCATTCTCCTTAATCACAGGAAGCGGTCTCTGAACACACACTAGTAGGAGTTTTCCTTATTACAAAATGCGTTTTATGGTCCATAAAAGACTGGATATCAGTTTGGTAAAATAATGCACTTCTCAAATAGAATTCAGTATCAGAAATACTCCCTTGTTCTACATCAGGCATATCTATGAAGTCTGATTACGGTAACTAGTTTTTTAATTTGCTTCTAACTGCATAATTCGTCCACTCGCAGGATTCGCATATTCACATATTGTTCACATAAGCCCAGGCAGAGTGCGAAGTTCTCATATTGGACCATCAGACTCGGATGGAGGGGGGTGTGAGGTTGAGGGTGGCAAGCAGCAATAGAAGCAGTTTTTATTTCTATGTTTCAGACAGTGTGGCTCTCACCTACTTTCATATTCCTGGAGTCCCATTTTTCATCCAGTTTCATCCCAATGCCCACCTACAGTTGTGGCCAAAAGTATTGACACCCCTGCAATTCTGTCAGATAATGCTCAGTTTCTTCCTGAAAATGATTGCAACCATAAATTCTTTGGTATTATTATCTTCATTTAATTTGTCTTCAATGAAAAAACACAAAAAGAATTGTCCTAAAGCTAAATTGGGGGACACAGAGAGTGCACGGGGGGAGGAGTGATGTGCAAATATGGGCCCACTGGCAGTACTGACACATTGCGCAGTACCGCCAGCAGTACCGCAACAGTCGCCACCCAAAACCGCCACCACTTACACATCAGCACCTGACTACCTGTGCATGCGTATACCCAGCGCACATGTGCGCTTAGTTAGGCAGCTGCCATCTTGAACCAACTACCAACTAAAACCACTAATCTAGTTGTTGGTAGATTGTGTCTTTTATGTGCAGCCTCTAGTAAGTATAAATCTCTGTTATGAAGTCGGCTGACTCTTCTTTCTTTCTAGCCCTAGTACTGTTGACTGATATTTTAATACTATTTCATTGATGTAGCTTTTCAAATTACATAATTACATGAATGCATGTCTTTTTTAACCTATGTAATGGGGTTTTCATTGCAGGAAGTTGTTTTGGGCATTACTGACAGATCCCGTTTATTCATCAATAATTTGGTGGTAAGTGTTTTTCATTTTGGTTGACAATTTTAAAGGGAATCTGTCATTACGTTTTTGCTATCCCTCAGGAGCGCTGATGTCGGGCAGAGACCCTGATTTCAGTGATGTGTCACTTATTGGTCTGCTTGCTGCAGGTTTTTTTTGTTTGTTTTTTCGAACATTAAATTTTTCATTGAAATAATTTTTCAAATACAAATAATAGTATAATAACAAGGACACAATAAAACAGAGATTAGTATCCTAGCTATAGGGTAAACTAACATGAAGACGGGGGGGAGGGGGGGCAAGAGAAGGAGAGATAGGGAGGGTGAGGGGTATCCTGCTAAAAGACACTAGAGAAGGCATTTCTCAAGAGGAAGTCTTAGGGTACCTTTACATACAGAGATATATTGCTTGCAATTCACTGGTTGCATTGAAATCATGGACACATTGTTCCACTTCTACATGGCAACAAAATGGAACAATGTGTCGATGGTTTCATTGCAACCAGTGAATTGCAAGCAATATATCTCTGCGAGTAAAGGTACCCTTAAGGTACCGTCACACGCAGCAGTTTTGCTATCAATTTCACCTGCAATTTACTGGTTGCAGTGAAATCATGGATACACTGCTCCATTTGTACACAGCAACAACATAGAACAATGTGTCCATGATTTCACTGCAACCAGCAAATTGCCAATGAAATTGCTAACAAAATTGCCGCGTGTGACGGTACCTTTAGAGCATCAGTACAATAGAACAAGGAGAATTTTGTGTACTCACCGTAAATTCCTTTTCTCTTAGTCTTTAATTGGGGGACACAGGACCATGGGTGTTATGCTGCTGTCCACTAGGAGGAGACACTATGCAGAATCTGTAAGAGTTAACAGGCTCCTCCTCTGCAGTATACACCTCTGGAGCAGGAAGTGCTTCACCAGTTTTGTGCTAAAGCAGTAGGAGCGTTAACAGATAATAACAGTAAAACAAGGCCTGTAGCCACACAGGCAACCTATGTACACGGATATAGCTAACAAAGTAATAACCGTGTAACCAGGCATGTAACTAAACAGGCACGTGTGTTAGCAGTTAAGAGTTATCATAGTAATAATAGTACCACAAGGCCTGACCTAAACAGGCTTACAGTACTACAAGGCCTGTAACCAAACAGGCACCAGTTTAAACTGTCACCGTCCACAGAGTGCTAATATTCACACATACGTAACTATGTTAACCATGTAACTGCTGACAAGCTATGTGAGAACTGTAGCAAACGCCCACCATGGCAGTAGGGCTGGTGCTGTGAATTAGAAGCTAAGAGAAAAGGAATGTACGATGAGTACACAAAATTCTCCTTTTCTCCTTTGCCTCATTGGGGGACACAGGACCATGGAACGTTCTAAAGCAGTCCCTGGGTGGGAACTGGCAATGGAACTAGTAACACTGAGTATGGGCAGTGACGACTATGTAACGACAGGCGGACCGCTGTCGCCTGGCGGACACTTGTACCTAGCCTTGCGGTTGCCTAGTACTAAGTGTAAATACTGCAGTGGCTCGAATATGAGTGAGGGCTGACCGTGTGGCTGCGTTACATACTTGTTGTGCTGACCCTGGGGCCGAACCGCTGAGGAGACCCTAACGGTCATAGTAGAATGTGCCCTGACACTGCTGTAGTGGGTGTGATTTTTTTTTAATGACTGAAGTGCTTTTGATGGATAGACGACTCTATTTGATTAGAGTATTTTTAGAAGCTGAGACGTTATTATTTCTGTCCTTTGGAAGAAGGCATAAAGCTAATCCAACTTTTACTACGGACTCTGCTTTGGATACTGCGATGCATATTACCTTGACTAGCCATTGTATATGTATGTCCTGCATGACCTGCCAACCTGGAGGCTGACGCCGCCAGGACAGCGAAATGTCTTACTCTAGTTGTTAGAAATATATCGTCTTTTGGCTAAGGATGGATTCATCTGTATGTTAATCTTGTCTTGGTGAGAGACTAGAATAGATGTTTTACTTGAGCGCACTGCAATTACCAATTGTCTGCTGAGAACGGTAATTGTCCTTGAACCTATCCTGGCTGGTTGCGCATGCTAAGGGTAAAATGAGTTGAGTTTTGAAAGGCGGTTGTTGTCTGTTCGCAAGAACGAAGTTTCGGTCCTACTTGAAAAGCCTTGTCGTCTGTAGACCTTACTTGGCAGCCCTTGTGAATGAAGTTTTTTCTACAATTTTGATTGCAATACGTATTTGGAAGAATGAGAAACAGCTGAGACGTGCTGCGTAAGAGACTTTAACGACAGACCTGAGTGTAGGTCTGTGTGGAAGAAATGGAGAGATCATGGTATGAAATAGGGTTCATTGAAAAGACCCGGAGATGCATCTTCAAGAATTTGGCTGGAGTAAGCAGGTCTGTCCTTTGTTAGTCGTCCCGAGTACTATAGGTATGAGTTGCACGAATCAGCGTACTAAGCGCATCTGGGCCAGTCTGAGGCTCTAAAGATGATCAGGTGGCATTCTTGTTTGATATTCCGCACTACCATGTTAGTGGGGAACGATATATAGATGAGACGGAGGCGGCTATATGCTTGGACTTATGCTTGCATCCTGTTGACTGTGAGTCCTGAGACCTGGCTAGGACGATTGGCCCTTGGCCTTGAGGCGTGACTCAGTCAATGCTATCTCTGTGTTTTTCAGTCGGTGGCCGCCTTGACTGAGGCCCTTAGGATGAAGGGTCTGTGTATGTGAATTCCTCTGGCGGCATGTTAAGAATTCTGATTTTGAAATTATTATCCCCGGTCTGAGAACAGCTGTCCTTACAGTGTCCAAGGAATCTCCGTAGTGACGGATGTAGTGAACACTTACATCGCTTGGTGACAGCGGGTTCTGCTTTAGTGGTTGACATCTGTCCCTCTGAGTCATTGTCTGCATGCCTTCTGCCATGTGTGACTGGTAGAATGTGACTGACTGACTTCAGTACAAGACCTAGTGGCTGAATCTTCGTAGATTGAAGGGCACCTTGAGGTGTGGACAAGACTACTGTCATATGTCTTGTGATGTGGGTACTTGGATCCACATTTCGGACTTGTGCCTTGCTTGAGAATGTAAATTTGACAAAACCGTAGGTGTCTGAGCCACTGGCACTGCTTTTTATGCTGTCACTAGAATTGTCATGGCGAATTGTGAGGGATTGACGGAGACCGCTGAATAAGCCTGCGGATTTCCTGCTAAAGATGGTAAGACTTGTGGCTGTTGATCCGCCAAGCTATTGTCCGTCACCTGCACAGTGACATTTTTTTCCCTGTTTGAGCATAAGAGTGGCTGGATACGCTAGTGAGCGACCATCTGGTGAAGGATACTAGGTACACCAATTTCTGTGGATTGTTTGACCCTTGCTGCGTTATACAGAACTGTTGGCACAAGGCTGTCATTGTGGAGGCTGCTGAGCTTTTTTATATTTCTCAAGCGTCTACATTGCTCGAGATGCTGTTTTTGGGCTTGAAGGATGGCGACAATTCCTGGTTGGATGGTATGCATGACTTTCGCCATGACTGTCGTGCCTTATCGGGAACTGCAATTACATTGACCGGAATTGCCACAATTTTGGAATGCAACTTGCTTCTTTGTGACATGTTGAGTATGCTGCAAAGCGTTCTGTCAGTCTATGGATGTAAGGTATACTCCTTGTTCTATAGATCTACTTCTGGCTATGAGATATCCTGCGGGAATGTCTTATCTAGCCTTGCTTGCTAAAATGTGTTGTTTCCGCTACGGCTGGCACTGCACTTACATGTCTGGCGACCTTAGCGCTTTTGGATTATAATGTAGATAACCACACGCCACGGATGATACAGTACATTGTCTTCTGAAATGCGGATTGACTGTAGTGCGTGGCTGAACTCTCGTTCCTATGCTGTTGAGTTTGGACTGGTACTAGCAGTATGAGTTAACCTGTTGAGCAGCCTGTTTTCTCTTACTGAGTGTTGATTGTCCGTGCGTCCGAGTGGGTCAACAATATGACCGACCCTACTGATTCCGAAGGATTGTAATACTGTCTGTTGTCAGTGGCTAAAAGCTGCCTTGATGTGCTCTGCTAAAATGTACGTATTGTAACGTTCATTTGTACATGCGGGTACCGTGTTCAGTTTCCTAAACAGGTGTTTTCTGAGACCTAGGAGATCAGTGAGGACTCCCTTGGAGACGTAGTCTGTTTCCTATTTACGCAACTAGAGGGCACGGCTAATCGCAATGGCCTTGCAAGCTGCTCTTGCTGAGTAATCAGCCGCGTGTAGGGCTGATGTATTAATTTGGTTCTGCCGCGTAGTATCGGCGTGGAGGCGTGTAACTGTGTGAATGAATTACCGCCGTGCATTGATGAACCGCCGTTTATGAAACCGGGTTCTGGCGAGAGCTGTGCATGAAAAAAAAATTCTTATTTAAGGATGGTCTGTGAACTACCTATGTTCTGCCTTTGTATGGCTAAATGTAGGCTGTAGATGGACGCCTAATGTCTGATCATTAGATGCCGTTGTAGATGCACCGACCTTTACTCGCGTCTGACCCGGTGACGGAAACAAAACCTATACGTGGTGTAGTTTGTGGTATTTGAACTGAACCGAGTGGTCTTGCTTGTACCTCAGCGGAAGATAGGGAAGTACGTACTACTGTAGGACATATGCACTGTCCTATGTACAGCCCCTGGTATTCATAGCCAGTCTACTCTCTACGTACCGACAAGGTCGGACCTTGCTTAGCTAGCGAGATTCGGCTAACTCCTGCACATTATGATATTGCTACTTGCGTCTTGTCCGGTGTGAGGAGGACAAGTTGCAGCAGAATATCGTGATTGTCTTACAGTTGCCATTGGTGACTGGCACCCAGCGTGGCTGTGACGATTATATGTTCCAGCCTCTTTGGGCGCTGTCTTATGTCTATGTTGTAGGGTGCAGCAGGCAGGGAGCCCTGCTGGGTTCCTTGACCTCAGGTTCTCACTGCCTGTTTTGAGGGCTGTAGCATGGAGAAAGCATTGCTGACCTCCCTGACCTTGGCTTGCTTGTGCTGAGGGCTGACGCAGAAGGGTAACCCCTGCTGTGTTCTTTAATGTCTTGACCCACTTGTATCAGCTAGGCACTTTGTGTTCCTACACTACAGCAGGGAAGGAGTTCCATTACGTTGGTGCTAATGTGAAGCTGTGCAGCATCCAGCCTTATTGTGGCTACTGTTTTATTTTTGCAAACTGTCACCGCTGGTACTGTGTATTGGACCCCCTTTGTGTTGTTGAGACGTGCCCTGCTGTAATGGCCGCCGCTGCTTGTAGCAAGGGCGGTACCATTGTGTCTCTGCATGTAGGGGATGCTTGCGCCCTTCCCCGCCGTCCTGCCTACCTTTGTGATCAGTAGCTTCGGTCCGACCCCCCCTCCCTGATGCTGTCTGCGTCATTCTCATTATCAGGGGGGTGGGCCGGGGAAAATGGCGTCAGCTTTGCGCTAGGCCAAAGCCGCAGCCTCAATTAGTGTGCCCCTGCAGGAAATGGCGCCTGTCCGGGGCGGAACCAGAACGGACCCGGACCTCCCGGTTAGTGCGGTGCCATTGCGGTGGCGGCCCCCGCAGGATCACTGAGGACTGGGTCCCCTGGAATCGGCTGGCGATGCAGGTGATAACCAGCTAGGTGCCGGACTACCGGGGAACAGGGAGTCTGTGTTCCCGGGTCACCGGTGACCTTGCCTGATGGCCCCCGGTTTCCTCAGGCGCCTGTACCCTTGCTGGGGCTCCTGGCCTGGTGTGCTACAGCCCTGGACTGTGCAGCAGCATGTGCTCTTAGCAGCACACAGCCTGGCTGAGGCTTCTTAATCGTGTTGCAGCACCCAGGCAGTGATTCTGTCCTGTGCGCCCTACCTGTGGTGCCTCCACCTAAAAGCCCCAAAGGGTTGATTAGGGAGTGATGCTGCTGTCCACCGTCCGAGGGCGCTTGCTGAGCCTCAACCTCAACCCAGAGACTCCAACAGTGGGGACCAGGGGAAGAAGGCCCATCGTCTCGACTTCAACCCAGCACCCCAACTGTGGGGTGCTAAGGAAGGAGCGGCACGTGGATCAACCTCTGAACTTCAACCAGGCGCCCCCAAAAGTGGGGGGCTGAGGAAGGAGCATGCCGGGAGTCTCGCCAGAGACCCACTTTTCTTCATCATTAAAGAAAGAATCAAAAGTAAAAAAAAAAAAAAATTTTAAGGAAAAATAAAATTTAGGTGTTCCTCCTAACGACACTAAGCAAAAGCTGGTGAAGCACTTCCTGCTCCAGGGCTGTATACAGGTGCAGAGGAGGAGCCTTTTAACTCTTTTACAGTTTCTGCATAGTGTCTCCTCCTAGTGGACAGCAGCATAACACCCATGGTCCTGTGTCCCCCAATGAGGCGAAGGAGAAAATTTAAATTAACAATGGGGTATCCGCGTCGCCAACTGGTGAGAAGCCCAAATGTGCCAATTGTCTTTTGTTTTACATTTACTCTGTTTATCCAAGGCAAGGTAGTATTCATGTTGAAAAATGTAGTTTGTTTTCTCTATTACCTCAGCTATCGATGGGGGGATTGTGACTTCCATTTGGCAGCCAGACAAAGTCTTGTTGCTATCAAAATATATGATACCGTCCCCCAAAGACTTGGAGGGAAGCAGTCAATTCCTATGTTTAAGACGACCAGTTGGGGGGAAAGGTCCTCATGAAGACCTGTGATAGACCTAAGAAGCCTAGCTACCAATAGCCAGTAAGGGGAGATCTTTGGGCAAGACCACCACATGTGGGGCAAGTAACCCTATTCGCTGCACTGCCTCTAACATAGTGGGGACAGTCCCGTGCCAAAATGTGACAAACGGGTGGGAGGAGTATACCAGGGTAGGTGAATCTTCTTTAGGTTCTCTAGATGATTAATGCACCCCTGCTATACCACACTTCCAGTCTTCTAGGGACGAGGAGAAGCCTAGATCTGTGTCCCAACGTACCATATAATCAAGTTAGGGTGACTTGTGTAGGCCTATCAACTCTTTACATATCCACTGAAAGACCCTTAGGGTACCTTTACACGCGGCTACATTTCTAGGGTGGCTACAGGTAACTTACTGGTTGCAGTGAAATCATGGAGACAAGGTTCTATCTTGTTGCTGTGTACAAATGGAATAATCTCTCCATGATTTCACTGTAACCAGTAAGTTACCTGTAGCCACCCAAGAAATGTAGCCGCGTGTAAAGGTACCCTTAGTGAGCTTGGGGTCAGATAAAAGGAATTTCTGCAAACTTGAGTTAATTGAGGCCTTTTCCAAGTTTCCCATATAAGGGCTAGTTTGAGAAAAGTATCTGAATTGAAGGTATTGGAAGAATGAGGTGCAGATTTTAGGAAATTTCAGAGTGAGAGATTCAAAGGAGGGGATTGCCCCATCCAACATGATCTCCCCCAGAGAACTGATCCCAGCCTCCTCCCACACCCTCAGGTTTAAAGGGGGAATATGTGTCTGGAGTGCTTTGATGCGAATATTATGAGGAGGAAAATGTGTCCATCTGCGCGGTGTCCTCCTCCAGCAGGAGACCAAAGTTTACATAGTGTCCAGAGGAGGGGTCCACTGCAGCGGACCTAACATCTCCAAGGCTAGGGTCAGTCGGAGGGAGTCATTGTGTGTAAAGTGAGATTCAGTCTGAACCCATCCTATGTGTGGGGGAAAATTCCACCAAGACTTCGCCTCCTCCAATATAATTGCCCTGTGATATTCCGCCAGATTGGGGACGCCCATACCTCCATGGTGGAACGGCAAAAAAATTACTTTACGTGCTACCTGTGATTTCTTATTTGCCCACACATAGTTATTTACCAGATTTTGTAACTTTGACCATGAATGTCCTGGACACAGCGATAGCACGCTTCTGAAGCAATATATTATTTTTGGGAGAAGAAGCATTTTAAAGGCCTGTAATCTAGCTATCCACGATAAACCGTGGAGTGGATGGGTGGCTATATCATTTGAAAGGGTTGACAGAAAGTTTTCAAAGTTATGAAGGGCCGACTCCTTGGAGGGACATAGAACAATGCCTAGGTAGGGAATCCCCTCTGAAACCCATTTAAAGGGAAACTCTGCACTAAGATTTGTGATTAAAGTTTGGGGAACCTGTATAGGTAAAATAACTGATTTAGATGCATTCAGTTTGTAAAAGGAAATTTGAGAATACACATTTAACGT
Organism: Allobates femoralis; assembly: GCA_033576535.1. NCBI lineage: Eukaryota > Metazoa > Chordata > Amphibia > Anura > Aromobatidae > Allobates > Allobates femoralis. The sequence goes on from JARQOC010000003.1 coordinate 340,115,624, forward strand.
CATAATCTCTGGGGGAGATTTATTAATATACTTAAAATATATTGGTGCACAAAATAATTATTTCATCAGCATAAAGGCCTATTACATGGTTTTTTAGTCCTACTTGAATGCCCGTGATTTCCGGGTTGAAGCGGATCGAGGCAGCCAATGGCTCTACTGCCAGGGCAAAAATTACTGGCAAAAGTGGGAAGCCCTGGAGAGTCCTGTTATTAATTCGAAAGCTAGGCGAGAGGAAGCCCGAAGAAAGAACTCTGGTGTTAGGGTTGGAATATAATGATACCACAGCCAAGAGGAACGGGCCAGAGAGCCCAAATTTCCTCAGCACCATTCCAGGTAACCCCAGTGTACCCTGTCAAAAGCTTTCTCTGCTTTCCAATGAGAGGAATACACTGGGGACCCCCTCATCTCCACCACTTTTATTAGGTTTATCATTCTTCTGGAGCCATCCTTCGCCTGCCTGCCTTGAATCCTACCTGATCCAGGATCACCAGTCCCGGAACCACCTCCAGTAGTCCGTTAGCCAATAGTTTGAGAAGATGTTAAGATCGCAGTTGAGGAGGGATTTGGGTCGATAGTTACCAGGAGAATCCGGGGTTTGCCGGGTTTGGGGATTTTCACAATAGTTGCCTCTAAGTTTAGAGAGGGGACAGAGCCTGAGTCTTGCCATTGGCTAAATGTTCTTGAAAGGTATAGACCAACAACTGTGGAAAGGCATGGTAATAATCATTCGGAAGCCAATACAGGCCAGGAGCAGAATGACGTTTAGTAGATTTAATTACCGTTTCCAATTCCTGTGTCGAGAACAGTGAGTTCAACATTGCCATTTGAGCATCTGACACGTTAGGAAGAGGCAAACCCTTCAAGAACGCCTCTATCTTCTCAAGGGATGGTTGTGGGGTGTTAAGGTCGTCTTTGAGGTTGTACAGCTGGAAGTAGAACTGGGCGAACACAGTTGCAGTGTCCACCGGATAAGCAGTTGAAAAGATACTGAATTTTTGATAATCACACACACTCCTGCCTTCTTGTTGGAATGATTGGCAGAAACCCATATTAGTAAAGTGGCGGTGGTTCAATCTATGGTTGTCCTCTTGAAGCAGGTGTATCTTTTGGACGCAAAGAATATCCGCTCTAGATTTTGTTGCTTCTCTCCAAAATAAAGATCTTTTCACCTGGGAATTTAAACCCTGTACATTAAACGAGACTACATTTCTACTCATTCTGACATAAAACAATACTATATAACCAGCTTGAGTGAAATGCAGTAGCAGGATGATTGGATAAGGTTAAATCGGGGAAGGAGAAAAAAGGGTGTTTGAGGGGAAAATGGTGAAGAAAACAATAACAAGGAACATATCTGTAAACCAGGTACAAGGCCGGAGCCTATACTGGGGGGTTAAACTGACATCTCGCAACATGAGCGCGACGATACCGCCTGATTAGATGTTAAAGCACAGATGGGTTAAACTGAGATCTCTCAGACAGATTCAGGACACCTCCTGATATCCCGGAAGGAACCAGCTGAGAGTCTCCTAGAAAGTCCCAAACCAGACCCAACAGAATCATTTGGATAGACAGTCAACCAACTCTTTCCAAGTCTGCTGTTAAAGAGTTGCAGGTGTTGCAAGAGCCAGATCGAGGAGGTGTTTTTTCAGTCTCTCGCATGAGGTTCCACAATTTCAGAGCCTTCCCCAGTTGTCTAGGGGAGAGGAACGTATGGTTTGTCCCTTTTATGGCGAAATATCATTCTCACTGGGGAACCCAGCTATACAGGATTACTCTGTCTCTCAGAATCTTGCAATATGGAGCAAATTCTCTCCGTCTAGCGAGAGTCCCCGCGGAGAGATCTGGGTATACTGCCAATTCAGTAAAAGGATCAGGGAGAGAAGGATTCTTTCTCATGGCCTGTAGAACAAGTTCTTTAATTCTGAAGTTGAATAAGCATACCAAAACCTCCATAGGAAGAGTTTTATTTATATGGGCTGGCTTTAGGATCCTATATATCTTTTCAATACCCAAATTGCCACTAGGGGTCTCAGGGGGAACCTGTTGCAGAAGAAGGTCACTGTGCTCTGTAGGTTCTCATCCCCTACTGTTTCAGCTATGCCCCGGATTCTTATATTGCCACGTCTTAATTTATCCTCCAAGTCCCACACTTTAAGTTGCATCTGTCTCATATCTCCACCAAAGTGGCATAGTCGTCTGCTAAATTGTTGTGGGCTGTGGCGTATTCCGCCATCTTAGTTTCTATTTGGTGAGTATGTTCACCCAAAGCCGCAATGTCTCCTCTTATCTCTCCCAGCATCCCCCTGAGGTCTTCCTTCAGGGATATCCTTAAGGAGCCCAGGAGTCCCTGCAGGTAACGCTGAATGATCGGAACATCATCCTCCATGTCTTAACGCTCCACAGGACTTCAGGAGGTGCAAGAGGAGGCGGAGGGGGACTCAGGAGCCGCCGCCATGTTGGAGGATGAGGTGGGCGGCTTTTCCACTGAGAAGAAGTCTGTTACCCTCTGAGTCTCCCCACATCTCTTAGAGGAGGCTCTCGGCATAGTGTGCACCTCACGGTCGGATCCCAGGCTTGATGCACTGGTGAGAAGATTGGGTGTCTGCTGGTAAATTGTCGCTTAGCGGGTCTGTCTGCGTGAGCTCCTAGGTTGTGCGACCGGCGCCATTAGCTTGTCACGTCCCTGCTTGCTGCAGTTTTGATAAAATCACTGTTTTATCTGCTGTAGATTTTACTAGTTTCTCTAAATGCTGATCTATGTAGAAACCCACCCACCACTGATTACCTGCTTTCTGCATATGCAAAGTGTAAAAGAAAGCTGTCAATCAGTGGTGGGGTTGGGGTTATACAGAGCTCATAAATATGGAGGTTTACTACTTTTCTAGTCATAATGTTTTGCTGAGAAAACACTGATTTTCTCAAAGCTACAGCAAACAGTTCAGAAAGTGATACATCACTGGAATCAGTGTCTTTCTTTACAATATGCTGTTCTCAAATTAGGTGACATATTCCCTTTTTATGAATTGTATACAATGTATATTTATACATTCCAATGTGCTTATGTGACAGGTAGCTACAAATATCACATCCTTTGCTATATATGATGCCTTCCTGCTGTTAACTACCCACTCTCATACGTGCAGATGTGTGTCACTGAGGCATACGTCAGTAAAAGGTAAGCTTTTCTGACCTGTATCTTTGGCAATATAGAAGTAAAATAAGCTGCCATCTTATTAGCTAATGAGTTAGTCATATCCTGCATCTCCACACTAATCAGGTTGCATACAATATCTTGCACTGATACTTTGATTTTTAGTCATTTACAATAATATTATCAACAAACATAATTACCTAATTTTTTCCAATTGTTCATTGTAGCTCTAGAAGCGCTCCTAAATGGCACCTCAAGCACCAATGATGAGACTGTCCGCAAAGTGGAGCGAGGTTCTCGCATTGTTACTGTGGTTCCACAGGACACCAAAGTGGTCTTGCAGGTGAGCTGGTGTTTTATTAAGTCACAGACATTTTTCTGGAGAACAATAACCAGAACAACGACCCAACCCCATTGTTACCTTGTGCTTTACAGTAATATGTTCTGGATTCTTGAAATAATCACCAGTAATGTGTCCAGCCTGCTCCTCACTAGGTTGCTTCCTTGAAATATATTGATTGGGAGTACAGAAGTGACACAATGATGTTACCAATGTGGAAACACTTTCTCCCATACCAGCGATAATAGTTGAAAAACATTTAATACAAAGAGTGGTCCTTAAAGGGCTTGTCAAGTTCTTAAATGGTTGAAATTACAAAGTATTTGTGAAAAAAAAAAAACAAGGATCTCTGAAAATTACCTCTTAGCAGAGGGATTCTTATTTCCATAGTGTACAGTTCATTTGCAGTCTGAGTGACCAGGTACCTAGATAGATAGACTGCAGTCCACTTGCAGGTGCCTGTGCTGTTCTGAAGATAGCCAGCCTCAGGTCTCCTGTGCTCCTAGTATGCTGTAAGCTGTGCTGTGCTCCTAGTATGCTCTACTCGCTGCACGGGAGAGTACCCCGTTTGGGAAAGTGGCCCAACCATGCTGCTGACCTGAGCTGTCAATCTTCAGGAAAAGTAGGAAGCCATGCACACAGCAGTTTGCTCCTAGGAAAAGAAGGTGAGACTAAAACATTTAAAAGTGTTTCCACTAAAAAGACATTGATGACTTTATGGTAGGTCATCAGTAACGTATCTAAGGGGTCTTACACCCAGCAGCCTCACAAAACAGCTGCTACTAATACTGAATGTAAACAGTGCACTTAGTGGAACCACCACTCCATCAGACTGATCCAATAGAAGAAGCCATGGCGCACTCCAAGTATCATGACCAGATGACCAGCGCTTTATTGTAGGAAGTTACAAACAAACAGGCATGGGCCACATGGCCTTATAGTTAGGGGAGGGAGATGACAGCTGGGTACATTGTCGTCTCCCTCCCACTCTCTAAGGCCATGTGGGCAATGCCTGTTTGTTTGTAACTTCGTGCAATAAAGCTCCGGACACCTGGCCACGATACTTGGAGTGCACTATTGCTTCTTCTATTGGCTTAGGCTGCTTTCACACTGCGTTTTTGTGCTGTCCGAGGGGATCAGACTTTTTGCTGCTCCCCTCGGACAGCATCGGATCCAAACTGATGACTGCAATCGGATGCCAAATAGGCATCCGATTCCGATATTTTGCAGCATCAGTCTGGATCCTCTCTCCTATCCCTGCTCCTCCTGTCACCTTTCTCCCCTCCTCTCTCTGCTCCCTCTTTGCCCCCTCTGTCCCCTCTTGCCCCTCTTCTCCCCTCTTTGCCCTCTGTCTCCCCTCTTTGCCTCTGTCTCCCCTCTTGCCCCTCTTCACCCCTCTTTGCCCCCTCTGTCTCCCCTCTTTGTCCCCTATTTCGCCCCCTCTTTTGCCCCCTTTGTTCCCCTCTTTCCAGGCCTTTAAAAATAAAAAAAAAATCTTCATTCTCACCTCTACACGACACCGCGGTGCTTCCAGCTTCTTCTTCTGATGCTCAGGACCTAGCGTGATGTCACAGTCACATGACCGGTTACCACGGTAACCGGTCATGTGACTCAACTGTGACGTCAGGTCAGGTCCTAGAAGCACAGAGCGCTGGATCGTGGAGAGGTGAGGATAATGATTTTTTTATTTTTAACCCTTTCATTTAACTGGATATCACTTCTGCAATGTATGAATATACATTGCAGAAGTGATATTAGATGGCACAGAGCGATTTTAGTGTACTGAGCATGCTCAGTACACTAAGATCGGGTCCGAGGAGACATCAGCTGTTTCCTCGGACCCGCGCTCCATAGGCCCCATGTTATTTGGCGCGGATCAGGTCGGATCCAATTCAGTCCGCTCTGACCCGCTGTACCAAAAATCGCAGCAGGCTGCGATTTTGGGCACAGCAAAAAATCGGCCAGGATCGGATCCGACAAAAATCTGATGCCAATAAGGCCAAATCCGATGTGATCCGTGCCCATAGACTAACATGGGGCCAAAATCTGATCCGTGGCTGTCTGTTTTACAACGGACAGCCACGGATCACAGAAAATCGCTGTGTGAAAGCACCTTAGTGTGGAACTTACCTACAGGGCAGGATCTTCGCAGAGTGCACATGTTCACCCATGAAGGATTTACAAAGTCTACTGTGAAGCGGCTAGAGGTGAGTCAAATCCACCTAGATCATTACAGTCAATGCCCGGCGTTCTAACACTTTCTGTTCTACTGTTTGTGTACTCCATAAGACTGTTTTGGGGCCACAGCCAGGTATTGTACTTCAGCTCATATTTACTTGAGTAGCAGCAAATTTGCAGTACATTTGAGCGGCCACTAAATCGTATGATGGAGCATTATGTCCACAGTTTACATGCAGAGCTGCTAACAGTTGATCGGTGAGGATGCTGGGTATTTGTCCCCCACCAATTTTATATTATTGACTTATGCTAGGGATAAGTGATTAATATAGTAGTGATGAAAAAAACATTGAATAACAGACTGACTGGTCAGAGCATTAAACAGCTTTTTAAAAGGGTATTTTCATATCAAACATGGCAAATACACACAATATGCCATAAATGTCTGTCTGATAATTATAGGTCATACAGCTGGTACCCGCATCCATATTGGACGGGATCTTTAATGATTAAGATATATGTTAACATGTGTTTTATACAAATTTTATAAATGATTAAATAAAAAGTGTATGTATATATATATATATATATATATATATATATATATATATATATATATATATATATATATAAATATTTACACACATGTTTTTTTCTTTTTCGCTCCATTGGGAGACCCAGACATTGGTTGTATAGCTTCCGCCTCCGGAGGACACACAAAGTATTACACTTAAAACAAGAAGTGTAACTCCTCCCCTACTGCCTATACACCCCCTCTAGGAGAAATCCCATTAGTTCTTAGCTTTGTGTTGAAGGAGGCACACTCTGCACTCATGCACTTTCACTTAGTCTTACTCACTCTCCCTGGAGAGTGTCGGATGGAAGCAAAAAAGATCCTTATGGATCCCTTGCATTGTCTCCTTCCTCACCCTTGGGCAGAGGCAGTTGAGGTACCTTTGAGGTACAACGGGCTGGAGCCCTCATGCTGTTTTCCTTCTCCATCCCCTCGGGGCTCTGGAGAAGTGGGATCGTTACGGGCTCCCAGAACTTCTGGAGCTCTGACTCCATCCACAGCCCCTGTGGATCCTGTCGGCTGGAGTTGTGGACCACAGGGCTCGGCCCCCTGCGCCTACATAAGGTATTCTGGGGGTTATGCTACAGCTGCAGCCCGGTCCAACCACCTGGGTGGTCTCTGGGCCCTGCTCATACAGGGGATTTACATGGTCTCCTGGTCCGTCTGCTCCTATCAGCGCTTTGGGCTCTATACTGCGTGGGCAGCCCGGCCCATACACTATGGGGGTCCCTGGTGGGCCTCCCCCGGTCCCTGGCGGCCTGTCACTGCAGCGCTGCGGGTTTCCCGGGGGCGCAGGGTACCTCCGCGCTTGGGTGCTCCCGAGCGCCGGCTGGCGGTCTAAATTTAGGCCCCGGCTTCATTGCGGCCTTGTTTTTTGTCCACAAGCCCGGGCTCCACCGGAGGCGGGCCCGACCACCTTGGGGGCGGTCTTGGGACTCGGCCGCTCCCAGCCTTAGGCTCGCATCATAGCCTGGCTGGGGAGGGGAGTAGCCCTCCGGATTCCCGCGCCGCTAGGCCATGCCCCCTCACTCGGCTTCGGCGGCCATCTTATGTATGGGATTCAGACTTCTGGAGACATCTCCCAGCGTCTCTCCCTGCACTCTGCGGCTGTTAGCTGGAAGCGGGGCATCCGGAGGGCACACACACACACACACACTCCTTTTCAGCCTGGTAAGTCACCACAGGTCTCCTGTTGGTGCCTTCCTACCCCTATTTTCCCCCTCTAGTGTTTCCCTCTTGGAGGATTACTACTAAGGGCGACATGTCTTCCACCAGGAGCAAAGCCCCTAAGGTGCAGACATTTTATTCTTCTTGCACTGCTTGCAAGATTGCGCTGCCTGCTGGGTCTATATACCCTCATTGCTCTGCCTGCACTTCACATGAGTCTGAGGTGGCACATGGGGCTCCCCCCAGCTCTGCTACATCAGAGTCTCCCCCTAGTCAGGGGGACCAGGCAGTGCCGCCTCCTTGGACTGTAGCTTTCACTAGGTCCTTTTCGGAATCTTTTGCCCAGTCCATGACAGCTCTAACCAGAGTTTTGCAGGAGTCATTACAGGCTTGTCACCAGGAAAGTGCCCCCGGTCCCTCTGCCTCACGCCGCAGGCGCCACAGCGAGTCGTCCCCTACTAGAGGTTTTGACTCTGGAGACAATACAGGGGTCTCAGACATAGCCCCCTCTCCTAGACGTCCTAAGCGGCCACGTAGAGCACTCTCTCCGGCCTCCTCTTATCACACGGAGTCTCATGCTGAGGGTTCTCAGATTGATGGAGCTGATGGTCAAGATTCCGTGAGGCCTTCGGACGAGACCTCAGAGGAAGATTCCTTGGTGGATGACTTAGTGTCCTCCATTAATACGGTATTGGATCTAACTGCTGCCCCTCCCACGGCGGAGACTTCGCTCTCAGAGGAACTGTATCAGTTCCTCCCTCCATCCAGACCCCGGGGTTCTTTCTTTGATCATTCGAACTTTAGATCAACGGTGCAGACCCCCAGGGCTTGTCCTGACAAACGCTTTTCCAGGAAGCAGAAGGATACTCGATATCCTTTTCCCCCTGATGTTGTAAAGAGTTGGTCGGCTTCTCCTAAGGTAGACCCCGCAGTCTCCAGATTGTCTGCCAATACCGTCATGTCGGTTGCAGATGGCTCCTCTCTTAAGGACCCCACTGACCGTCAGATTGAACTTCTGCAGAAGTCAATCTATGAGGATACAGGAGTCTCGTTTGCTCCGGCTTTCGCTGCAGTATGGGCCCTGCAGGCTGTTTCTGCCTGCTTGGCAGAACTAAATGTTGTAGCTCAGGATATTCCCGAGGTGACTCCCCTCACGTCTCAAGCTTCTGCATTTAATGACTAAGCTAGATCAGCGATCATGGAATCCGCCAGCCGTACTGCAGTGGCTTCGGCTAACTCTCTCGCAGCCCGCAGAATTCTATGGCTGCGTGACTGGAAGGCTGATGCCACGTCCAAGAAGTTTCTCCAAGGTCTCCCGTTCGCGGGAAACAGGCTCTTTGGCCAACAATTGGACGATATCATCAAGGAATCCACAGGTGGAAAGTCAACTTCTTTGCCTCAAACTAAGGTGCAGAAGTCTGGTCAGCGTCAGATGCACGCCAAGTTTTGGGCCTTTCGTCCCTCCTCAAAGACGTCTTCCTCCTCTTCCTCCCGTACAGACAGGGATCAGAAGTCCGGCCGGACGTGGAGGTCCAAAAATCAGCAAAAGAAGCCAGCCAGCGCCACAGCCGCCAAGGCTGCCTCTTCATGACTCACCACCTCTTCCAGCAGCTTCCTCGGTCGGTGGCAGGCTCTCCCAATTTGGAGACATCTGGCGCTGCCAGATCCAAGACCAAGGGGTAGTGGATGTCATCTCCCACGGCTACAGAATAGAGCTGACCTCGCGTCCTCCGGCTCGTTTCTGTCTCTCCTCGCACCCGCCGGCAAGGGCCTCGGCCTTTCGTCAGGCGCTTGGACGCCTTGAGACGGAACGGGGTGGTGACCCAGGTTCCCTCCGGGGAACGCTTCCAGGGGTTCTACTCGAATCTCTTCACGGTTCCCAAGAAGGACGGTTCGGTAAGACCGATTTTGGACCTCAAGCTTCTCAACCGGCACGTGAAGGTCAGGTCATTCCGCATGGAATCTCTGCGATCTGTGATAGCGTCTCTATCTCAGGGGGACTTCCTAGCCTCAGTGGATGTCAAGGATGCCTATCTACATGTCCCCATTGCTCCTGCACATCAGCGCTGGCTGAGGTTCGCAGTAGGAGAGGAGCACTTTCAGTTCGTGGCTCTTCCCTTCGGCCTTGCCTCCGCACCGAGAGTCTTCACCAAGGTGATGGCGGCGATGGTAGCTCTTCTGCATTCCCAGGGCCATGCAGTGACTCCGTACTTGGACGACCTTTTGGTCAGAGCCCCCTCTGTGGAGCAGTGTCAGCTGAGTCTCTCAGTTACTCTAGACACTTGCAGCACTTCAGGTGGTTGATCAACGTACCCAAGTCTGTTCTCCTTCCGGCTCAGTCAATAACTTATCTGGGCATGGAGTTTCATACTGCTCCGGCTCTGATCGTCCTGCCTGTTGACAAACAGATCTCGATTCAGGAGGAATTCCAGTCTTTCATGCAGACCGACTCCGTATCCATCAGGCGTCTGATGCACGTTCTGGGAAAGATGGTGGCGACCATAGAAGCAGTACCATTTGCGCAATTCCATCTCCGTCCGCTGCAATTGCAGATCTTGCGCGGATGGAACAAGAGGTCCTCCTCCCTCGACCAGCATATCCCTCTGTTGTCGGACACGAAGGAGTCTCTTCGTTGGTGGCTGCTTCCCACCTCCCTCTCTCGGGGCAGATGCTTTCTGCCCCCCTCTTGGTTGGTAGTGACCACGGACGCCAGTCTCCTAGGCTTGGGCGCCGTTTTTCTTCACCACCGGGCGCAAGGCACCTGGACGAAGCAGGAATCCTCCCTTCAGATCAACGTTCTGGAGATTCGGGCCATTTATTTGGCTCTTCTGACATTTCAGAGATTCCTGGCGGGGAATCAGATTCGGATACAATCCGACAACGCAACTGCGGTCGCTTACATCAACCACTAGGGAGGCACTCGCAGTCCTCAGGCCCTCGCGGAGGTCCATCGTATCCTACAGTGGGTCGAGGACAACGACTCGTCCATCTCGGCAGTACATATTCCCGGAGTGGACAATTGGGAGGCCGACTATCTAAGTCGGCAAGGTATGGACGCAGGAGAATGGGCTCTCCACCCAGATGTCTTTCTACACATCTGCGACAGATGGGGCACTCCAGACGTGGACCTAATGGCCTCTCGGTTGAACCACCAGGTTCCGCTTTTCATGTCTCGCTCTCGGGACAGCAAGGCTGTGGCGGTGGACGCTCTGGTCCAGGATTGGTCCAGGTTTCACCTTCCCTACGTGTTTCCGCCATTTCCTCTATTACCCAGGGTTCTGCGGAAGCTCAGGGCGGAATGTCGGCAGGCCCTGCTCGTCGCTCCAGACTGGCCCAGGAGGGCTTGGTATCCGGACCTGTTACAGCTCTCGGCGGGGGATCCTTGGAGGCTCCTGGCCTGGCCAGATCTTCTGTCTCAAGGGCCGTTCTTCCACCACAATTCAGCGGCCCTCAGCCTGAATTTGTGGCACTTGAAGACTGGTTGCTGACATCTTGTGGCTTTTCTTCTGAAGTCGCCGCAACCATGAGACAAGCCAGGAAACCCGCATCGGCAAAGATTTACTGTAGGGTCTGTAAGATCTTCTTTTCTTGGTGTCGTCTCAACAAAAATCTCCCTGGCCTTTCTTGCTTCCAACCCTTCTTGCCTTCCTTCAATCTGGGTTGAATAAGGGTTTGGCTCTCAGTTCCCTAAAGGGTCAGATCTCCGCTCTGTCTGTACTTTTCAACAAACGTCTGGCTAACCTGCCTCAGGTCAAAACGTTTGTACAAGGGGCAAATCACATTGTTTCCCCCTACAGACGTCCTTTGGACCCCTGGGACCTTAATATGGTTCTCGTGGCCTTACAGAAGCCGCCTTTCGAACCCTTGAGAGAGGTGTCCCTCTCTAGACTTTTTCAGAAAGTTGCCTTTCTTGTGGCCATTACGTTTTTGCGAAGAGTTTCGGAGCTGGCAGCTCTGTCTTGCAAATCCCCTTTCCTGGTGGTTCACCAGGATAAAGTAGTGCTCCGACCTGTGGCGGAGTTCTTACCGAAGGTGCTTTCTCCGTTTCACCTGAATCAAGACATTGTCCTGCCGTCTTTTTGTCCTAATCCCGTTCACCAGTATGAGAGGTCTCTGCATACTTTGGACCTGGTCAGGGCTGTCAGGATTTATGTCTCCCGCACGGCTGCTTTTCGCCGCTCGGATGCCTTGTTCGTTCTCACGACAGGCGAGAAAAAAAAGGCACGCAGGCCTCCAAGTCCTCCTTGGCTCGGTGGATCAAGGCTCCCATTCAGGAAGCCTACCTTCTCTCTGGTACACCTTACCTGCTGGGATTAAGGCGCATTCCACAAGAGCTGTGGGTGCCTCGTGGGCCTTACATCATCAGGCCACGGCACAACAGGTGTGTAAGGCGGCCACTTGGTCTAGCCTACACACCTTTACAAAACATTATCAGATTCATGCGTATGCTTCGGCTGACGCTAATGTGGGCAGACGGATCCTTCAGGTGGCGGTCGCTCACATTTGAAGTACTGTCTTGCTTGGGTCTCTTCCCACCCAGGGATAGCTTTTGGACATCCCAATGTCTGGGTCTCCCAATGGAGCGAAAAAGAAAAAGAGAATTTTGTTTACTTACCATAAATTCTTTTTCTTCTAGCTCCTAATTGAGAGACCCAGCACCCACCCTGTTGGCCCTTTGGGCATTGTTATTTTAGTTGAGTGACTGGTGTTGTACATGTCGCTCTATCGGCCCTGTTGGCCGACAATGTTTAGCCGGACCTTTTGGTCTTGGTGTGGGTTTTATCCTTCTTCCTGCTTGTGCACCGAACTGATGGGATTTCTCCTAGAGGGGGTGTATAGGTAGTAGGGGAGGAGTTACACTTCTTGTTTTAAGTGTAATACTTTGTGTGTCCTCCGGAGGCGGAAGCTATACACCCAATGTCTGGGTCTCCCAATTAGGAGCTAGAAGAAAAAGAATTTACGGTAAGTAAACAAAATTCTCTTTTTTGTTTTTTTTTATACAGATGCCACGGGGTAACTTAGAAACTATTCACCACAGGGCTCTTGTTTTGGCACAAATCCGCAAGTGGCTGGATAAGTAAGTGATTTGCAAACATTACAGGTTATTTTTATCAAACTATATTAGATTTGTATATCTTTTACCTCTATTTACCTTCTATGGTTTAAAAATACTTCCATAATGGACTCTCATTTGTATTTTTGATCGAGACCTCTTGTTTGGTTTTTGGATCTTGGCAAACCATATTAATGGCTTTTGTTGTCTTGACCTTCAGGGGGTTTTCACTTGAAGAGAAGTGGTCTCAACTTTTCCCCAAAATATTTGTACTTCTGAGGAAGCCCTTCAGCTTTCTGGAGGTAGTGCCCGCTCTTCACCATTGCCCTGGTCTGGCTGCGGCAGTGATTTTACACCCACAGTGCACATCACAGCTGTAGCCAATCAGTGAACTCATAGGCTCGTGCCATCTACAGTGATTGGCTACAGGAGTGATGTACGCGTTTGACATGATTTCTCCACTACAGCCAAAAAAATAAGACCGGAGCAATGTTGGAGATGACATCACAGAAAAATGGCTATACTGTGATGTTGTTTTTTTTATGAGTATTGTGTCCTTTTCGGAAAGTACCAGTGATGGAGAGTCGGCATTGAACCTGGGGATGGTGAATACTTGCTCTTTTTGTTGTTGTACAGTTGTAAAACCATTTGAGGCCCCTCAAATGGAAAACTCCTCTAGCTCTGCATGCACTACTTTCCTTTCCATCAAATCTAACCAAGTTGCCGAAGCTGTTAATGCATATGTGACCAGAGCCTTATTCATTTGCGTAGTCTGTGTAATAGTCATGAACCACATGTATAATTCTGCAGGCTTCAGAGCTGAATTCTCCAAGCATTTCTTTCTTCAGTTTCTTTATCAAACTTTTCTTGATTCTCTACAGTTCTTTACTATCGACCAACCTAATGGTTTTATATGGTTTTATAGTAGCTCAGCTGTTACGCAGTTACTATGTTATGTTCTGTCTTTTTTTAAATTGCTGTCAAAACAATATGAACCCGAACCCTGAAGGACCATTATACATCAGTATGGTACCTCCAGGTGTCCAGGATGGGCTCCCCAGCATACAGCAAAACCGCACACCAGGAAAGCAACTTTAGATAGTTGGATTGAGAAATGGGTGTTTTACTTGAACCATTGAACGCAAAATAGGATGCTGTAAAAAAAAAAACAAGAATATGAAGACAAGGCCGAAGGCTGACACCGCTATACTGCACCACCTGTATCGGCATTCTATATCGCCCTTTCACCAACCTTTGCCTATTCAAGGGACTATCTGAACAGTCGCCAAATACCTAGTAATCCCTCTGGTAACGATTTTGTGTGAGTGAACATGCCCCACCAGTGGTTCAGCATGAGTTTACAATTTTATCCACCTAAACACAAAGAAATACCCAAAACACCCCAAATACACTTAATTAATGAAACTTCACGGAGAGTGCAGATGGTAAACATGGCAGGGTGAGCGATGCAGCTCAACAACACAGTCCTGGAAGTCTTATAAAGCAACAGTCAATTCAAACATGTGGCACTGTCCCTTTAAGGTTTAAATGTAATGTAATTGCAAACTGACACAGCAGAGTAGGCAAGTCTTACTGTGTGCAGTTGAAGTGACAATTCTCTGTGAATGTAGAAGGTCTGACCAGGAGAACATTTACATGTTTTGGTACCAAAGCAGAATGCGTAGCGTGCACGCGGTGCCGGGACCAGCTTACCTCACCTAGGTACTATGCTGTCCAGCTGCCATAACCAGAGACTTGGAGATTTTCTCATGTTGAACTAGTATCGTCAACTGCTGCAGCACAGGATGCCACTCACATGCGTTGTGGTCCTCGTCACTACACTCCAACACAAATCTTCTCCTGACTATGGAGATCCAGGATAGACACGTCGCTCCTACACGTCCAGCGACTTCCAGAGTTCGGGTGATCGCTATGAAAGCTGTACGATCCAGATTGACCTCATTTAGGTGTTCTTGTGGCAGCTTCCGCCCGTTACACCTCCCTCTTTCCCTGCAGCTAGCGCAAAAACATCTCCTCAAGATGGGTTCTGTTCACAGCTCCACTCCAGGTCACGTGGTCTCAACCCTGGATCACCAGTAGTTTGTCAATTGGGATGTTGCTATAGTAACCAAAGAGCTGTAAAACAATGGCATCTTGTGGCTTGTTGATAACACGGCATACTGTAAGGATTACTAATTTGGGGTGCTTTCACATCTGTGGTAGAGTGTAATTCCCTGCAGATGTCGCCGGATCTGCCACGTAACAGCTGACTTGCGGCACTGATTCGGCAAGCCCCATTCATTCTCTATGGAGCTTGTGGTCGGGCGCGGCAAGTGCGGTATTGCCGAATCGTACTGCTTGTAGCACCGCAAAAAAAATGCTGCCAGCAGCGTTTTTTTGCATGGTTGCAAGTGCCGGATCTGCTGGATTCTGGAATACCGCACTTGCCGCACCCGACTGCAAGCCCCATATATATATGCAAATCGGCCGTTGCACGGAAGATCCGGCGACATCTGCCCGGTATTACAATAATTGCAGGTGTGAAAGGGGCCTTAGCGAAATATGGCAGATGTCAGTGCTGTTGTATCAACTGTCATGTACCAAACAATAATGAGTAGTCCACACTGATGAATGCGATTAGTAACCGCATTCATCCACCACCAGAAAATCTGCAAAAAATCAGTGCAAAAAATCCGCACAGGAATCACACAAAAAGCTCTCTGTTTATAATAAGTATTTTTTCCAGTTTGAAACAAGTGCTATCAAAAAAGTATCAAAAACAGGGCTATTGGTCTGTATGTTTTTTGCAAAAAATATACGCAAGCTGTCTCACCTCGTCACGGTTGCCCTGACCGTGGTGCAAAAAAGGTTAGGACTGTTTTCCCCTTTATCTGAAAATAGAGGATTTTATTTCCTCTTTTATGTACTGAAAACCCAATCATTTTTAAAAAACTAATACTATTTGTGAAAATGCTTAAACACAGAAAGTCAGATCTATTGTGAAAAAATTAAATGGAACCATTTAATCAACAGGCATTCACATTTGTTATGTTTTAATTTTGGTATGTGTATGGGGAGTGCACCATAGGGCCCTTTTAAAGTCTAAGGCTTGTTTCACACTTGGGGACCCCTCCGCAGCGTTCTGCGGAGGGGATCCGCAAGCTGAGCGTAGGCCCCGCAAGTCCCTATGTTTAACATGGGGACGCAGGTGCCTGCGCTCTGATGTAGATTGGCGTGCACACCCTTCACTGCCGTGTATGATTTGTACGCAGGCGTATGCCTGCGTACAAATCACACACACTCGTCCACACCCTGAACATGACATGACGCGTTTTTGGTGCGGATGAGACTGTGTGATTTTGCGCAGGCATACGTACAAATGATATATTGCAGTGAATGGGTGCGCATGGCCATCTGCACCCGAGTGCAGGCACTTGCGTCCCCATGTTAAATATAGGGACTTGCGGTGCCTGCGCTCAGCTTTCAGATCCGCTCCGCAGGACGCTGCAGAAGGGTCTGCAAGTGTGAAACAAGCCTTGCACATCAGATTTCCCTGTTTTCCACATTATGTAAATAGACTAAAACATTTTAAGGTGTTATTGAATTGCCAACATTGCATTGACAATAAGTCATTCCCTGTTTTTGTCATTTAAACATTTATGGTGAATCGGCTATAAATATCAATTTTGTATTGTTCCTTTATGTCCCCTGCGTAAAATTCTCTCTATGAAATGTCTTTTGTTTTTTACTTTTCCAGTCGTCTGTTTAGAGAGGCCTTTGAGTGTATGCGGAAACTCCGAATTAACTTGAATTTAATTTATGATCACAATCCAAAGGTATGTGTTTTTTCTTAACTTTTATTATAAATATTTAGTATCCTTCAGGTAACAAAGATCTTTACTTCTGTGTTGTAGGCATTCTTGGACAATGTGGATTTATTTGTTAATCAGATTGATTCTGTAAACTATATAAACCTATTTCTTACTGAAATCAAGTAAGTAAATCATACTATAGAAAGTATGTAATTTAAATGGGTACTCCAGGCACAAGATATTGGGATAGGTCATCATATTATATTGGTTGGATCTGATATCTGGGAACCTCACTACCTAGGTCCATTCAATGTGTAGTGATCGCTGCCAGGTACTGCAGGTTATATCCTATTCACTTAAATAAAACCTGTCAGGTCCTTTATGTCCCCAAACCTATCACCACGTATCCCTGCAGCTTCTTACTACATCCCTAATCATCCCTGTCTGATCTAAATGTGTTCTGTAATCGCTGAGTAAAATCATTTTATTACTTAAATGTCCCTATGTTAATAAGCAGGGTGTCATCAAGGGTGAAAACGCAGTGGACGGTTTCTCTGGCTCCATGTTCCCCCTTGCACCCTGATTAACACGCCCCATTGGGCGTGATTGCCTAATTCAAATGCACGATCCCGTCGTCTGAAATGAATTTTCTTTTTTCTGGTATGATGCTGTGGTTGCCTTGCGCACTGTGATGGTCTTGGATGTACTCTTCAGCTTTAGAATGCATATGCTCTTGAGCCAGACAAGTACACCCAAGCCACCCAAGTTCTGGAGCCAGACAAGTACACCCCCACAGTGCACAGGACTGGAAATGAGGCTACCGCGGCATCATACCAGGAAGAATAAGATTCATTTCAGACAACGGGATTATGCATTGGAATTAAGCAATCTTGCCCACCGGGACGTGTTAACCAGGGAGCAAAGGGGAACATGGAGCCGGAGAAAACGCCCATTGCATCTGCACTCTTGCCAACACCCTGCTTATTAACATAGGGACATGTAAGTAATTAACTGAATTACTCAGCGATTACAGAACACATTAAATCAGACGGATGCTTAGGGACGTAGTAGGAAGCTTCAGGGAGAGGTATAGGTTTGGTAGCATAAATGACCTGACAGGTTACCTTTAAAAAGGAGATGATCTGCAATATTTGGCAGCAGTCTACGATAAGATCATGTGGAGCATAGACAAAAATTCTGTAAGTAGTTACTGTATTTTTCTGGCTATAAAATGCATTGGACCAGAAGATGCACCTAGGTATTGGAAGAGGAAAATAGAAAAACAAATGTGGTCATAATGCACTGTTATAGGGGTTCTGCTTCTGACACTGTTATGGGGTTAATGTCCTCCAATCCTATACTAATGTCATCCATCATTGGCCCCTTCCAGGTATAACATATATACTCGAGTATAAGCCGAGGCCCCTAATGTTACCCTCCAAAACTAGGCAATCATATTGACTCGAGTATAAGCCTAGGGGGGGAAATGCAGCAGACTGATCATGGTATACAGGCCCTCTCATCAGCGGTATACAGGCCCTCTCATCAGCGGTATACAGGCCCTCTCATCAGTGGTATACAGGCCCTCTCATCAGCGGTATACAGGGCCCTCTCATCAGTGGTATACAGGCCCTCTCATCAGCGGTATACAGGCCCCCGGCAGTGATATACAGGTCCCCGGCAGCGGTATGCAGGCCCCCAAGAGCGGTATACTACAGGCCCCCAGCAGCAGTATACAGGCCCCCAGCAGTGATATACAGGCCCCAACAGTGGTATACACTGGTATTCTGCCTCTTCAACCTTCCCTCTCTCAGTCCTGTATCGTACTCACTGATGTCCATTACTCCTCCGCCAGCAGCACCTGGGACGTCCACATCGGGCACAGACACACTGCCTCCCGGGAGCTGGATGACCCACACAGAGCAGAGGAGAAGCTGCATCCCGGGAGGTAGCTGGGCGGCACAGGCTGGAGGGGCGCGTGGGGCAGTCACTGTGCCCAGCAGCTCGCCTGACGTGCACCGCACATCCTCCCTCTGGTCTTCTTGCTTGTACCTGGCTTCTGTTGCTGTGACGTCATTGCTGCTGCGCGGTCACAGCAATAGAAGCCGGGTACAAGCAGGAAGACCGGAGGGAGGATGTGCGGTGCCTGCAGGACATCGGAGGGTGAGTAAAATGTTTATTATTTTATGTGGGGCAGCAAGGGGGCTGTAACCAGTGATGGGGGGGGTGAGTAGACATAGTGTATTGTACTATGCACCACTCCCCCTGCCGGTGATTGATAGGGGGATGCAATGCATATTGCAATACACTAATGAGTGGGGTCACGTGACCTCCTGCTCCCTCTGCAGCCTCCCCCCACCTCCTCCAGCCCCCGGGCATCGCTTTTTCCCCATACTGACTCGAGTATAAGCCGAGCGGTGTACTTTTCAGCACAAAATTTGTGCTGAAAAACTTGGCTTATACTCGAGTATATATGGTATATATGTACTTCATACCAGTGTATATGTCCTCCATCCTTTTCTCATCCTTGTATATATGCTGCCCATCCTGGGCCTACCCTGTTATATATGGCACCATCTTGGTAAATATGGCTCCCATCCTTCTATATATGTCCCACATCCTGGTATATATGGCCCCCATCCTGCTGTATATGGCCCCCATTTTGGGCCCATACTGGTGTATATGGCCCTCATCCTGGGCCCATACTGGTATATATTGCCCTCATCCTGGGCCCATACTGTTGTGTATGGCCTTCATACTGGGCTCATACTGGTGTATATGGCCCTCATCCTGGTCCTATACTGGTTATACATGGCCCCATCCTGATATATATGGCCCTTATCCTTGTCCCATCCTGATATATGCCCTTCATCCTTGGCCCATCCTGGAATATATTACCTTATTCTGGTACGTATGGACCACATCCTGGGACATATGGCCCTCACCCAGGACCCATCATGGTATATATGGCCCCCTGATACACATGGCCCCCCCATCATGGACCCATGTTAGTGTATATGGCTTCCACCACACTACAGACATAAAAAAATATACAACTACTAAACTTTCCTCTGTTCCACCAGTGCATTATTTTTAAACAGGGGACACATGTGTTGCCCCAGTGTCAGCTCCTGTGACCCTGCTCCTGCCTACTGTGACCCCCATTCAGCCATCGCTACCTACCCCATAACCACAAGTAGGTGCATCCAGACTATAAGACACCCCCACTTCCCTCCAAAATATTTAGGGAAAATACTGTGTCTTATAGCGTGAAAAATACAGTACATTAGCACAGTCTGGATTGTATATATATATATGGATTTTGCTTTTAGCTTTGATCCATGATTTCTAATGTTCTAATGTCTTTGTTTACAGGGATGAAGATGTAACTACTACAATGTATCCCTCACATTCAGCTTCTATTCCCCCTTCCACCGAGAAATCTGGAGCCAAGAAGGTTGATATAATCTGTGACTTAATGAGAGATGTCATGGAAAAATTAAATCCTCAGAAGTACGTACAAGTTGCTAAGAATTTTTCTCTGTCACCAATGTTCTCTGTAGTTCTGGCAAAATTGTAGAATTTGAGGTCATTTCACACTTACATGTTCTGGACAGTTCCAGCCTCCTATATATGTGCACATGGTTATTATAGCTTATCTGTCTTGATAACTATTAGTTTTGTCTTGTTTTTTTACTTAGATACTGTTTATCAATACTCACATCTTACGTAAGAAAGAAAACCCCGGAGCTGGAAACCGCTCTTCAGAAAGTCCACGAGCTCAGAAGTAAGATTTGCCAGCTGTAATCTTTAGGGCTAGTACTAGTACTCTGTTTAAATGTTAGTAGGAGATATGGTAAATTGCACGATATAAAACGTGGAAAATTTTAAAATTTACTCTGTGCAGTAAGCAACTGTTAAATGGGTTGTACATAACTTTCTACCTCTACTTCGATAAGGTAAAGTGTTTGTACCGTGTTCTCCAGTAGATAGAAAAATATTGGAATTTGAGAGTCCTCAGTGGTTGATATCTTTTAATGGCTAATTGAAAAGATGGTAAGTGAAGCAAGCTTTCGGGACCCTTATGGCCCCTTCAGCCTTATGAAGGGGCCATAGTGTCCCGAAAGCTTGCTATGTTTACCATTTTTCCAGTTAGCCATTAAAAGGTATCAACCACTGAGGACTCTCAGATTCCAATATTTTTCTACCTCTACTTCAGAATATTAAGAACGACTGCTCGAAATGGGCAAAAAATTATTTCACCTGTCTTGGTAGATGTGAAATTTTTTCGATGAATGTTATCCTTCGGATCTTATATCTCCTTCAGATGCTACCAATTCATATCCCAATTAATATCCCAATTCCTTTTTCAAAGCCATGATATCCCTTACAAATTGGTTTTATATAGGCAAATAAACCAGCAATATTTCCACGTTCCCTCCTACGTAGACCAAATGGTAGAGGTGGGTTGAGTTTTCCTGACCCGTAAACATATTATTTAGCTGCCCAAATGGCCAGAGTGGTAATATAACTGGAAAAAGCAAGACGCACAGTGTATATACCTGTCAGACAATTTTCAGAGTTAAAATTAGAATTGCTCACCTTTTACAGTTGTGAAAGTCACAACCGCTATACACACATGTAGCAGGTCTCTCAGTCTGCTGCAATCTCCCACTATTAAAACCATAAAAGACCAAAGAAATTGGGAGTGTGACCGTGTTTCTGTTGGCATAGAAATAAAATTCTTCTTGACCAAAAAAAATTAATAATTATGTGATTTTATTTTCTACGCGTTTCAGGGAAACCAAAAAACCTCTTCTTGAGGAAAAATCACACAGATGTACATCCAGATCCTCCAGGTGCATGAGGAGGATCTGGATGTACATCTGTGTGATTTTTCCTGAAGAAGGGTTTTTTTAGTTACCTTGAAACGCGTAGAAAATAAAATCGCTTAATTATTTATTTCTCCTTCGCCTCATTGGGGGACACCGGACCATGGGTGTTATGCTGCTGTCCACTAGGAGGCGACACTAAGCAGAATCTGCAAAAGAGTTAAGTGGCTCCTCCTCTGCAGTACACACCCCCGGAGCAGGCATTGCCTCACCAGTTTTTTGCTTAGTGCCGTAGGAGGCACATGATCCATTTTTACTCTTTATTTTTTCTTATCTTTTTCTCTGTCGCCTCATTGGGGGACACAGGACGATGAGTTATGCTATTCTGCCTCTAGGAGGCGACACTAGGCAAACAAAAAAGAAGCACAGTGGCTCCTTCCAGCAGTATATAACCCCCTGACTGGCACAGTTCAGCCAGTTTTTTGCTTAGTGTCTTAGGAGGTAGACACTGTTTGTTGTTTTTTCTTCATTTAGTTTCCTTCAGACCGCTGCACCATCCCTCCTCAGTCCCCTCAGTTGGGGTTCTGAGTTGTAGGTGTTGGCAGGCTCCTGCAGCATCCCTCCCCAGTCCCCACAGTTGGGGTTCTGGGTTGTAGGAGGTTCTCCCTGGCCCTATGGCCACAGCGGCATGGAAGATGGAGCTGCACTGGGATGGAGGTCTGTGCCCCTGTCCCTTGTGGGCTCCAGGGTGGGGAGCCATTTTCAGGTAGGAGCTGCACTGTCCTCCGAGGTCCCCCGTGGGGGTTCCTGCCCGCGCTCTGTCTTCGGCGCTGCGCTCCGCATTGACCACCCCCCTCAGACGGCCTGGCTTACTAATTTAAGCCCTGGCTTTTGGGCCTATAGACTTTCCCCGCCCACTGTGATGATGCGGCGCGGCCGGGAACACCCCCAGGCCGACACATCATCCAATTGAGTCTGTCGACTCTGGGCATTGCTGGGGGGCGTGGCCTCATGTTTCCCGCCCCAGGCAGTCTCTGACGCCATCTTCAGCGTGGATGCAGAGTGGTTGGAGCTCTGAGGGGGGACTCAGGAGGGGCAGCGCTGTGCTTCCAGGTAACAGAGCTCAGCAGTGTTTATAGCCTTGTTGTCCAAACACAAGGATGTCAGCGTCATCACAAGCACATACAAGAACCACACAGAAGAATCCAAAACAAGGATCATTTAATGGCAATGGCGGTTTGGCACAAACTACAGACACACAATGATTACGGCAGAGTGGTGTTCTTGTAGGAAGACACAGTCCTGCATCCTTAGGGTATGTGCCCACAGGAAGGTTTAGTGGCGTTCAAACCGTCAGTAAACCGCTGGAAATTATCAGTTCTGAGCTCTGAAGTCTCCAGCTGTTTTCCGGCATTTTTTTTCAGCGTGTGCACAGCGTTTTTCAGTCGGTTTTTCCAGCGGTTTTTCCGGCGGTTTTCTATGGAGGATTTTGTTCATGGAACCGATCAAAAACCGCTGAGAAGAATTGACATGCTGTATGTGCTGAACCGCTGGGAAACCGCTCAACCGCGGGCAGATCCGCTCACATAAACCCACTATGTGTGCACAGCGGTTTCTAAATTACATAGGGTTACTTGTAAGTCCTAACGCTGCTTAGGATTTATATAAATTTAAATAAAACCTATGCTAAACCGCCGGCGGTTTTCGCTGCTAAACCGACGTTAAACCTTCCTGTGGGCACATACCCTTATAGCACGAGAGGCAGCGCTGATTGTCAACCTATTATCTCTGGCACACGCATACAAAACTCTGGGCGGCTCTAAAGTGGCAGTTGCTTGGCACTAACTTGTCAGATATGTCCACCATGCCACACTGTCCGCACATCACATACAACGACTTGCAGTCCGAGCATCAACAAGCCGCCACGGCACTAAGCTGGAAAAATGGTGTGTCTTCCCCAACAGACAACGCCTCCTCCCGAAACACTTAGCCAATCACAAGCACCGCACACAGGGCTCTCTGGAGCTAATAGTAGGGGCCTTCCAATTGGGTTGAGCAAAGGATATGGGAGCAGGAAGAGGGACGAGCGCCACTGACCAACCGCCACTCGGGAGAAACATGGCTGGATGCCTGTATGTACCAAGGGGCAGCATTGAATGTGGTGTGTAAGTTATGGCCAATCAGTCCTGCAGCAGAGGGACAATGCATCCTGCACCAGGGTGTGCACATTGAAATCATGGGGCCCCATAGAAGAAGTTCTAATTGGGCTCCCCCTCCATGAAAATATTTGGCTGGGTCACATAAAAAATATACATATCTCACAACTTTTGTCCTGTGCCCTTACAAAGTAATTAAAGCCCATAGATTCCTCTTTCATTGCCCCCATAAAGTATTATGCCAACAGAAGTTCTCCACAATCACTGTGTGATCCCCCACAGTGCATTCCTCCACACGCACAGTCTGATGATCCTACTGTAAGCCCCTCAACTACCTTGACACAGTATCATCTCCAACTGTGACCCCCACACAGCCCTTCATACAATATAATGGACATACATACAGTATAATGGCCCCTAAACCTCTTCATACTGTATAATGGCCCCAATACAGCCCTCAAATAGCCCTGCATAAAGTATTGAGGCTCCCTCATACCCCTCCACAGAGTACTCCATATATTATAATGGTTTCTATATAGTATAATTGGCTCCATATAGTCCTCCATATATTATAATTCATCATCCATAGTTCTTCATATATTATAATGCACCGCCATAACCCTCCATATATTATAAAGCACCCCCATAGTCCTCCACCTCCTGCTTTAATTATTGTATTGTACTTTTTACATTGATTCTCTGCTTATTGTATCTAATTACTGTACTGTATTTTTTACATTGTTTCTCTACTTTAATTATTGTACTTTTTACATTGATTCTCTGTTTAGTGTATTGGATTTTTTACATTGACTCTCTACTTTACTTACTATTGTATATTTTTTATTGTTACCTATAACCGTTTGTATATGAACCACTTTATTGTAAAGCCCTGCGGAATATGTTGGCGGTATATAAAGATTTATTATTATTATTATATAGTGTTCCCCCATAGTACTCCATATAGTATAATTCATCTCCCATAGCCTTCCTTGTAGTATATTGCACCCCCATAGTCCTCCATATAGTTTATTGCACCCCCATAGTCCTCCATATAGTATAATGCACCCCCATAGTCCTCCATATAGTATATTGTACCGCCATAGTCCACCTATATTATATTGCCCATTACATAGTTTCCCAATAGTGTACTCACCGATTTAAAAAAAAAAAAAAAAAGTAAATACTCGCATCTCTTCTGCTCAAGTCTCCTCAGCATCTGCTCTGCACGTCTCAGTACAGCGGCGCTGAGTGATGACATCATTGTGCCCCACCGTGCTGAACTGCAGATGGCAGACAGCGGCGGCTGGGACTCTGGAGACGAATGCTGCCGGCAAAGGCGGCCGGGACTATAGGAGCAGGAGCAGCATCCGCGGGGCGCTAACACTTGTACACATCTTGTATACATGCAGCTCGGCTCTGTACACATCGTACACACTTGGCTCCACTCCATACTCCTCGTACACACGTGGCTCTGCTCTGTACTCCTCGTACACACGCGGCTCCACTCCGTACTCCTTATTCACAAGCGGCTCTGCTCCGTACACCTCATACACACACACGTGGCTCCACTCTGTACACCTCGTACAAATGCGGCTCCACTCTGTACACCTCGTACACATGTGGCTCCGCTCCGTACACCTCATACACACTTGGCTCCGCTCCGTACACCTCATACACATGGCTCCGCTCCATACACCTCGTCCACACTCGGCTCCGCTCCCCTCGTACACAAGTGGCTCTGCTCCTTACACCTCGTACGCACACGGCTCTGCTCCATACACCTCGTACACACGGCTCTGCTCCGTACACCTCATACACACATGGCTCTGTTCCGTACACCTCGTACACATGTGGCTCCGCTCCGTACACCTCGTACACAAGCGGCTCCGCACACCTCATACACACGCAGCTCTACTCCGTACACCTCATACACACGCGGCTCCATTCCGTACACCTCATACACACGCGGCTCCGCTCCGTACACCTCATACACACGTGGCTCCGCTCCGTACACTTCATGCACACATGGCTTTGCTCCGTACACCTCGTACACACGCGGCTCTGTTACATCCACACTGTAAATCCCTCCTGACCCCACAGATAAACTTTACTTCATCCATCACCATGACAACCAGCACAGCAGAGTCCTGCATGCACGGAGGAGCTGATCATGTGACCCCTGACTCCTCCCCTCCATGTGACATCATCACAGGTCCTGTAAGTACAGAGCCGGCCAGCCATGAATGCAGTAGTCGCTGCACTTTGCCACTCTGCTGCTCCCTGTCTGTCACAGCCCGAGGCTCTGCTCCTTACAGCCTGTGGGGACGCCGGGGAGCGATGAGAGCAGAGTGTCCGGCTGCGGCTGACAGATCGCGGCTCTTGATCTTCCTGATCAAGGCTGCTGTTTTAACAACCGGCTCCAGGGAATCGGGGGGGAGCCGGGCGGATCCCAGCCCTGGGTACAAGGAGATGAATTGGGTATAAACCCGTGCTGCTATTCAATCAAGGAATAGTCTCAGATCAGTCTAAATAATTATGAATGATTTATTTTAGTCTACGCGTTTTGAAGCCACAACAAGCTTTTTCCTCAGGACAAATCATATCATATCATATCATATGAGTGGCGCCAGACAGGTTTAAATTCGCGCGCCAAAGCCATGGGGCTTCAAACCACTCATCAATCAGCGCTCTTGGCGCATGGTTTGAATGCTGCGCGCCGCTTTGCGGATTGCTCGCCGCTGGCGAACAATCCGCGGAGCGGTGCGCGGCTGGGCGGGGGATTTGAATCCCGGCCGCCATATCGGAATACCTAAGACTTAGGTGTTCCAATATGGCGGTCGGGGCACTTCCGCTCTGTGCAGCCAGGAGAAGAGCGCCGCGAGCAGCGTCATCTCCCAGCTGCGTTGGCGGCGAGCTCCAAGGTGCGGGAGGTGACCAGCAGGTACCATCGGGAGATCAGCGGCTAGCACCGTTGATCTCCCAACAGTAGCGGTGGTGTTGGTGTCACTTTCTCCCGGCACCTGTGTCGCTATCCCACAATGGCACCGCAGTGCATTGTGGGATATCGACATAAGCCTCGGAAGTCTGTGACACATATTATTGGTGATTATATAGAAAAATATTAAAACAATGCTTTCTTTTACTATTCTTTTTCATCTCGCTTTATGGTACCAACTTATTCCCGTTACAGAAAGCCCGTCATCTCCAGATGTAGTAAGTGCAGAGGAAGCTTTGAAGTACCTGCTGTTCCTTGTGGATGTCAATGAGCTGTACGATCACTCACTTGGAACATACGACTTTGATTTGGTCATTATGGTTGCAGAAAAGTCACAGAAGGTAACATGAATTTAATTTCTGTATTTTGATAGTAAAAGAAAATTATATACAATCTAAATTCACTTCCATTTTTTGGAGGAATGTACATTTAAGTTAATAAATGTTGATTCCTTCTCCACTTGGGGAACTATAAAAAGGTGTTTGTGCTGTTTAGGGCATAATACACCCTTTCTTTACAGAAAGTGATTTATTCTGAATTTAGTTTATTGTATAGGTTATAGGTTTTCTACTATGGTATCCGTGTTGGAAATAATAATATAATATTTATGCATTTATATAGCGCTATTAATTCATAGCACTTTATATACATCAGTAATGCTGTCTCTTGGAGCTCACAATCTAAATATCCTATTAGCATGTCTTTACAATGTGGGAGGAAACCGGAGTGCCCGGAGGAAACCCACGCAAACACGGGGAGAACATACAAACTCCTTGCAGATGTTGTCCTTGGTGGGAATTGAACCCAGGACCTCAAGACCCCAGCGCTGCAAAGCCACTTGAGCCACCATGCTGCCCAGGTTCACAATACTCTTCCTAGGCCATATCCTAATGAAATCCAAGGAATAATGTTTCTACGATCTGCGCTGCTGTTGAGAAAAAGAGAATCACACGAGATCTTGATGTAATGGTGTTTATTTCCAAAGTGTTTCAGGGCTGTTTCAGCTCCTTCATCGGGGGTATCCCTGATGAAGGAGCTGGGACAGCCCCGAAATGCGTTGGAAAAAACACCATTACATCAAGATCTCGTGTGATCCTCTTTTCCTCAACAGCAGCGCAGATCGTAGAAACACTATTCCTTGGATTTCTGTATAGACGCCATGTTACACGTGGGAGTGCTGATCCAGCTGCAGCTGTATAAGCGCATACACCAGTTGTGGGTTTACTCAATTGGCCCAGGTGAGCACATGCCATTGTAGGGTATTAATTGTCCCTTAAATGATAAGACCCATTGTGCTCTGTTTGTCTCTCACTTTCAGATATCCTAACGAAAAACAAACTTAGTGTAACTGCCGTTTAAATTTTTATTTACTGATAATGTAGAGCAAGTGATTTTAACAAACTTTCAGATACCGTACTCTTCATAAGGGAAATCTGGAATAAACCTTTCATAAACCTTCCACAAGATGTCCTTACTAGGCTGTGTCTTAAGCAGACATATATGGTAATCAAAACCCAATGAGGCATAATTTCAAAAATAGGAAACCTACCCCTCAGGCTGATAGCCCTAAGGAAGGTGCAGTGTGCAAGAAATACTCAATAAATACATTATTTGAACAATATAAACACGAGCACAAAGCAAATAAATTTAAGTTTTTATGGTGAAAAAAGCTTAAAAACAAGATGGAGATGGTGAAAAAGGGGGGACACGGGGACACAGGGTAATCTTATCTAGAATGGAGACTCAAACTCATAAAGTATACATATACATCAATACATCCATATGGTATAAAAGCATAATTGCCTATACAAGGGTCCACATACAAGAATGTAAAACAAACACATCAAAGCTGGGACACAAAAATATATAGTGTATTATAACAAAACTTCACACTATTTCTCCTTCGCCTCATTGGGGGACACAGGACCGTGGGTGTTATGCTGCTGTCCACTAGGAGGCGACACTAAGCAATCTGCAAAAGAGTAACAGTGGCTCCTCCTCTGCAGTATACACCCCTGGAGCAGGCACTACCTCCCCAGTTTTTTGCTTAGTGTCGAAGGAGGCACACGACCATTTTTACTCTATTTTTCTCTCATCTTTTTTCTTCCAATGAAGAAAAGTGGGTCCGGCGTGGCTCCCGGCATGCTCCTTCCTCGGCCACCCACTGTTGGGGCACTGGGTTGAGGTTGAGAATCCTTACATATGCCGTACTCCTTTCTCTGCCTCCCACTGTTGGGTTGCTGGGTTAAAGTTGAGACAGCCCAGCATAACACCCTCCTTCCTCATTCCCTTCCGGTCTGAGGTGAAGTACAAGCTGATGGCCTGCCAGATGACGTCCCCCTAATCACCCCTGGGTGTTTTAGGCAGTGGCACCACCAGGTATCAGCAGCCCCTGGCTGCATGGGCTGGAGATTGCATAGCTGCCTGCAGCAGCGTAGACTAGCAGATTATAAAGGAGCCTGTAGAAGACATACAGGCTACAAGATGCTGAGGCTGCATGAGAGGGCACTTACAGCAGTGCAGGCTTCAAGCACAGTGCTTATGCACAGCCTGCACAGCTGACAGGGACACACAGCAGAGGGGCATTGCAGCTGCATCCATAGGATCAGCTTGCATACAGTGTGGATCATCCCCTTGATATACTGGCGGTTCCCCCGCCAGTACCTTGCACTCTGCCCCTGGGACCTTCTTTCCCCGTTATTCTGGGCCCCCCAGCGCCTTTTTTCGCGCCTCCGCGCCTGCCCCTCACTATTTCCGGGGACCTCAACTAATTGAGGCCCCGGCTTGGGCCTAGCGCGGAGGCCGCAACCCCTGCGCCGCCCCCGTCCCGCCCCGCCGGATGACGCTGACCGTGCGTCATACTGGGGGCGGAGCCGAGAACGGGCGCGTTTTCCAGCTAGGAGCCCGCCCGTTTAGCTCCGCCCTTTCCTCCTTCTCCTCCACGGACGCCATTAGCCCAGCACGTGGATCCTGCCTCAGCCATCCGGGGGGACACAGGATCCGGGCGGCCTGTCACAGAGCGGCGCTGGGCCTGGTAGACCTCTGCAGGGATCTCCTCTGCAGAGGTTCTCTGTCTCCCTCTCTCTCTCTCCTCTATATCCCCTCCTGCAGCAGGCACTGTTAACCCACAGTGACCCAATTCAGCACCTCCACTAAGGGCCCAGGCACCTAGCTGGACAGCTAGATAGTGCCTGCTTACACAGGGGACTCCTGGTTACCTTTTATTTTTTTCACTACAGCCCATACCACAATGTCTGGCAATAGGAGTAAGAAAAGCTCCAAGGCAGCCAGCACTTACTATGCTACCTGCACTGTGTGTAAAGCTGACCTCCCTGCAGGATGCACCTCGCCACATTGTGAGAGCTGCACGCAGGCTGCAGATACTGAGACCCCCACTACCCGGGCTTCTACCAGTGCCCCTGACCCTACCCCTGCGTGGGCCACAGTTAGGTCTCAGAATATGATGCAGTCCATTGACAGATTGTCTGCCACACTGCTGCAGTTTATACAAGCCCGTTCGCCACCTGAAACCGCCGGTCAGGCTTCTGCGTCTCAGCCAGAAGTGTCAGAAACTCGACAGACTGCTGACCCTGCCCCGTCAGTCTCCGACTCTGGCCGTAAGAGACCACCTCCATCTCCTGAATCCCCTGCAGGCTCTGCAGCCTCTGCATCCCGAAGGTGTCAAGATGACACGCAGGAATCCGAAGGTCTCTGTTCTTCGGAATGAGAAGGTCACTTAGATGAGTCCCTAGATTTAGATGCGACCGATACGGTTGCGCTTGTGGAGGATTTGATTACTTCCATCAACCAGGTTCTGGAGGTGCCAGACCCTCCGGCTGATGCTCCAGAGCATAAGGTGTCCTTTAAAAGGGCCAAGAGACCACATAAGCATTTCTCGGACCATCCAGAGTTCCAGGAAATCCTCAAATAACATAGTTTATACCCTGACAAAAGGTTTGGTAACCGTAAGGCTCTGGAAACGCGTTATCCTTTTCTGCCTAAGGTCACCCAGGATTGGACAGATCCGCCACAGGTGGACCCTCCTGTATCTCGTCTCGCTACTAAGACCCTCCTGTCCTTACCGGACAGTTCATCCATAAAGGACGCCACTGACCGTCAGGTGGAGCAGATGGCGAAGTCCGTCTTTGAGGCCTCAGGCTCTTCTCTAGCGCCAGCCTTTGCTTCGGTTTGGGCCTCAAAGGCTATTATGACTAGAGCTAATTCTGTACACTCGGCTCTTCGGTCTTTGCAGGTCGATCCAGCCTTGTTAGACCAGGTGGCTCAAATATCGGTTACAGCTGAATATTCAATGCATGCTGCCTTCGATTCAGCTAACTGTGCTGCGGCTGCAGCTTCCAACGCCATAACTATCAGGCGAGCACTCTGGTTGAGAGAGTGGAAGGCAGATGCAGTGTCTAAAAAGTCGCTCACCTGTCTTCCGTACAATGGTGGCCGTTTATTTGGCGAAAAGCTGGATCAATTGATTTCAGATGCCACTGGGGGTAAGAGTACCTCTCTTCCACAACGTCAGATTAAGCGACCCTTCACTCGTCGCCAACAAACCCGTTTCCGGTCCTTTCGGAACTCCTTTGGTTGGTCAGTCTCGAAGCCCCCGACGGCGGCCAATAGGTCCTACCGTAGGGAACGCACCCAGATGACACGGAAGACTGGTGCAAACTGGCAGTCCCATTCCCGCCAGTCCAGATCTAAGGGCTCAAAGCCCAGCAGATTCTCTTCTTCCTGACTCTCCCCCTTCGGGAGACACTATTCAGGTTGGTGGCCGACTTTCTCGCTTTCGTCAGGTCTGGCTCGCTTCTACCGACGACAAGTGGGTACACACCTTAGTGTCTTCCGGATACACCATAGAATTCACGGCCCATCCTCCAAATCATTTTTTTCTGTCAATCCCACCTGCTCATCCCCCCAAAGCTCGCGCCTTCTTTCAGGCGGTCGATTCCCCTTTTGAAAGCTGGTGTCATCATACCGGTACCGCCAGCCGAATGCTTCCAAGGGTTCTACTCAAACCTGTTTGTGGTACCCAAAAAATGAGGGTGGTTCGCTCCATTCTAGATCTAAAACAGTTAAACTCCTTCGTGAAGGTTCTGCATTTCCGCATGGAGTCACTGCGCTCCATCATAGCGTCCATGGAGAAGGACGAATTTCTTGCGTTCATCGACATACAGGACGCTTACCTCCATATCCCAATCGCGACAATTCACCAGAGGTTTCTGCGATTCGCCATCGGCCAGGATCATTATCAGTTTGTGGCCCTCCCGTTCGGCCTAGCGACGGCTCCCAGGGTGTTCACCAAGGTCATGGCGGCTGTCATGACCATACTGCACACAAGAGGAAGAGTAGTCCTACCATACCTAGACGATTTGCTCATCAAAGCCCCCTCCTTCAGGGAGTGTCAGCAGAGTGTTTCCATCACGGTGGACACCCTGCGTCGGCTAGGCTGGTTGGTGAATCTGCGGAAGTCATCACCAGTCCCGTCACAATCTCTAACATTCCTTGGGATGCATTTCAACACCCCCAGGGTCTGGTCCTCCTCCCTCAGGACAAGGTGAAGGCCCTTCGACAGGGGGTCCACAGTCTCCTACGGCCGTGTCCTCAATCGCTTCGGTTCGCCATGAGAATCTTGGGCAGGATGGTTGCCTCTATGGAAGCGGTGCTGTTTGCTCAACTTCACCTCAGCCCTCTCCAACAGGCGATTCTGACTTCGTGGAACAGGAACCCTTCTGCCCTGGACAGATTATTCCAGTTGTCACCTGCAGCAAGGAGTTCCCTCCATTGGTGGCTCAAACTTGCTCCCTCACAGGGGGGAAGGTCCTTTCTACCGGTTTGCTGGAAGATAGTCACCACCGACGCAGCGGATGGGGAGCGGTACATCGTCATCACACGGCACAGGGAACATGGTCCCCAGCGGAGTCGGCCGAGCCCATCAATCTCCTGGAAATCCGAGCCATATTTCTAGCTCTGAAGGCCTTTCATTCCATGCTGGCAGGAACACAAGTCCGGATTCAGTCGGAAAATGCCACGGCCGTCAAGGCGGAACCCGCAGTCTCCAGGCCATGCACGAAGTGCAACGCATTCTACACTGGGCAGAATCGACGAACTCAACGCTGTCAGCAGTTCATATCCCGGGAGTGGAAAACTGGGAAGCGGATTTTCTCAGTCGCCAGGGCATGGACTCGGGAGAGTGGTCCCTACATCCCGACGTGTTCTAGCAAATCTTCCGTCACTGGAGGACTCCGGACGTAGACCTGACGGCATCTCGCTTCAACACGAAGGTTCCCATGTTTATAGCCAGATCTCACGACCTGCGAGCGCTAGGGGCGGATGCCCTAGTTCAGAACTGGTCTCAGTTCCAGCTGCCTTACATCTTCCCTCCTCTGCCTCTCATTCCCAGAGTGGTGCGGAAGATCAAGCAAGAGGGCATTCAAGTCATTCTCATAGCCCCAGACTGGCCCAGACGGGCATGGTACACCGATCTCGTCCAGCTCGCGGCGGACGTTCCTTGGCGCCTCCCTTGTCGTCCCGACCTTCTGTCTCAGGGCCCATTTTACCACCAGAATTCAGACGCCCTGAATTTGATGACGTGGCCCTTGAGACCTGGGCACTAACCCAAGCAGGTTTCTCCCCTGACGTTATTCAGACCATGATCAGAGGACGGAAGTCGGCATCGGCAAAAATTTATCATCGCACCTGGAAAGCTTTCTTCGCATGGTGCTCTTCTCGAGATCAACCCCCTCTTCCCTATTCCTTGCCGCTAGTTCTAGGGTTCCTTCAGTCGGGTTAGAGTCTGGTCTCTCCCTAGGTTCCCTTAATGGTCAGGTTTCAGCTCTTTCAGTACTTTTTCAATGTCGCCTTGCTGTGAAACCGCAGGTTAAAACCTTTCTCCAAGGAGTTAATCGCATTGTCCCTCTGTACAAACGACCTTTAGATGCATGGGACCTTAACCTGGTACTTACGGCTCTACAGGAACTTCCCTTTGAACCTCTTCGGGACATCTCCCTCCACTTTCTGGCTCTGAAGGTGTTTTTTCTAGTGGCTATCACTTCTCTTCGCCGAGTGTCAGAACTCTCAGCGCTTTCCTGTAAGCCACCCTTCCTGGTGTTCCATCAGGACAAGGTTGTCCTCCGTCCGGTGCCGTCATTCCTGCCTAAGGTTGTCTCCTCTTTTCATTTGAATGAGGATATTTCATTGCCTTCCTTTTGCCCGGCTCCCGTTTACAGGTTCGAACGAGCCTTGCATACTCTGGATCTCGTCAGGGCGCTTCGCATTTGTGTCCAGAACTGCACATTTCCGTAAGTCAGACACTCTGTTCATTCTGACGGAAGACCCTCGTAAGGGTATGCCAGCTTCCAGGGCTACACTGGCTAGGTGGATTAGATCAGCTATCCAAGAAGCCTACAAGATGAAAACTACTCCTCTTCCAGCGGGGATCAAGGCACATTCTACCCGAGCTGTGGGGGCCTCCTGGGCCATTCGGCACCAAGCTTCGGCTCTCCAAGTGTGTAAGGCGGCCACCTGGTCGAGCTTACACACTTTTACCAAGCACTACCGTGTTCATACCCAGTCCTCGGCGGACACTAGTTTGGGTAGGTGCATCCTTCAGGCGGCGGTTGCCCACCTGTAGGTATTTCTCTGTTCACTGACTTGTTCAGTTTCATTAGTTGCATTGTCTTTCCCACCCAGGGACTGCTTTGGGACGTTCCACGGTCCTGTGTCCCCCAATGAGGCGAAGGAGAAAAGGAGAATTTTGTGTACTCACCGTAAATTCCTTTTCTCTTAGCCTCTAATTGGGGGACACAGCACCCACCCTGTTGGCCGTACCGGCCTTGTTACTAGTGTTTTTTTGTTACTCTTATATTGTTACATTGTGGCCTTGCCAGGCTTTGTTGGTATTGGTTAACCTTGTTAATTCTCCTACTGCTTTAGCACAAAACTGGGGAGGCAGTGCCTGCTCCAGGGGTGTATACTGCAGAGGAGGAGCCACTGTTACTCTTTTGCAGATTGCTTAGTGTCTCCTCCTAGTGGACAGCAGCATAACACCCACGGTCCTGTGTCCCCCAATTAGAGGCTAAGGGAAAAGGAATTTATTGTGAGTACACAAAATTCTCCTTTTTGCATCAAAATCCCAAAGCTAGATTGTGCAAGGTATGGACCACTAAGTACCAGTGAGTGCAAAAGTGCAAGTGCATAGTAGTTATGTGCAAAATATCAAGTTTTAGTACAGAGACCTGTTGCAAGTAAAGAAGTAAAGCATCATACACTGAATGGAACATACCACTGGAAGAAGTAAAGAATGTTATTATGAGCCAGCCATCTGGAAGCAAGGAAATGACACGAAATTGCCCAACGTATGTTTCACCTGTGTGAATACAGGTTTCTTCAGGCAAGATGTAGGTTCCGGTACACTATTAAGTCCAAAAATGGCCCTTTTTATATCATGCCCTCATTACTTGCGCCACAATTAGCGCCAAGTGTGTGCACCTGCCATCATCATGTCACGCATGCCGGTACCACCGCGCTTACTTCCTGCCGGCATCACCATGGCTCCCGCCGCTCATGCGCAGATCCCCAGAATGACGCCACAGCCCAGCAGGGAAGCATCCGGCCCACCGGTGCAGGGCGTACAATGACAGGGCCGCTGCAAAGACCACCGATCGTACATTTAACACCATAATACCCAAACTAGGAGTACCTACAGAGGGGCACAGAATACTAATCCTATTATATCATATGTCACATCATTTTGTCAAATCTGGGCCCCACAATAGAAAGATTACAATAGTATATGGTGCCGCAGATAGGATGATCCATGATGGGTGCAAGTAGGGTATCAACAAAAAGGTCTATATAAGGTAGATTATCCCTATAAAACTATACTATAAAAGGGAAAAATTAGTATAAAACCAAAACCTCAAAACAAATGAGGAAAAGAAAGAAGTGAGAAAGGAAAGAACATACACATCAATGACTAATACCAATCAAGTTACAAGTATGGCGCATTCTTGTGTGTGGACCCTTGTATGGGCAATTATGCTTTTATACCATATGGATGTATTGATGTATATATATACTTTATGGATTTGAGCCTCCATTCTGGAAAAGATTACCCTGTCTCCCCCTTTTTTCACCTCTTCCATCTTGTTTTTAAGTTTTTTCACAATAAAAACTTAAATTTATTTGCTTGGTACTCATGTTTATATTGTTCAAATGAAGCAGACATATGCTCATTCTCAGTCAGATCTGTCTTCAGGCTCCATACACTGAATACAGCCATGTAACCATAGAAGGATGGATGGGGCAGGGCCTACACAGCGTTCTCAACTGTTAAGTGTATCAGGTTACCTCAGGCAAAGGATGCTCCAGGCTGTCAGCACAAAGTTGCTGCAATCTTATTTTCTGCATTCACATGCTCTGTGTTATCAGTGAGAAGCTTTTAGCAGGAGCAGAGTGATCTGAATACAGGAGATAAAATCACAGAAACCTGTGCACTGTTGACAGCCTGGAGGGTCCGAAGTCTGAAGTAAACTGACGGTACACTGATCTCCTGTACCCAGTGATGCTATGTAGGCACTGCCCCCTCCCACTCTTAAATGTGAGGTTTAGAAACGCCATAGGGGGACATATTCCAGAAGGTTTTTGAAAGGTTTTCTTCCAGATTTCTCTTATGAAGTATATTTAAATGTTTATTAAAATCACTTGCTCTGCATTATTAAATACAAATTTAAATGGCAGTTACAATTTAAATTCAGGTTTTTCAGTATGAATCATGTTCCTACATTTGTTATTTACAGCAGACATTTCCACATTTCATTAGTTTCGTTCATTTATTACAAAGAAAATGTTCTCCATTTCTGTTGTAAGTGATGTCCACAATGCCATCTTGAGTTCCTGTACAGGGAATCTCCAAGACTTAAAATTGCTTTTTGGTCTTGGTGACCCCTTGGGCTGAAAGAAAATCTCCACAATCCAGTAACCAAATACATCACTTACTTACTAATCCCTTAGCTGAAAACATTACTACAGCCAAAATGATTAAATAGGCCCTTTCACCAGTTTGAGCATGACCAACTGGCCACATCAAGGTGAAGTGATTGGGGAGCTGCATTAAATTTTTATTAATTATTATTTTAGCGCCATTTATTCCATGGCGCTTTACATGTAAAAAGGGGCATACATAGACAAGTACAAAAATTATGAGCAATACAAGGCACACACAGGTATTATTATTATTTATTTATATAGCGCCATTATATTCCATGCCACTTTACATGCTAAAAGGGGCAGCCTAGGACAAGTAACATAGTAACAATACAAGTAACAATAAATGTGGACAATTCAGTCGTACAGATACAAGAGGGGAGAAATCCTGTCCGCGAGGGCTCACAGTCCAGGAGGAGACATAGTTTGCAAGTGATTGGTAAGGATACATTAATAGAGGGTAGGTCTGGTCATGTGGCGGTTTGGTGGACTGAAGATCACTGCAGGTTGTAGGCTTGTGGAAGAGCTGAGTCTTCAGGTTCCTATTGAAGATTTCCATGGTAGGCGAGCGTCTGATGTGTTGGGGCAGAGAGTTCCAGAGTATGAGGGATGCACAGGAGAAATCTTGTATGCGATTGTGGGAAAAAGAGATAAGAGAGGAATAGAGAATTAGATCTTGATAAGATCACAGGTTACGTGTAAAGGTGGGGTCACACGTGGCGATTTCGCCCGCGACATCGCCGAAAAGTGACGTCACAGCGATGTCGCGGGCGATATTGCAAGTGCGTCGCGCTGTGTGACAGCGCAACGCAACTGCAAATTATCGCTGGTCGCAGGTTGACAGGTTTCTGAACATGTTCATAAACCTGTCAACCTGTGACCAGCGATTAGGCTGGATCGCGCCGTCTGACACTGTTGGCGGTGCGATCCAGCCTATATCGCAGTGTTTCTGAGCCATCGCTCGCTGGGCTGAGCCCAGCCCAGCGAGCGATGGCTCCGCCCACATCGCCGCCGCGTCACTGGCAACGTCGTGCCGTGTGACAGCTGGCCTGCGATGTCGGAAGCGAGCGGGCACCCGCACATCGCTTCCGACGTCGGAGGCCAGATTGACGCGTGTGACAGCACCTTTAGTGAGCTCAACCAGCCCCCTCCAGATATCTGGAGGGGGCTGGTTGTGGATGGCTTTGTATGTTATGGTTTGAGTTGTGAACTGAAGTCTCTGGGCAATGGGAAGCCAGTGAAGGGCTTGGTAGAGAGGAGAGGCTGGGGAATAGTGGGAAACAGGTGAGTTAGTCGGGCAGCAGAGTTTAGGATAGATTAGAGGGGTGCAAGATTCCTAGAGGGGAAGCCAAAAAGTACGAGGTTGCAGTATTTGAGGCAGTAGATGATTAGGGCATGCATAAATGTTTTTGCAGTTTATTGGGCGAGGAATGTACGGATCCGGGAAATATTTTTGAGTTGGAGTCGGCAGTAGGTAGCAAGGGCTTGGATGTGGCTTGAAGGAGAGGGTAGAATCAAGGAATACCCCTAGACACTGAGCATGCAGGACTGGGAAAAGTGAGAAGCCATTTACTTTGATGGATAGGTCTGGAGGTGTGGTAGAATGAGATGGGGGAAAATGATGAGAATCTAGAGCATTACATTTGTTTGTTCTATGAAACTCTCAAAATGGCCAGAAAGAGAACTTTCATGTGAAACTCGACAGTCTCTTCTTGTTCTTAGAAATGAAGGCTTTTCCATGTGAGACATTGCCAAGAAACTGAAGATTTCCTACAATGGTGTGTACTACTCCCTTCAGAGGAGAGCCCAAACAGGCTCTAACCAGAGTAGAAAGAGAAGTGGGAGGCCTCGCCGCACAACTGAGCAGCAAGACAAATACATTAGAGTCTCTAGTCAAATTAACAGCTAGAATGCCAAAGGTCTACAATGCTGTAATTGCTGAAAGGGGAGCATTCTTTGACGAAAGCAAAGTTTGAAGGAGAACACTATTATTCCTATTATTTTAAGCAAAAATCATTATAACCTTGGAAATGTCTGGACTATAATTTCTATTCATTTTGCAAATCATTTGATAAATAAAAGTGTGAGTTGTCATGGAAAAGACAAAATTGTCTGGGTGAACCCAAACTTTTGAACGGTAGTATAGTAAAATGCAGCTGGAGAGGCTGTGTCAGCTGGGGTGAGCCAGGTTTCAGCTATGCCAAGGAAGGAGAGTTTTAGGGATGAAGAGGTCATCGATGTATGAAAGTTTGTTGCAGACACTGCAAGCTTCCATAGCCCTCCAGGTAGGGAGACTGGAGAAGCAAAGGCTGGCTGCATGGGTATAAGGTTATTAGGGTTACAAAAATTTGTGAAGGATCGTGGGTGGGGGTTAGAAATGAGTGTGGGGATGTGATGGAGAGAACCAGGATTTGGAGATATGTCACCATTAATAAGGAGAACTAGAGAAAGCGTTAGTAGGTGGGAGCAGTAGAGAGCATTAGGTCGCTGTGTGTGTCTGGAAACAAAGGATTGTGTGTGGAAGAACAGCTCTGAGGAGGAGGTGAGATGATGGGTGGGGAGGATGCAGAAATGAATAGTTCCTTACTAGGTGGAGGGATTAGAGAAGTTAGTAAGAAATTAAGTAGTATGGGGGTGATTGTGAAAAGAAAAATAAGCATTGTTTTCAATGGCCTTAAAGCCCATTACCTTCAAGTCAAATTCTGGTCTAATTCATTTCTTTACACTTATGTGAGACACTTTGATAGGACATAGGGCAGACAAGTCTGAGACCAGATTTGTTGCTTGTAAGGGGGCCGTCACACGGAACGATATCTTGCCCGATATCGTTTAAGCGATCTCCTTTTTGATCGCTTAAGCGATATGGGCAAGATATCGTTGCATGTAATCAAGCGATTTACGATGGTAAATCGCTTGATCGTGACATCGCTGATCTGAGGTTCGGTTCTCAGATCTAGCGATGAACGATGCAACGATCTGCATCATCGTGGTGTATAACACCACGATGATCCATCTCCCAGCGACCGCGCCTATGCTGGGAGATGGTAACTATGGTACACGTCGGGTAACTAAGCGACGCGCGGCCCTAGTTACCCGATGTGTACCATAGTAACGAGCGAGATCGCGGCTCCGCATCGCTGGTGAGTCTGTCTGTGTGACATCTCACCAGCGATGTGAGCGATATTGTAAGCGATTGCGCGTGCACGTGATCGCTTACAATATCGCAAGAGATATCTGTGCGTGTGACGGCCGCCTAAGATATACTCATACAAGTGAAATCTTACAAGTGGAACAGAGGGGAGAGGACATAACCCCATTAGGCCACCCACAATCAAGGCTAAACCAAATGGTGGATCACAGGCAAAGGAAACAAATGGTCATAAACAGAGTTAGGTGGAGTGGGTAGTGGTATGAACAGTTACATACATAATAGAAAGAAATATTGAAGCATGAAAAACAGGAGATCAGTGGAGCAGAAAAGCTGGGTACATGGATACACAGTCACACATACCACACACTTAAAATTGCATTTTGGCCTTGGTGAACTTTGGGTTGAAAGAAAATCTCTGCAATCCAGTAACCAAATAAAGCATGATAACTTGTTAAGTGTAAGTAATAATTTATTTTAAGTTCAAGGGATTGTTAAGGATTTGTCACTGAGGGCTTGTAGTTCTTCCTTTTCAATGTTAGACATTTAAAGCAGAGCTGTGTATGATAACTAACTAGGGAGAGTAGAGCAGAGATTAATAAAATTACTGTCACCTTTCATCTCACAGCAGTCAGTGGGCGAGAGGGGATGATAAAGGGGATCTGACAGCATTGTGGGTGCAGAGCTGCAGCTGCAGAGGTGTTTGCAATGAGACAAGCACACCTCTGCTGTACTTCCCCTCCCCCATACAGGCTTCCATGAGATGAAGGGTGTATGTAATCACACTCATCTCTGCTCTGTTCTCAGAACTTTGTAATCCCATATTGTTGCGCTAATTGAGTACAGAGTTAGGAAAGTATTTAAATTACCTGAAATTAAAATGGTTTTAATATTAGTTTTTTTTTTGTCATAGGACCCAAAAGAATATCTTCCATTCCTTAACACATTAAAGAAAATGGACACTAATTATCAAAGATACACTATTGACAAGTACTTGAAAAGATATAAAAAAGCTCTGGAACATCTTAGCAAATGTGGTAAATGTCTACTTTATGATCTCAGACAAATAAGAAACCTCTGATCTGTACCATAGTGCTTTAGTTGGAGTTAAAGAAGCTTACATTTAATTTCTGGAAATGTTTCTCTTACCTAAATGACTATTAAAGTGAAACTGTCAGAAAGCTTTTGCTATTATATAATTTGAGAGCAGCATAATATAGGGTGAGAGCCTGATTCAAGGGAGGTGTCACTTAGTGGGCTGCTTGATTTAGTTTTTTCTAAATACCTGTTTTGTCTGATGTAGAGATATCGGACGCCAAGAGCTGATCTATGTAACACCACCCACACCCCTGACTGGTAGATTTCTGTGTACACTATTGGCCCGGTCAGACGTAACGACCGCAGTAGCGATCCCGATAACGACATGGCTCCCGGGATCGCTGATGAGTCATTATCGGTATCGCTACTTGGTATTCAAACACGCCGATCTATACAACGATATGTCCACCCTAGCGATTTCTTCAACGATATTGTTCAGTGTTATGTGTTGCCAACGATATCGTCGGTAAGGTGTCAAACACAGCGATACAGCGTTCCCAGCGGGAGCGCAACGACCAAAAAATGAATCAGGAGGCTGTGTAACGATTGCCGATCTCGCAGCAGGGGACCAGATCGTTACACCCTGTCGCATGTAGCGATGTCGTTGCTGAGATCGCTATTGCGTCACAAAAGTAACGATCTCGTTAGCGATCTCGGTATGTGAGACATACCCTTTCGAATTGTTAGTAAACTGCCAATCAGTGGTGAGGCCATTTTTACACTGATTAGCTGAATTGGTCTGTGCATGAGATATAATCAGGCAGTGATAATCTTGTGCTGATAAAATACTGATTATCTTGTAACTTGTAACTACACAATCGAGCTCTAACATATAATGTGTATTGGTGCAACAGTGAACACAACACATTGCAGCAGTTCAGGTAAGATTTTTAATCCAGAGAGAGGCTGAGACTGATAATAGAGGTATGAAAGTAGGTTAGACCCAGTAATGAGATACGCCTCGACGAGGCTACTGTGTGGTTATTGATATAGTCATATTTAATAAGCAAATTGTCTCCTTTGTTTTATTTATAGCATGCCATATATATATTTAAAATATCATATCTTAGTATGTGAGTGCTGCTGTCTTTCTGTTGCATCCCTGTAATCAGGATCTCATTCCCTATATTAGGCTACACATGGATTAAATGGCAAAAAGTTGCTGACAGAGCCCTTCTGAAAAGGAGAAATATGCTATTAGTTAAAGCTCATTCAGTCGTTTTCTTTTTGCATACGAGTTCTATTGTTATTCATGAATAGCACACATACGTATAATAGTTAATGGTGTAATTCCTATGACTGGGATTTTCCCCAGATCGAGTATTCGGGTACCATTACATGTCGCAACATTGCAAGCAATTTTACTGGCAATTTGCTGGTTGCAGTGAAATCATGGACACATTGCTTCATTTTGTGGCTGTGTACAAATGTAACAATGTGTCCATGATTTCACTGCAACCAGCAAATTGCCAGTGAAATTGCATTCAATATTGCGTTGTGTAACGGTACCCTTCAGTGCAAAATTGTGGAGTTGTCCGAATTTGAACTGCATGTCGGAACAAAATCTGCAATGTAAGCCTATTGGTTCATGAA
This sequence comes from Allobates femoralis, assembly GCA_033576535.1. Taxonomy (NCBI): domain Eukaryota; kingdom Metazoa; phylum Chordata; class Amphibia; order Anura; family Aromobatidae; genus Allobates; species Allobates femoralis. The sequence continues at coordinate 340,157,717 of JARQOC010000003.1, forward strand.
AAAATCGGATTGCACTTTGTTGCCATCCATGTGCTGTTTGATTTTCCAGGACTGCTAGGCTACTTTACATCAGCGTTTCTTGGCATTCGCGGCAGATCCGTCAGTTTTGCCGCATCTGTTGCCTAATGGATCACTTGCGGCAAGACTGCGTTCGGCCTAATGCATTCCCTATGGGACTTGCATACATAAACTGCCAGATCCGCTATGCATGCTGAGAAACACTGATGTGAAAGCAGCCTTAAAAAGGAAAAGAATAGAGAAACCTTTATTTTTTTTCTCCCTTGTATTTCATGTACAAGAAAAAATTGTTGATGAAACTCAGTCAATTTTTCCTATACATGAGAAAAATGGATGTGTGAAAGAGCCCTTTTTTACACTACTGTAAGGTTAAGTAAATTGTATGAATTTAAAGTTAATTATATTTCACTTTACAAATCTTTGTTGGGCTCATAACTTGTAATGTCTTTGCTTGAAGTTCTAAACATACGGCGCACTACAGATTTTGGAGTAAATGTGCACATGATGCTTCTGTTGCAGCGCTCTATAGATCACCTCTTCTCTGAAAGTGTCTGAGACATTGTAATTAAGCAGGAATGTACTTGTAAAATATTTTGTTCAACATTAGTGGTAGATCCACTTAGAGATGGGCACAATGCTGAATGAGGCCGCTCGGTAACTCGGGCTGTGGCTTGAGAAATGATATTGTAGGTTTGTGGTAATGTTAACCGTTTTGACCATTTCTTTTTTCTGTAGTATAAATGTACCTAAATAACGTTCAATCGTTTTGTTACCGCAGGACCAGAACATTTTATAGAGTTTTTAAACTTGGTTAAAGATCAAAACCTCTACACTGAAGCCCTACAACTTCATGCCATTGGATCTAGTGAATATAAAGTGAGTGACATACCTTTAAGGAATAAATGCATTCATGGCCAATAGTTTTAAAACTGACACAAATTTTCGCTTTACAATTTTTGCTGCTTCAGTATTTTTAGACCTTTTAGTCCGATGTTTCTATGGTATATGTTTTATAGTTAGGAGAATGTCGAAAGTTTTTAAAACCGTTTTGGCTAAATACATTAATTTTATGCAAAGACTCAATTTTTACCCTTATTTTTCAAGACTTTTGTAATTCGTCATGACATGCTGAATATCAGCTTCTAGGCCAAACCCCTGACTGGGGACATCCAGTGCTTGCAGTTTATCACAATTTCTCTTTTGTTTGTCCACCACCTTTTGACTACTGACTGCAGGTTCTCAATGGGATTGGATCCTGGGGAGTGTCCTGGCCATGGTCTCAGAAAATGTTATTGATTTGTTCACTGAGCCATTTAGATATCACTTTAGCCTTACGACATTGTGCTTTTATCATTCTGGAAAAAGCATTGTTCATTGTTGTTTATTGACACCCACCATCTCGTCCTATCAGCTGTTTCCTGTGCCGACTGGAACCGTTCAGTGAGCAGCACAGCACAGCTCTGTCAACAGAATAGTCGCCACAGCCGAGTGCTGCATAACCTATTGATTTTGATAGCTGCAGCCACTATACAGTTGATGGAGCTGTGTTTCACAGCTCCACAAATAAGCAGTTCTGGCACCTGCTGGTAGCGGGAACAGTTGATCGGAGGTGGTGCTAGATGTGGTACCTCCACTGAACAGTCATTGATGACCTATCTTAATTCAATTGATGGAGGCTGCACACGTTGGAATGTGGCCAGAGTTAGTGATAGCACATGTTTGAAAACAGAAGTTGTAGAGGAACTTTTGGACTTCATATGTTACAAGGGGTACACCACTCAAGGCAATTACTTAGCAGAAGAAATTAGAACAAGTGTGTATAGTACCTAAAGTAATGATGGTAGGACACTATGTATTATGAAGCACATTAAAAGTTATTTAATGAGTCACAGTTCAAAACACAAAGAATCCAAACCATAGTACATTAAAAATTGCACACAGGACAGGCAAGGCAATTGGGGGAAAGAGAGAGACAGAGATGGTACGGTTGTCAGCCTACACAATACATGGGAAATATGATTGAGTACACAACTGTAATCAAATTACTGGGTAACAAGGAATATATAGGAAGGAATAAAAAGGAATATAGATCGTATTTTTAAGGGAACATCCCATAGACATTATATTCCATGTTCTAATGATACTATATGGTGACAATCATAGATCATGAGATGTAACCTAGTACACCACAGAGACTAAACATAAGGATATTCCAGTATACATAGTTATGATACAGAAGGAAGCCAAAGAGTTATATAATCATACTCACAGTATGTGTGGCAGTATGAACTGTGTCAAAGAGGAGCCCCAACACGTGTTTCTGTTTCTTCCTCGGGGCAGTGGTGAAGTGTGTGCAAACCTTGCCTCTCGTTATAGGGATCTAAAAAAGAGGTTAGCCAATTACGGCACATAGCGCTGCATACCAGAGGGCAGTGGTGACCACGGTGTGGCCAGGGGGGTGTCCCTCCATTGATATCATGTGATCCAGGGCGCCACCCACTTAAGGCCACGTCATGGTCACATGACCGCGGCATCCTGCGCATGCACACTGGCCAATCTCAGGTGGGAGGCGGACCAAGCAACTCAGAAACCTCCTATTACACTGGGGAAATGGATTAACCCCTCACAATTACCTAAGACGGACCTCTGAGATTACTGGAAACTAAAACATGGGGAGAACTGGATTGATCACTCCATGGGTAGTCATATATAAGGGCAGGAAAACGCACCATACACATGGGAACGGACATATCCCAAGGGATTTTTTTCCTTGTTTTTCCCCCTCATTTTCATTAAAGTCCATAAAATGCCGGTCACATAGTGCATGGAACACAAAGTAGTAATCCATTGTATCCCTGACAATTTGTGGCCCCATGACCAATCAGTCTCAATGCCAGCTCTGGCTTATCCTCACTGCGTGCGTAGAGTAACTGCAAGCTGTGCAAAGCATGGACAACTCCTTTTAAGCTGATAGAGTAGACCTGTCACTTAGATGCTGTCTTATAGCATGTTTAGATTATATCTAAATGTATACTGTATGCATGGTTATTCAGTGTTCATTTGTTGTTTTTAGGCCATTAATGATGCCTTTGGAGACCATTTGCTGACAAAACATAACTATGAACAGGCTGGCCTAGTGTTTGCTCGTTGTGGAAGTCTTGAGAAGGCTCTTGATGCGTTTGTTGCATGTAGTAGTTGGCAACATATCTTATCCACAGCTTCCCAATTGCAATATCCTGAAGACAAAATGGCTACTTTGGCTAGAAATGTATCAGGTGAGAGGCAAAATAGTCTGCTGGGACAAGTGCACATTCATATACATTAGAGCACGTTGCTTTTATAAAATACTTAGTAAGTAGATAGCTTGGTCTTTACAATTTTTTTTTTCTTTTCCCAGGCAAACTGGTGGAGCAGAGAAAGTATGGGAATGCTGCTGTGCTGCTAGAACAGTATGCTGCGGTATTAATGTTTTGTTATAGTCTCCTTTTTTCAGTTAGTTGTAATTTAACATTTTGTTGAAATGTTTATTCTAAGGATGTTTTTGAGATGATTTGCGCTGCTTTAATGATTTCTTGGTTAAAAAATCTTAAGAAAGTTGACGGATGTGATTGATATAATCTGTTCTCATAGTATTGTGCTAGACAATTAATTCCCACAGTCCATCAGTCAAAACTATTAGTCCTAAACTCTAATTTAATTCAATATTTGTGAAAAGTATGTTGTGTAAGAAATCTTAAAGGGAATCTCTCAGCAAGTTTTTGATACCTCATCTGAGAGCAGGATGATGTAGTCAGAGATGTTGAATCCAGTGATGTATCACATAGATTTCTGGGTGCCGCCCCTCTGACACAATCAAAGGCTTTAGATTTAGCAATGCAACAAAGCTGAAAAAGCTGCACCTGCCCATACCAGGCTTCCAGAAGTGAGCACACGGCCTTTTCAGTCCAATTAATGATACAGCTAACAAAGCTTAAATTAACAAGTAAACAAAAACACAGTTTGTGATGAGACTCATTGCTGAAATCTGTGTTAACCTTTACAGCATCCTGTCTTCAGATTACATAGCAAAAACCTGCTGACAGATTTCCTTTAAAAGAAAAAAAGCAAATATCAACCAGTGTCATTACTGAAAAGCTGAGAACTAGTAATGGGCTAACCCAAACTGTAAAGTTATGGGTCCATCCCGAACACCTAGAATCTGTGCCCAGACCCTGAACATGGACTTCATTGAAAAGGCAGTCTTACTGTTCAGGATCAACTGGGATAAAGGGCTAGGGGGTAATAGGAAGCAAAATTGTGATTAATTAAAGCAAGTGAATCATACTTGTTAGTCTCCACGCTGCAGTCACTCTACTTCCAGGTCCACTCATTAAGCCTCATGCATAAACACTGCATCCCCCCACCCTCCCACCTCTGTGACAGCATGTGTGATTGGTTGTTACAGTCAGACTGCGCCCTCACCCTCCATGCCAGGGTCTGTGATTGGTTGCTATGCACATTAGTGATTGGCAAGCAAGCTGCCATCATATTAGTATCAAAGTAAATATATAATAAAAAAAAATGGTATGGGGTCCCCTGTATATTGATAGACAGTCCAGATAAAGCACATGGCTGCAAGCTGCAGCACCCAGCTATGTGCGCTACGTTGGCCCAATGTTTTTTTTAATTTAAATCAATGATTTTAAAAAATGTTGTGGGTTCACCTCTCAATTTTGATACTCAGCCAAGATAAAGTACATGGCTGGGTGTTTGTATTCTCACCCTGGGCAGGCCCATAGTTATTAGGTCCCCACAGGCGAAGAATAGCAGCCCGCAGCCGCCCCAGAAATAGCACATCCATTAGATGAACCAATATATTCGACCCTGAAGCTGCAGTTCTAAGAGGGGGGAGAGTGAGCAAACAGGCGCAGATCTAAGTGCAGATGTCTAACCTTATGTGTAAAAATAGGCACGTACGCTCACCTTTAGAAGGTCTTGTAAGATGATATATCGACCACAATCGGTCTTGTGAGTGTCTTGTTTCTCCGGTATGCGGCTGCTGTCCGGATGAAGCGGGTCTCTCAGCTAGGAGTCCGTAGGTCAAGGGATTCAGGTAGATTATCCAGTCGAATGAGCGCTCCCAAGGTCACAGACACTGGAGTGTAGACTTAGGTTTTTTCTTCAGTGATTTATTCAATTTAGTTCACAGTATAAAGAGTTCATAACTATATGGTACACAAAATAACGAGTTTCGGCTATGAATGTATGGGTAATATAACCTTCCTCAGGTATAACCATATTATGCAGAGTATGGGGTTTATATAGTGTATATAGGCACACCTGATTATGTTAATTACAAACGCCTCAGTTTTAGTTAATTAGCCCGGTTATCTGTTGGGGTACTTTTTGTGTAGGTAAAAGAAAAACTGTTTTTCTATCCGTATTCACCTCATTATAACAAAAGATTCAAATAAATATTTAAAAAATATTTAAATATAATAATAAAAACATTTTTTCCTATGGGATCATTGGTTTTTTCAAAAAATAATAAATTTAATTAAAAGAATGTTGTTTGAGAGTAAAATTATTTAAGATTAAATGGATATTTTTTGTATTTTCTCCTATTATAAAACCCTCTTTGTATCAATTAAAATATTTTTGTTATACAGCAATAATTCGTTATTCTTTATTTTTCTATCTCTTAAGGTACCGTCACACAGGGAGATATCGCCGGCGATGTTGCCGGCAACCGAGGGGCGTGGCCAGGTTGCGGCGACATCGCCGGCGAATTGCCGCGTGTGAAAGGGCGATAATCAGGCGATGAATCGCCTGAGTCACATCGCCAGGTTTCCCAACAATGTTGGGAAACCTTGCGATGTTGCTGAGGCGATCCTGCCTGATCGCCCTGTGTAACGCGGCAACCAGCAATGTTGCGGGCGATTCCTCCTATATGCAACATTGCGAGTTATCGCTCGCTGGGTTGCTGGGCAACTCAGCGAGCGATAGCCGCGGCAACTAGCCGGCGACATCGCCGGTAAGTTGCTCAGTGTGACATCTCACCGGCGATGTTGTCAGGGATGCGCGCTCCCGCGATCCCCGGCAACATCGCCGGCGATATGTCTCTGTGTGACGGTAACTTTAGGGCCCTTTCACATCAGCGTTTTTCGTAATTCGCGGCAGATGCGGTGAAAAAACCGCATCTGCCGCGTTTGCCGCATAACCGTTCCACTTGCGGCACGGTTGCGGTTTTTCCCATAGGAAGTATAGGGGGACTTGCGGCAGATGCGGCAAGTGCGGTTTTGCACTTGCGGCAGGTGCGGCAGCGAAAAAAACCGCGGCTGACCGCGGTTTTTTTCGCTGCCGCATCTGCCGCAAATCCCCCTATACTTCCTATGGGAAAAACCGCAACCGTGCCGCAAGTGGAACGGTTATGCGGCAAACGCGGCAGATGCGGTTTTTTCACCGCATCTGCCGCGAATTACGAAAAACGCTGATGTGAAAGCACCCTTATTCATTTTCTATATGAGTGATAATTGCACCATGTTGCAGTACAAGGTAGGGGGGTTTATTCTTTCATCTAAACCAGTTACAAGTGTTTATTTAAAAACATTTTTGGGTCTATATTCCATAGAGCGTTATTATTCAGGAACTGAGAGAAGATGATATACATTTTAAATATATTTAAATTGGTCTCCTAACACACAGTTTGTCAAGACACCTCCTAGTAACTCATAATAAAAAATTAAAAATAAAACTCACACCAGTGGAGGAAATTCCTTCTGATATACTGGACAGAATTCATCAACTTAATAAGAAGGAGGCCTTCTGGATATATAGATTACGATGCGTATATCTAGATGGCCTCAACGACAAACTGGGGACTATATAAAGATTATTTAAAGAATTCTGCCCTGGCGGGGAATATTCTTAAAGAGACCCCCCCCCCCAACAAAAAAACTACAAAATTCCAAATATTGCAGTTGCTTCTATGCTGGGTGATCGGCTTGATCCAGCTGGGATTTGTGGAGTTGGTGTTCGATCGAGTCAGTTCTCTTGTGGTTGGTGGGTCTTGTGGATCCGAGCCTACCCCTGATCGGATCTGGTGATTTCCTTGTTGGTATTCTTTTAAATGACCAGTCCACATCAGAAATCCTCTTTGCGCCTTAAGAACACAATTCCACTTTCATCACTTCAGGCTGATCTCTCCGGGAGTGAGTTACATTGGAGTGTAATCCACAGATATAACAATCTTGACCTCTAGTGGTCAAAATTCATTAGTATACGATGATTTGGACAACCATTTATACTATAATATTATAAGATTTGCGGCCCTTGAATGGTACCTTGAGATCAAATGAACAGTTTTGAATATCTAGTTTAATATCGAAGTAGAAATATAACATCCAACTCAGAGTAAACCTTTTAGCAGAAGCTATACAACTAGACATGATAGCCTAGAGGTGAATACCTTGCGATATAAATCATGACATATCTCTGTGTGTGACACATAGGTTCGATCCCAGAAGAAGTTGATAATATATATATTGATAATCTACCACAAATAATATACCTATTGGATATAAAAAATTTCACAGAAAATATTGGTTTTACTGACATTTTTTTTATATATATGTGATAATTCGAATTAGACACCAATTCCTATGACCTCTTATCACATGATAATAAAGTACATAACAATATATAATCTTCTCTTAGTTCCTGAATAATAAAGCTCTATGGAATATAGACCCAAAAATGTTTTTAAATAAACACTTGTAACTGGTTTAGATGAAAGAATAAACCCCCTACCTTGTACTGCAACGTAGTCCAATTATCTCTCATACAGAAAATGAATAAGATAAGATAGAAAAATAAAGAATAACAGATTGTTATAAAACAAAAAATGTCTAATTGATACAAAGAGGGTTGTGTAATAGGAGAAAATACTCAAAATATCCATTTAATCTTAAATAATTTTACTCTCAAACATCATTCTTTTAATGAAATTTATTATTTTTTGAAAAAAAAACCAATGATCCCACAGGTAAAAAAGTTTTTATTATTATAGTTAAATGTTTATTTGAATCTTTTTTTTTTTTTTTTATAATGAATTGAAAACTGATAGAAAAACTGTTTTTCTCTTACCTACACAGAAAGTACCCCAACAGATAACCGGGCTAATTAACTAAGACTGAGGCGTTTCTAATTAATATAATTAACATAATCAGGTGTGCCCTCATACACTATATAACACCCATACTGTGCACATATGGTTATACCTCAGGAAGGCTATATTACCTATTCATTCATAGCCAAAACGCATTGTTCTGTGTACCATATATTTATGAATTTTTATACTGTGAACTAATTTGAATAATTCACTGAAGAAAAAACTTAGGCTGGCTTCACACTTGCAGATGCATCTGCAGCGTTTTGCAGATGCATCTGCAAGTATCAGCATGCAGACCGCGGCCGTGGTGTGAATGCTCTCATTCATTCCTATATGTGAGCCGTAAGCAGGCGTATGCCTGCTTACAGATCACACTCTCCCGCCCGCACTATGGACGCGAGATGTTGCATCCAAGGTGCGGGGCGGGAGAGTGTGATCTGTCAGCAGGCATACGCCTGCTTACGGCTCACATATAGGAATGAATGAGAGCATTCAGACCGCGGTGCGCCCTATTATAAACATAGGGACCGCGGTCTGCATGCTGATACTTGCAGATGCATCTGCAAAACGCTGCAGATGCATCTGCAAGTGTGAAGGCAGCCTTAAGTCTGCACTCCAGTGTCTGTGACCTTGGGAGCGCACATTCGACTAGATAATCTACCTGCATCCATTAGATGAGCCATTCCTGGCACTTTACCCAACTCGTCCTGATTGCCCTGGTGCGTTGGCAATCATGGTAATATATGGGGTTAATGACAGCTGTGTGTTTACAGCTGACATCAAGCCATGGTTTGGTTGAGGTACAGGTCTCTGAAACCCCCACATTACCAATCCTGTATGTAAATATTTACAAAAGACACAGAAAAAAATCCTTTACTTGAAGTAAAAAACACACACTTTTTTACCCATTTGTTAACCTCAAACATACCCTCGAAGCTCTGATGGTAAACCATAACAGAGGTCCCTCGACTCCGCTACATTCAGACATTGCGCTGAGCTGTGATATTAAAGTGACCAATCAGTGCAAACACTGGCACAAAGTGATGGGTCTGATAGCCGCTGCTGTGAGAGTGGTGAGGTCACCTGAGTTCACAGGTGGGGTACTGTGACCTCCGGTGATCTCACTGCTCTCACAGCCGCAGCTATCAGAGTTAAAATTTTGTGGCAGTGCTCACACTGAGTGGTCAGTTTAATGTCACCACTCAACACAAGGTGTTAGTGTAGCAGAGCTGGGTTCGTTGAGAGACCTTGGTTGTGCATTACCTGTCTGTTTTGTGTTTTTTTTTAATATACTTACAGGATTGGTAATGTGGAGGTCTCATAGAGACCTATAAATCACTAATTCTGGGCTTGATGCCAGCTGGCAACTCACAGCTGTCATTATCCTCTCATATTACCCCTTTTGCCACCACTCCAGGGTAATCAGGAAGAGCAGGGTAAAGTGCTAAGAATGACACATCTAATGGATGCGCCATTTCTGGGTCTGCTACAGGCTGCTATTCTTTGTCTGTGGGAACCCAATAACTATGGGCCTCCCAGGGTAAGAATACCAACCCCTGGCCTGTGCTTCATCTTGGCTGAGTATCAAAATTTGGGGGTATTCCACTCCATTTTTTAAAATAATTATAAAAAAAAAAGGCAAGTGGTCCCCGTATTTTAATACCAAGCCAATATAACGCAGACTCTAGAGGCTTCATCTGCTCTGTGCAATTTTTTTTCCAATTATTTATTTTATTTTTACACCAGCATGGCGGCAGCTTGTTTGCCATACACTGTGTATGGCAACCAATCACAGATGCCGACACAGAGGGTGGGGGTGCAGTCTGACTGCAACAACCAATCACAAACACTGTCATTGAGGGTGAGCGGGGGATGCTGTGAATATGCAAGAGGCTTAATGCTCATTAAGACCTGGAAGTAGTGTGGCTGCATCATGCAGACTGGTAAGTATGATTCTCCTGCTTTAATCGCCATTTTGCTTCCTTTTACAGCCCTCTAGCCCTTACTGCCACCATTTTATGGCACCAAACTTCAGGTCCCCATAGACGTATATGGAGTTTGAGTCAAGTATGGTCCCAAACCTGAACTTTTTTTTTTTTAAGTCTGGCCGGACCCAATGAACGTGAACATCTGCAAGTTTGCCCATCTTAACAGGGAATTAAAACAAGCTTGTTTGCGCTGGTAGGATGAAAAGTGAATAGGTCACATTAAAAAGTGCACGACCTAGGATGACCTATCTAATATAAGACCATAGAAAGAAAATTGTACACCTTAATGGATGCTGGAAAATGATATGCAAAAAAAAATCAATATGTAAGTATTTTAAGAGGTTGTCCAAAGGATGAAGAAATTTCAATATAAATCCCTATCTATTTATTTCCCCATTCTAAACTAATTTCTCATATGGCTGCATTTAAAAATGCCCTACCCTTCCCTAGCTACCATGTTTTTCCAAAAATAAGGCACTGGCTTTGGCTTTTGGGGCAGGGCTTATTTTGGGCCAGGAAAAATCATTCACACAAATTGGGGCCGTATATGGGGATATAGTCTTCCTTCACTGTGCTGTGCTCGGCATCGGGTCGTGTGACCGGCACAGCACAGTGACATCATTGCTGTGCCGATCAAATGATCAGATGCCGAGCACAGCACAGTGAAGGAAGACGGCGATGGGGAGTCACGGAAGGTGAGTTAATGAGTTGGTCGACAGGGTAGGGGTTACTCGGATACTGGGACAGGGGGTTGCTTCGGTGTTGGGGAATCACGGCTTGTCGGTTCCCGATTCCATGCCCTAGACCCTCAGTGGCGGGGTGGGGGTGATGATGATGGGGGAATTGGTATTGTCACACCACCTGTGGTACCTGGTAATGTGGATCCAGCGCTGCGGCTGGTCGCTGAGGTGATAGAGGTGCAGCTCAAAGTAGTACAGCTCCCCACAGGTGGAGCTTTACGTCAGGGCAGCGGGGATGTATGAGGGGAATCGTAGTTCTTACCCCTCTGATGATGCTGAGGCCCTCGGGCACCGGAGGAAAGGAGCACAGACACCAATTCAACTCAAACGTCACTTTACTGGTACGGGGTAGATGATACAGTACACAGTCACAGTCTGATTGAACGGGGAAGTAGTCACAAATTGTAGGGTGATCCTGTAGAGTCTGTTGATGGTACCTTTTAATGGCTTTCGGGGTCTGTGTCCCTCCTTACTGTCTTTAACTACTCTGCAGAGCTCCTTCGCCAGTCCACTGGTCTATTACAACCAATACGTTCAGTTCCTTACCGATACGGACGGCAGCGACAAAAAGCAAATCCCCCGCCACCGGAATTTGGTCCTTTTCCTTACAGTGTCCTGGACCCAATATAGGACTGAGGTTGAGGTACTGTCTGTGGTGCTAGGGCTCCCTTCTATCGGTCCCACAACTTGTCGGTTCGCCAACCAGGGGTAGACCACTGGTTGCCTCGGCTCCGGTTATGCCGGTGTTGACCCCGGACTTCCCCAGCTGGCTCCAACCAGACCTGGTTCATTCCCTCCGGTTCCCGGGTCACCTCTCTCTAAGAGGCGCCCTCCTGTCAGAAACGCTGTCATGCACGTCCTCTCTGGTTGCCTTCCCGGCACTATCTGACTAAAATTATCTCAACTGTCACTCAATTCTCCCGCTCTACTCTAAGCTCCATCCCCTGCACCTACTGAGTATACGGTCCCTATGCTAAGGAGGGGACTAGTGTATGGGTGTTTTGGACAGACTCTACAAGAACCCCAAATTCATAACTATGGAGGCACTACACCTTCTTTTTGGGATGTAGTACCTCCCTGTGGTGCCTAGCCATGGGGGCGCCACACACCCCCTTGGTGAATTACACTCGTCCGCGAGTGTTAAAACCAAACCGGGTTTGAGTTTAAATTTTATTAACACTTTATCCAGGTAACGTTTAATTCAAAACAATAACAATACGCATTTTTTGTGATCTTCCATTGCGGGAGGTACTGTGCTTTTAACGTTGCAAACAAAACATGAATAGGCATTAATCAACATCGGCCCAACGAGGACCGGGTATCAGTCTATGATTCACAGTTCAGTCAGGCTTCTGCACAAAAAGAGTTCTCTTTTAAAGATGGCACAGCCCGACATGTCAGTCTCTGTAGGCTGTCACAGTTCCAAGGCACAACAAGAAAAATGCACACTATAATATACCCGTAAAATAAAGGCATTGTATTTAACTATATAGAGGACCGGGTTTTCCCATCTCTAGTCCATTATATGTGAACACACAGGGCACACCATTCTCTCGCCCCTGCGTGCTACTAATGGCTAGCCCCGTCATGTTAGTACAAGTCCTGGTCTGGGTGCTCTGAAGCGGGTGCACAGTTCTGCTCACCTGGGATTGCGACCACAGCGGCCCATGTAGCCTGTCCGTAAAGCTGGAGGTCCTTTTGTACCATGCGGGCCCTGGAAGCCTCTGCACTGCTGGCGGCTCCTTCCTCGTCCGTGCTGTGCTCGCGGACTTCCGGACTGGATGGGGCAGCGCTGGCCACTGATGGTTTGAGATTTCCTCCGGTGGTGGAACCCGATTCGGCAGGGGCATGGTTCTCACCGGTTACCAGGGATTCGGCTTCTAAGTTTACCTGCACCTAGGGTTCCTGGTTTAGCTCCTGCCCCTGCCGTCGTCCCATTATGCAGCTCAGCTCTGGGATCATCACGGCACTCTACTGCCAAACGGTCCACTCCATGGTCTCTTGAAGTCGGGCTCGCAGTTCCCGTACTGCCGCTCCCCAGAACTCGACATTCTCAACCTCAGTTTCTAGGGTCGGCACTCTCGGGGCAGCACATGCTATGCTAAGGGGGGTTAGTGTATGGGTGCTTTGGACAGACTCTACAAGGAAACCCCAAATCCATAACTACGGAGGCTCTACACCTCCTGTTTGGGGTGCAGTACCACCCTGTGGCGCCTAGCCATAGGGGCGCCTCATTAACAATGTTTATTATTTTCTGTGTGCACGCCAGCACGGGGCATATCCTGTTACTGGGGGGGGAGCCATATCCAGGATGGAGGGGGTCAGTATACTTGGGCTCCTGTAATATGTGCCGCTCTCCCTATCCACCTGTCAGCATTGGTTTCAGCACTGAGAACTGCTGCTGGACAGCGGGGAAGCAGTGAATGTTATATGAGCCTAATGAGCGGGCCACCAACTCCAGCCTCCTTCAGCCTGCCCCAGCTTCCAGAACGCATACCACCACCTCTGCCCCTGCCAGAGCCAGCCTCACTATAGTACTCTACTAGGGCTTATTTTTGGAGTAGGGCTTGTATGTCAAACCCCAAAAAGCCTGAAAAATGCTGCTAGATCTTAGTATTGAGAGAGGGCCTAATTTAGGAAAAACACGGCACACTACCTTCTATTGATTTTTTTTTTTTCCCCTACTTTCTATCTCATGATGCTTTGTGTGTTTGAGAATCCCAGTGCATGCTGGGAGAAGTCAAACGAATCATCAACAGGGGCAGGGGCTTTAACTGTGGCCACATCCTCTTCACTCAGATGACGCTCCATTTAAAATGATGCTCGTCTCAAGGGTTGGACTGGTCCTGCTGTGTCCCTCACTGTGCACTGTGTGATTTGCACAGTGACCGAGTCCGCTTTTTGGCTGCACCGGTCAATAGAGCTGGCAACAAAGAGCAGTGCGCACTGTCAGTGTGCTCAGAGTACCCGGAGGTGTTCCTATAGTGATGCTACTTGCAGGGCTGTACTGGTCTGTGAATGACACTGGGGCTATGACAGTGACAGCAACCTCTTCCCACTCTGAGTATTTCAGCAATCGCTGAGATTCTCAAATGAAACATCATCAGAGAGGGAGTAAGGGGGAAAAATTAATAGTAGTTAGTGTAGTTGGAGAAGGATATGACATTTTTAAACGCAGCCATATTATACATTTGTTCAGATTGAGGCAATACCGTAGAAAGGGATTTAGATTGAAATTTCCTCAGCCTCCAGACCACCCCTTTAACTGTTCATTAATCTAAAACTCTGCAAAACTTTCCTGGTAATGACTCTTCAAGTCTTTTACCTACAACATCATATAGTTAGCGCAAATGTAAGGCACAGGAGGCAAAACACTGCCTAACAATGGAAATTTTATTTTTAGGATTATGAAGAAGCAATTATCTTACTGCTGGAAGGAGCTCTTTGGGAAGATTCCTTGCGTTTGGTAAGAATGTTTTGATTGATTCTTGTGAAATGCTTTGTCTAATAAGAATATAATATGATAAAACTTCAGATTTGGCCATGAAGAAGTGTTTTTCAGTAAATATTCACCAAGCGGCAATTGTTTATTAGTCTGTTTACACATGCAGATAGTTCATCGCACATCTGAAGCACAATCTGTAAGGGTTCATCATACTTGCATATAAATATGACGAGTGCCATCTGATAGATGAAACAGATTGTACCAAGACCAAAGTTATTTCATGAGACAGTGCTGATCTGCAGGTTTTTTTTTCCTCAGCTGTATTCGGCCTCAGGATAAAAATTCGCAGCATGCTGTGTGTGGTCATGTAAAACGGCCAAGATTGCCCAATGCAAGTCAATCAATGGGTGCAAGAAAAAAACGGATACTGCACAGATCATCCGTATAACGCTCGTAACACATTCTGTAGCATACTGCTCTGTAAATGGTCCTGTAAATGTTGATTAATAAGTGCTGAGAAAAAAACACTTGTTACAAACAGATGCTAGGCGAGAAATAAATAGTATACTGGCATAGCACTCACTTGACATACGGAATGGCATACGCTTGACACTCGTATCATTTTTGTGCATGAAGATCGGACCGTGCTAATAGCCTGCCATTGATCTCTGCGGCCATTGTTCTCATTCATTAGGTGACTGACAGCCTATTTAGCCTGCACAGCTATTGTAAGATTAGTGGTTCTAGGAATCCTCAGTCACAATAATCGAGCAAATAAATCTTTTAAGGCTGACTTCACATCACGGTTTTGTTCCTGCCCGTGGGGATCCTGTTTTTTGCAGGATCACTCGGACAGGAACGGACAGGTCCAGATTGTAAACTCCAGATGCCATTTCTGTGTCCGGAAGAGCTGGGGGGAGTCGAGCCAGGCAAGTGGTGTTGACGCGGTTACTTTCACTTTAGCTGTGTATCTATGTATCACCCTCAGGGCTATGGGATACCCAGGACCGGTCCTTATTCTCTGCTTACAGGGGGATGTCACGGCGGTGGCCGTGGACCGGTTCCGTGGCCCTGGAGGGACCTCAATTAAAAAGGGAAAAAAATATAAATCCAATTAAGAGTTTGTTAGTGACGCCACCTGTGGTATGCGGTCGGATATGACCACCGCTGCTTATCTTAGCTTCAGGGGATGATGTTGGGATGCAGCAGGATGATAAACCCTCCACAGGTAGGCCTAGGATGATCCCTGAGCTGGTTATAATAATTGTTTATTGGTGTTGATGGGGATGCAGGAATTAGCTCAAACAATGATGTGGAGATACAAGAGTAACAGTCTTTTCTTTACCTTTAATGGTGGAACTCAGGTAGTACCGGGTACTGTTTTTTAAAGTTCACGGGGTCCGGAACTTGGAGGTAATTTTAGGCTTTCCACGCCAGGCAAGTCCTGAGGCTTTCCTTTTAGATTGTGTCCGTTAGACCCTGGCTGCATAAAGCAATGCTGTGACTCTCTCTGTTCTGTACTAGCTGTAGGACAAGCAGCGTGAACCCTTCTCTTGGCTGTATTTCTACTGAGCTCTCTTGGGCTTTGTAGTGCGGCTTTGTCTCTTTAGTTTTAAAGTGAACGGGGCGGTGTATAACTATCCGTTTTCCGGATTTGGCCGCTGGCTGTATACTCCCTTACGGTCTCGGTCACCGGTCACCGTATTATACTTAATTCTGGGCTTGCTGGCATTACTACTTCTCCCAGATCTTCCTTCTCTCCTCCTCAGGCCCTCGCTATGGGCTCCACACACTGTCAGTTTCCTTGGACCGGCCTAACACGGCTCCTGTCCCCAAGATCACTTTCCTCTCCTCCCGCTCTGCTCAACTGTCACCTGAGCTCTCCTGACAGGAACTAACTAGCTCCGCCCCCTGTACCTGCATATCTAGGGGACCTCTACTGACGTCAGCAACTGACCTGACCTCAGCTGTTAGAGCTCCCCCCACAGGCCCTGGTTAGGATATGTTATATGTGTGCTTCACCTGGTGGATGCCTTGCCTCCAAGCTTGTAATGTGATTACCGGACCCCGGGGCGCCACATCTACATACACTGCTAAAGTGAAATTAAATATAGAAATGGTTAAAAATAACATGACCGCATCAGCTGAGCGGTTTAAATCGCCGCTGATTGGTTTTGGCCGGTGATTTAAACCGCACTGATGTGATCATGTGACACATCAGCTGATCGGGTTGCCTTGCCCCTTCCCGGTCAGCTGATTAAGGCCCCTTAGCCATCGGAGGTGGATGCCGGGCATCGCGGGACCCTCGGCGGCAGGTGAGCATTTTTTTTTATTTTTAACCATTCCTTTATTTAATTTCACTTGAACAGTGTTTGTAGATACACTGCTAAAGTGAAATTACGGGAACAGAGCAGTTTTAGTGTACTGAGCATGCTCAGTATGCTAAAACTGGATCCAGGAAACAATCCTGTTTTTTCCCAGATCCGGCGCCCATAGACTCCCATGCTATTTGCGCTGGATCACCCCGGATTCATATCTGTCCGGTTTGGTTCGGTTTTTGACCGGAGCCCAAAATCGGAGCAGTGTCCAGTTTTGGGGCCTGGAAAATACAGGACAGAAACGAATCCAGGACTAAATTGACAGAATCGGATGACCATTTATGGCCAATCCGGCACCATAGGGATACATGTGAGGCTAAAACAGGTCCTGTTCTGTCCTTTTCAAAACGGACAGAACAGGATCCCATAAAATGTGGTGTGAAGCCAGCCTTACACAGCAAAAAGGTAACAATATATATTTGCCCAAGTCACAGACACTAATGCACTAACAGGACTTAGCAAACCTCCTGAATATTTGTAACACAAAATACTGATGAGACAACCACTTGTATGTAGTCTTGTATAGTCTAGTATATTGCGCTATTCACACACACGTGGGTGCAAAGTGTCTGATTTACAGCCTATTAGTTACACCCATACTATTAGATTAGGCAGACTGCCCAGCACTATATGAGTATATAAGTACACCCCGTCAGGTACACCTCTTTAGACCACGTGCACACGCTGAGTATTTGATGAGTTTTTTTACCTCAGGATTTGTAGCCAAAACCAGGAGTTGGTGATAAATACAGAAGTGGTGCAGGTGTTTCTATTAGACTTTTCCTATGATTGCTCCACTCCTGGTTTTGTCTACAAATCCTGAGGTAAAAAACTCATCCAATACTCAGCGTGTGCACGTAGCCTTAGTTTTCAAGGCCAACATTAATGGTATTGGCAGCATTCTGCATAAAATATAACGTGCAGAAAATTTACTTTTTGTATTTTTGCTTCTATTTAATATACCGTATATACTCGTGTATAAGCCGAGATTTTCAGCACAGAAATTGTGCTGAAAAGTGCCCCCCTCGGCTTATACACGAGTCAGTGACGGCTGACTGTGTGGGGCCGGTGTCCGGGGGCTGGAGGAGGCAGGGGGAGGCTGTACAATGAGCGGCCGGTCACGTGGGGCCGCTCATTAGTGCAATGCAATATGCACTGCATCCCCCTGTCTATCAGCGGCAGGGGGAGCCGTGCATATTACATAGCACTGTCAGTGCTCTCCCGCCCCCCTGTGGTAGTATACAGCAGCCCCCCCCTGTGAGTATACAGCAGCCCCCCGTGGTAGTATACAGCAGCCCCCCCGTAGTATATACAGCAGCCCCCCCGTGGTAGTATACAGCAGCCCCCCGTAGTATATACAGCAGCCCCCCCGTGGTAGTATACAGCAGCCCCCCCGTAGTGTATACAGCAGCCCCCCCTGTGGGTATATACAGCCCCCCCCCCCCCCCCCCGTTGCTGCCGCACACCTGTAAAAAGAAGATCTTTCATACTTATCCTCCTGCAGTCACCGCGCGCATCCTCCGCTCTTCTTGCTTGCCACCCGGGCCCCGGCGTCCATCCACGTGACCGCGCACAAATAATGACGTCATTATTTGTGCGCGGTCATATGGATGGACGCCGGGGCCCGGGTGCAAGCAAGAAGAAGAGCGGAGGATGCGCGCGGTGACTGCAGGAGGATAAGTATGAAAGATCTTCTTTTTACAGGTGTGCGGCAGCAACGGGGGGGGGGGGGGGCTGTATATACCCACAGGGGGGGCTGCTGTATATACTACGGGGGGGCTGCTGTATACTACCACGGGGGGGCTGCTGTATATACTACGGGGGGGCTGCTGTATACTACCACGGGGGGGCTGCTGTGTATACTATGGGGGGGCTGCTGTATACTACCACGGGGGGGCTGCTGTATATACTACGGGGGGGCTGCTGTATACTACCACGGGGGGGCTGCTGTGTATACTATGGGGGGGCTGCTGTATACTACCACGGGGGGGCTGCTGTATATACTACGGGGGGGCTGCTGTATACTACCACGGGGGGGCTGCTGTGTATACTATGGGGGGGCTGCTGTATACTACCACGGGGGGGCTGCTGTATATACTACGGGGGGGCTGCTGTATACTACCACGGGGGGGCTGCTGTGTATACTATGGGGGGGCTGCTGTATACTACCACGGGGGGGCTGCTGTATATACTACGGGGGGGCTGCTGTATACTACCACGGGGGGGCTGCTGTGTATACTATGGGGGGGCTGCTGTATACTACCACGGGGGGGCTGCTGTATATACTACGGGGGGGCTGCTGTATACTACCACGGGGAGGCTGCTGTATATACTACGGGGGGGCTGCTGTATACTACCACAGGGGGAGGCACTGCTGTATACTACCACAGGGGAGGGGCTGCTGTATATACCTCTGTGGCTGCTGTATACTACCACAGGGGGAGGCTGCTGTATACTACCACAGGGGAGGGGCTGCTGTATATACCTCTGTGGCTGCTGTATACTACCACAGGGGGAGACTGCTGTATACTACCACAGGGGGAGGCTGCTGTATACTACCACAGGGGGAGGCGCTGCTGTATACTACCACAGGGGGAGACTGCTGTATACTACCACAGGGGGAGACTGCTGTATACTACCACAGGGGGAGACTGCTGTATACTACCACAGGGGGAGGCTGCTGTATACTACCACAGGGGGAGGCTGCTGTATACTACCACAGGGGGAGACTGCTGTATACTACCACAGGGGGAGGCTGCTGTATACTACCACAGGGGGAGGCGCTGCTGTATACTACCACAGAGGGAGACTGCTGTATACTACCACAGGGGGAGACTGCTGTATACTACCACAGGGGGAGGCTGCTGTATACTACCACAGGGGGAGGCGCTGCTGTATACTACCACAGGGGGAGGCGCTGCTGTATACTACCACAGGGGGAGGCGCTGCTGTATACTACCACAGGGGAGACTGCTGTATACTACCACAGGGGGAGACTGCTGTATACTACTACTGGGGCTGCTGTATATACCTCTGTGGCTGCTGTATACTACCACTGGGGAGGCTGCTATATACCACTGGGGGGGACTGTATACCTGTGCTGGGGTCCACCCTCGGCTTATACACGAGTCAATAGGTTTTCCCAGGTTTTGGGGGCAAAAGTAGGGGGGTCGGCTTATACACGGGTCGGCTTATACACGAGTATATACGGTAATTTAGAATTAATAATGTATTTTAGAGCCATGCTGAGCACAGGGGCCATATACTGTCCTTTTATGAGAGACCTCTGATGTGTGTCTGCTTTTGAGTAGGAAAACTCAAGTTCTATTTGTGCTCTATTTTGTCACAATTATTCATGTGAGGTTTGCTCTCAAAGGTTGTTTGTCAGTGAGCTCAACCCTCCTAAGCAATCAAGATAATCTGTGAGTCAATATCTTAGGGTGCCTTCAGACTAGCGCTCCCCGCCACAGTGTATTGCGCGGGGAAGCGCAAGCTGAGCACAGGCACCGCAAGTCCTTATGTTTAACATGGGGACGCAGGTGCCTGCGCTCTGATGCAGATTGGCGTGCACACCTTGTGCGCACCCATTCACTGCAGTGTATTATTTGTATGCACGTGGATGCCTACGCACAAATCATACATTCTCTTCCGCACCAGGAAGGCGACATGTCGCGTTCAAGGTGCGGACTAGAGTGTGTGATTTGTGCGCAGGCCTCCACCTGCGTACAAATCATACATTGCAGTGAATGGATGCGCACGCCAATCTGCATCAGAGCGCAGGCACCTGCGTCCCCATGTTAAATATAGGGACTTGCGGTGCCTGTGCTCAGCAAGTGTGAAACCAGCCTTAGTCCAGAGAAATCCTTATTTTTCTTACTATGTAAATGAGCTGTTAAGATTACTTGGCAGCATATAGAACCCCATGAGAATCTGCCTTCAGAATTTATTTTAAAAAAAATGGAGGCGTTGGACATTGTTTTCATGTAATGACTGACGGTCTGGCCTCAATGCAGAGCTGTGTGTGATTATAACACAGTACAAAGGACTGCTGAACTTTATCTTATTACAAACACATCACAGGAGAGGTCCTCTCACTTCAGACAGTTCAGCTATAATCAGGCACATCTCTCCAGCAAATGCTTGTTCAGCTTCCATCTCAGAAGCAGCCAGTATGAGGGGAGGGGAGTACAGCCGAGCTGATAGCACTATGAGAAGAGAGCTACAGCTGCAGATGTGTTTGTAATTAGACAGAACTCAGCTCTGTTGTACTGTGTTATAATCACACCTACACTTACAGTTCTACTGTCAGTCATTACATGTTTCACTCTGGTAACGCCTCCTTTCATTTAAAATAAGCTATGGAGGCAGATTTTCAGGGAGATCGATGTTCGACCTACAGCTTACAGTGGATTTCTCTGGAGTGAATCATGGAATTGCCTATATCTAGGTAACATTTTATTTAACTTTCTATGACTTGCATGTGGATATAGATGACTTAGGAGGGTTGATCTTATGAATGGATTCTCTTTGAAAACCTTAAGGCCTTTTAGAAAATAGCATTGCTGTTATTTTAAAAATTGTATAAAAAAACCCCTGAGATTAGACCTGGATAAATACATAAGAAGTTATACTGGTTTTTATTAATATGCTACTGTGCAATGTAATGCTAAAATGCTAAAATCGTTCTATGAATTTAGATATTGTCATAGTTTAGTATACTGTTTCAAATAACCTCATTTTGACCCCCTTCCACTCCCTCTACCAATAAAAATAAGGCAGCAAAAAACACAGCTATGCACTTTTTTGTGAAATTAGATTTAAAGGTATGAAATAAACAGGTCTTAATGCTTACTCTTTAATAACTATATTATTCTCCACAGATACACAAATACAAGCGACTGGATATAATAGAGACAAATGTGAAATCTGCTATAATGGAAGGTAATTTACTATGAACATTTGAAGTAGCCTAAACCACAGATATATTGTCTTCATTTTATATAGTGTGTAAAAAATAATAACTTTTGCCTAATATTTTCTTGACATAGCTAAAAAAAATCACATGATATTCTTGGATAGCCAGAAAATGACTTTCCTTCGTCACAAGCAGCGTCTTTCTGTTGTACGAGACCTGAAGGAAAAGGCAAGACAAGGCTTACTAGGTACTATTGTGTATGTTGTGTTCTGTAATGATACTGTAAAAGTGTAATTGATTGGTGTCATTTTTGTATAAATTGTAGTGGATGCTGTCTGATTAGATACAGTTCTTATAGCACTTGTCCAGTGAACACAGGCTAGTGATGTGACCGACAGACTGGATCTTTTCAATCTACTAGAAACATCTGCTGTGTTTGCACAATTCTTAGGCACTTTGTATTTCTCACAATTTTATTATTGCACAACTACAGTGCTGTCAGTCAATCCAAAACGTAAATCAAAAGTCCGTCAGGTTTTTTTTTTGTTTTTGTTAAGGCTGGTTTCACAATGGAGTTTTTTGCCACCCGTGTGAATCATGTTTATAATGGATGCACCCGCATCCGTTTTCGGCTTCATTGACTTTCAATGGGGCCGGATGAACTTGCGGGTGCATCCAGTTCCTTACTTTTTTCCCAATCCGGGTGTTCCCCGGTGTTCTCAGTTTTTTTCCTGAAATAAAAAATGCATTTTGTTGCTTTTTGGTCTCCATGACAAAACCCGGAAGCATCCAGATCTGGGGCACCGCGTGTAAAGTCACAATGTGCCCAATGGATCACTGATGTGTCAGACTCTGGATCCCTTTGGATCTGGGTTTTGGGACTGTGCAGGCTCACAATGCAGTTCCAAATGATAGGGGAGTGACATTTGGCCTCGGATCTGATTGAAACCGCTACCCTGCTGGAAGAAACTCCTCCCACACCGGTATTGCTGATCCGAGAGATGGATCTGTCATAATACCGATGCTGGGTCATCCGCTTTTACAATTCTGGATAGTCCAGGGGAATCCGGGGGAATGCAGCTAAAACCTGTATCCCCCGAGATACAAAAAAATGCTAGTTTAAAATCATCCTAAGAGAATATCCACACTGTGTATAGAATTATTATGCAACTAAATGAAAATGTTAAATTCTACCATTTATTATTCCCACGGATGAAAATAAACAACCACCAAATAGCTTACACTGTACAAAATACAGTACATCTGACATTTAACCCCTTCCCAACCTGTGACGCCACTTAGATGTCATACTTTTATGTGCGTTCCCGACCTGTGATGCTACATATGCTCTCCTTCCCCCTGTTCACTCCATGCTAAGGATTCCAGCCCCCAGCTGCCTAGTTGTAATTGGCTGGACCAAATATATGGCAGAACCCTATGTTGTTGTTGTTCTCAAATTAGCTCTATAAATAAAAAAATTAATGTTGGGCTTCGCTGTATTTTTGGTTGCCAGACAGGTACGAGGCAGCTGTGGGTGGCAGTCCGTAGCTGCCTAGTTGTACCTGGCTGGCAACCAAAAATATGTCGGAGCCCGCGTCATCTTCTTTTTTTTTTTTTTTTTTTTATATTATTTCTACAAATAAAATGACACAGAGCTTTGCCGTAATTTTGATTGCCAGCCAGGTATAACTTGGTAGCTGGGGGGCTGGAATCCTCAGCATGGAGAGACCCAAACGCTGTGGGCCCCCATGCTGTGAATTGCAACCCACAGCCACCCCAGAAAATAGCGCATTCATTAGAGGCGCTATTTTCTGGTGCTATACCCCGACTCCTCCACAGCTCTTGTGCTGGTATCAAAGTGGTTACTGCCAGCTTTGTATTGGCAGCTGGCACTAAGCCCAAGATTCCTAATGTTGAGCCAATGTTAGACCCGGTCATTAGGTATTTATAGTAAATAATACACCACACTCAGAGAAAAATAATTTTATTAGACCAAAAAACAAACATCTCAATTCCATCTTTATTACTCCAACATAACCCTCCACAATCCTTCATCCAGAATCTGCAGGGAGAGAACAAGCGTCCTCTCCCTGCAGAGTCTGCAATCACAGTGACCACAAAGTCACCAGGACTCCCCGTGGCAGTGATCTCAAAATGTTGTCACTTGGGGTTTTCTGGTGCATAGGCACATCAGAAGCTATCCAAACAGAACATGACACCCACAGACCATGTCATCAAAATCTGTGTTCCAAAATGTCACTTCTTCCGTTCCGAGCCCTATTGTGCGCCCAAACAGTGGTTTATGACCACACATGAGGTATCGGTGTACTTAGGAGACCAGGGCGGTGGAGTCGGTAAGCCACAGTTGCGACTACGACTCCGACTCCTGGATTTTATCAGGTTCCGACTCCAACTCCGGCTCCGACTCCGACTCCTTCATAAATGGCCACTTCATAACAATAAATTTACTGTTGTAAAATATTACCATCGTGCTTATTCAGTTTCTCACCATCATATAAGTAATCAGACCACTTAGAGCAAAAACTATATTTATTAGAATACAATTAGAATACAGCAAATAACTTTTACAAACTTTTCTAAACTGTAAGTAAATATGCAATAAAAACTGTTATGCAGTTAATAAGAAGAAATCTATAAATTTGTCCTCAGAAAAAGTATTGCCTCTGTCAGATCCTCATTCATGGATGCCCTCAAATCTGATCTAATTATTTTGAGAGCAGAGAACAACCTCTCTACACTAACTTGGGTTGGTGGCAAAGCAGTAACCACTCGGGCAACATCTCTGACAATGTCAGGATACAGAGGAATCTCTTGTTGCACTGTTATTTTTGATGAACGGTCAAATTTCTCAATTTCTTTTAGTGCACATGAAAAATTCTGCTGAAATGTACTGGCTGTGTTCTTTGATTGGGATGACTCTTCTTCTATGCGGGAACGCTTTGCACGGTCCTTGTGATCCAAATACTTTTCGAAATTAAATTCTTCATCAGTTGATGATGAGGGTGAAGATGTGGCAGGACGACCAAATTCTTCTTGTTCCTCCTGACTGTTCTGCAACCCTTTCATCCTTACTGCTATTTCAAACAGAGCTTCTTTTCCTTTACTTAGCTGTTGATCATCTAGAAGAATCCGATGCATTGGGTCTACATAAACAGCTGCCAAAAGAATGTTATTTTGTAATAATAGCTCCTCTCTCCATTTCATTGATGTAGCAATGCCACTTGCAATTAACCCTCCTCTTTGGGACAGGCGAAACATCAGGTTCTTCCACTCTTTTAAGAAAATACCTGGAGTTAAGTCCTCTGCTTGTAATTTTTTAGTCACTGTAAATGGGTGCTCTAGCAATTTTTCCAGCTCAGTCACCTGATTCCACTGACTTTCATTTAGCGTCAGTTGAGGGTTAGCCATGTCTACAAGAAAGGTTTTCAGTTCAACCAAGCGGTGAATCATTAAGTAAGTACTGCCCCATCGTGTGGCTTGATCAATAATTGCCCCTTTTCCAGCATGTCTCTTCAAAATTGAGTCAACTTTAGGGGTTCTGGCAACAATAGCCAATTTTCTCACCTTTCCAATCAGTGCAGCAGGATGTCCTTCTTGCAGACTGTCTCTTATAGCCAGCTGTAGCGTATGCACAACACAGCACATGTGATGAATGAAAGAACGTATTGACAGTTTCAACAAGATCATCTAAACTATCATGTTGCTGATCATCTGAAGCAACTTGTTTGCTCCTCAGTTACAATACTGTGTTCCCCTATTTCAAACATTTCTGTGTCTGTGGACTTAGAATGTTCTTCTAGCTGCTGGTCACCATCATTACACTCATTCATTAGCTTAATAGTACTTATCATATTTGAAGCATTGTCAGTTACGACAGAAAGAACTTGCTCTTTTTTAAGTTCATAGTCTTGCAAAACCTTTTCCACCAAGACCTGGAGAAACTCACTGGTGTGATGAGCTTTGGTGTCTTTTACTGCCAATGTCTTGGTAACTATTTCATTTTTGTCACAAACAAATCGGACATTGATGGCAAAATAGTTCACTCTGTGATGTGTGCAGGCATCCATTTTAAGAAACACAAAGCGTCCCTTGAGAGTTTTTTTAAGTTCTTCCTTTTGTTTAAAAGCTCCTTCGATTACTAATTTTCTAATACTCTCTCTCTCCAGAGAAACACCAAGCTTGCGGGCCATTTCCCCATTCAGACACATAAAAGCTGGTCGTGAAAATAATGAAATAGGCACACTATCCTTTACAACAAGCTCTATGATCTGTTTTTTAAATGTATCTACTGTCATTGTCACAGTAACTTTGTCACTGACAAAATATCTTGCAACTGATGGCTGCAAAGTTCTCTGCTCCTTTGTTTGGCTGGAAGAGCTGGGCACTGGTTCCTTGGTTTGGATGCAGTCTTTCTCTTCCACTGCTTTCAGTACTTCTGGATGAAAGCACTGTAAATGTCTCTTTAGATTAGAAGCTCTGGTAGGAGCATTTTTATCTTTGCCTGAATATGCACTGATCTTGGCTTGACAGCATCTGTTTTCGTCTGGATCATTTGTCATACACTGACAGACATAATGTTTTCCATCTTGAGTGATGGTGAAATGTTCAAATACAGCTGATTTAATGTGATGCCTCTTTGACATTCTCAGGTTTTTAATTCTGCATTCACAATCCAAATGACAATTGTTTTTCCTAAAAACAACTGTACAAAATTATTGCCAGCTCGTACAACTGATATAGTGGTCAGTAATACTGTTACTATTCCTCATGTACTCACAGTTAACTGATGCAATGTTTGTTGAAAGGACAATACTTCTTACAGTCTTCCTCTTCTGAGTAGCAGGCAGCTGTGTGAGATGCTTGGGAGATGAACCCCTAGTATGATCTAGTCTAGACGAGGAGGAGCTTTACTGTTAAGAATTTGCAACACATTTTCACTTTCAGTTTCATACATTGTAAGTAGGGGGGTTGGGGCAGCATGAGGTTAACCAAGTATAAGATTAGAAGGGCAGTGGAGAACAGTGACGCACAAGAAGTAAGAAATGTCTCTATCTCCAGCAGAACTGCTTATCACTGTTGTTCATAGTTTGATAGAACATATATATTTGAGTAACATTTATAAAATTAATATGAAAGTTCAATTATGAAATATTAATACATTTTTTTAAAGCTGGAGTCGGAGTCGGTACATTTCTCCGACTCCGACTCCAACCAAAACTAACTCCGACTCCACGACTCCGACTCCACAGCCCTGCAGGAGACATTGCCCAACAAATTTTAGGATCCTTTGTTTCCTGTTGTCCATGTGAAAATGAAAAAATTGAGGCTAAAAGAAAATTTTTGTGAAAATAAAGTACTTTCATGCTTATGGATCAATTTGTGAAGCACATGGGGGTTCAAAGTGCTCACTATGCATCTAGATAAGTTCCATGGGGGGGATCTAGTTTCCAAAATGGGGCGACTTGTTGGAGTGCTCCAATGTTTCGGCACACAGGGGCTTTCCATACGCTACATGGTGTCCGCTAACATTTGGAGCTAATTTTCCATTCAAAAAGTCAAATTGCGCTCCTTCCGAGCCCTACCGTGCGCCCAAACAGTGGTTTATGACCTACATATGAGGTATCGGTGTACTCAGGAGAAATTGCCCAATAAATTTTAGGATCCATTTTATCCTGATTCCAATGTGAAAATGGAAAAATTGAGACTAAAAGAACATTTTTGTTGGAAAAATTAAAATGTCCATTTTTTCCTTCCACAATGCTTTAGTTCCTGTGAAGCACCTGAAGGGCTAATAATCTTCTTGAATGTAGTTTTTAAGTAGCTTGAGGGGTGCAGTTTTTGGAATGGTGTCACTTTTTGGGTGTTTTTTGTCAAGTATGCCCTTCAAAGGCACTTCAAATGTGATGTGGTCACTAAAAAAATGGTTTTGTAAATTTTGCTGGAAAAATAAAAAATTGCTGATGAACTTTGAACCATTCTAACTTCATAACAAAATTTTTTTTTCCAAAATTGTGCTGATGTAAAGTAGACATGTGGGAAATGCTATTTATTAACTATTTTGTGTCACATAACACTCTGGTTTAACAGAATAAAAATTTTTGCCAAATTTCCGATTTTACAAATAAACACAAAAATTATCAACCTAAATTTGCCACTAACATGAAGCCCAATATGTCACGAAAAAAAATCTCAGAATCGCTAGGGTCCATTGAAGCGTTCCAGAGTTATTACCTCATAAAGGGATACTGGTCAAAATTGCAAAAAATGGGTGAGTCATGAAGGGGTTAAAGGGAATCTGTCAGCTCGATTTGGCCCCCCAACCTATCACTACCTGTCCCTCCGCTTGCTAGACATCCCTAACCATCCCTCTCTGACCTAAAACTTCACTGTAAAAAACGACTTTGTAATTTACATATTTCCATGCTAATGAGGCATCCGGTCTACGTCTGTAGACTGACTTGGGCGGTCTCCAAGGCTCCGTCTCTCCCAACCTCCCTGCTCTTATCACGCCCTGCTGGGCATCATCATTCCTTCTCCTGCATGCCCCCAGCTCTGTGATTCAAATATTCCCCCTCTCTATGTGTATGACACTGTTCCGGCGTCATTTCTACACCTGCGCCTTGTGAAGTCTTCTGGAGTGCACTGAGCGGCTTCATAACGCTCAGTGCTCATGCTCAGCAGTCCTACCTGATAGGCCTTCTGGGCATGCGCACTGAGCATAATGAAGCCGCTCCGTGCACCCAGGAAGAGTTCACAAGGCGCAGGTGTGGAAATAACATTGCAACGATATCATACAGAAGGGGGAGATTTGAATCACAGAGCCAGGAGCGCGCCAGGGAAACCAATGACGACGCCCAATGGGGTGTGATAAGAGCAGGGAGGGAAGGAGACGGAGCCCTGGAGACCGCCCATGTTAGTCTACAGATGTAGACTGGATGCTTCATTACCATGGAAATATCTAAGTTACTAAGTCGTTTTTTACAAACATTATAGTGTAGTTTTAGGTCAGACATGGATGGTTAGGGATGTGCTAGCAAGGTGTAAGGACAGGTAGTGATAGGTTAGGAGACTAAATCGAGCTGACAAGTTCCCTTTAAGAAATATATTTCAGTTACAAATACAGCACCCTCCCCACTTCTTTTCTGTAACAGTCGTAAGCCTTTCATCCGTGGTGTCTGTCAGTTTCCTAATCTGTTGGTGATCAACTTTTTGGACAGCACCAACCACAGTTTCCCAAACACAGATCAGGGAGGTGTATCATTTTCCTTCACCGAAAATTTCCCTTTTAACCCCTTTAGGACAAAGCAGAGACGTAGCACAACATGACATAATTTGTCATGATTTTAAACTGTTATTGTGTAATAACACACTGTGGTGGCTCTGTGCCAGCAGTGGTCACTGACTGGCATGGCAAGACATGCGGGGACTCATTTAAGTGGTCCCTGCTCGCTGTAATCGGTCAGTCAATCTGACTGACCAAGTGCAGCATTAACATGTGGGTGGTGCGGAAATATCAGCACTTCCTCGCATGATCACCGCTGGAGTTTGGCATGGAGGACAACTGAGCTGCAGTAACAGCCAGTGCCAATGCACACATTCCCCATCACCTGATAAACACTCTGTATGCCGCGATCGATAGCGATCATGGCATTTAGACTGTTGTAAGAGGGAGTAGGCTCAATGTCACTTTTATTGCCACCCCCTAACAATATCATAGGGAGCCGATGGTTGCCATGGTACCCAGAAGATTAAACAGTGACCTTCTAGTGTGCCAAGTATGGTGCCCTGTTAGATCCAGCCATAGGCAATTTCTGACAGGCATTGTGTAAGGCTTATCTTTAAGGTCTCATGTATTGCAATACATTGGATCAGCGATTGGATTTGCAGGAGCCACAGTGAGAGCGCACCTGTACGGACTCTGCATGTGCCACTAGGCTTCTTCCTTGTCAGTGATCCACTGATAAAGTTGTTCCAAAGAGAGGGGTGAAATGATGCACTTAGCGCTTGGTCACACCAAAGTGGTGCTGAAGCTTCCTCATTTGCATACGTTTCAGGAACTTAAATCTACACCGCAGTTATAAATTGTTTTAGTGGCAAAGTCCCTACTTATTAGTAGTTTAATTTGCATCCCCTTTAATTACATAAGTTTCATTGTCCCTAAATGCCCTCACTATCTCTGGATCAGGTTCTTCAGATGTTGCACTATAGGGTCATTCCATATCAAGTGATCCAAATATGAATATTTTTTTTACCTGACATCTTTAGATTTTTTTCTTTTTTTTCTATAGGAAGTAGAACTTTAGTTAATTACAAATAAAAAGTTTTGATTTTTTTCTTCATCAGTTAATTTTTTACAGATTTTTAAAGTTTTAAAAACATGTGAATTTTGGCCTGGTATGGCTTTACATTTTCTATCATAATTTTAAAACACATTTAAAAAAAAAACGTATAATTTAAAAATTCCCCAAAATGCCCATGTGCCTGCTATGCTCTTAGCCACATCTGTACCAAAATTCAAGTTGGGATCGCGATCGGATCATATTTTAAAACCTTTAACTATTATAGTGTCAATGGGTCATTCCATATCAAGTGATCTAAATATGAATATTTTTTTACCTGACGTCTTTAGATTTTTTTTTTTTTTTTTTTTCTATATGAAGTACTACTTTAGCTAATTACAAAATAAGTTTTGAATTCTTTTCTTCATCAGTTCATTTTTTACAGATTTAAAAATGCGTAAATTTTGGACTGGCTTTCCCCAGATATGTCGCAAGAGTATTTTTGTTTTATACACTTCCATTTTCTTATGTGAATGAGGCAGTCAGTCTACATCTTGGAGGAGATAGACTGGCAGGTTAATAGTTAACATTTCAGCCGAATTCATGCTACTGTACTCCCCAAAGATTGTGAAAATGAAGAAGTAGTATTGACTTTTTTGCATCCTTCTGGTCCAGCGCCATCCTTTGTGTATCCAAGAAAACCAGACATTTAAAAAGTGCACAAAAGTCAGATAATAACTTAGGTGGAGCCGAACACAGTGACGGCCGTACATACTCAACACAAAAGGAAATGGCCATTGCTAGTAAGCGTTATGGACAAGATTACATTTCACCCACTAGAAGGGACAAATTGATAAAAGGCCACTTTAAAAATGTACTATTAATTGTTTGATTAGTTCATATTTTATAGAACGATGATTTAAACACTGTACTATTCTTCATAAATGAACCTGTTTAATGATATAATAGAAAATAAATTGTTACATGTATAAATAGGTGTTAAAAATATTGGATCTTTTAATCTTGTTTTTAACATATAATTAGGATGACACTGTATTTAGAAAGTCACACTTGAGGATATGATCACCTCTTTTTCTTTTGGTTTGTTCAATGCATTCAGGTTGAAAATGCTGAACAAGTTGTGCTATGATGATTAAGATTATCCTTGCAATTACGGGATTTGTTTTTTGTGTTTCTTTATTGTTGCATAGAAATGTTGAATTCAATAAGTTGTAATTTGAAAAGAAAAGAGGAAGAAACTCACACAAACATAACATCTGATGATTCAAGGCTTTAAAAAATATAATTTGATAGGTCCTAAGTTGAATCCATGCACAAATATAACCAACTATACAAGTAACACACAGGCATTTTTTAACAATTTTAAAACATACGTTTTTTTCACAATTGCACAATAAAATTTTGAATTTGATTTCTCCAAAACAAAATATTAAGAAATATAGTCTTGTGACATATCAAATGAAAGCCAGTACCGTTTGGAGAAAAATTATGCTCTCCCACCTCATTATCTTAATTCTAGCCCGAGATATGATAAAAAATGTAAGGCCATACCAGGCCAAAATTCACGCTTTTTCAAAACTTAAAATTAAAAATTAACTGAAGAAAAAAATTAAAAACTTTTAATTTTTAATTAACTAAAGTTGTAACTAAAGTTACTTCATATAGAAAAAAAGTAAAAAAAAAAATCTAAAGATGTCAGGTAAAAAAAATATTCATATTTACATCACTTGATATGGAATGACCCAATGATGCTATAATAATTAAATATTTTAAAATATGATCCCATCACGATCCCAACTTGAATTTTGGTACAGATGTAGCTAAGAGCATAGCAGACACATGGGCATTTTGGGGAATTTTTAAATTATAAGTTTTTTTCAGAAATGCGTTTTAATATTTTGCGTTTGCTTTTGCATGGGTAAAATATTAACAAAGATCCTTTGTGACATATCTGGTGAAAGCCTGTACAGTTCTGAGCAGAATACTGTCATTTCTCAGCTTATTTCTAGCCTGAGTTATGAGGAGAAATGTAAAGGCAGGCAACACCGAAATTTGCACTTTTTCCAAACTTTGAAAATCAATCAAAAATAACATTAAAATTTTTAGAATTATTTCTTCTTCACATTTTGCATTGTCTGACATGCTATTATCAAAAACAAAATCTCAAAAGAATTAAAAATATAGAGGTAATAATCATTGGCTCACTTGACAACGGAATGACCCTATAACATTAGGTAATATATCTACATATGTATAGAGCGCAATCAACAATATTGGAACATGTCTAACATAATGATGTCTACATGAGACCTGATTGAGCCATTTAGTTTTTATTTCTGAATGATGCTTTTTCTACATTTCAAAAAATATTGCTAAGACTGAAACATTTGTAGGATGCTTTATATAAGTTATGTCTATTATTTTTGTTAGATGATGAAATTCCTGTAGGTGTAGATTCCGACCTTTTCTCAGACACAAGCAGCATCATGACAGCAAGCGATATGAGTGGAAAATATTCTCATAGTAATTCAAGAATTTCCTCGTAAGTTATTTAAAGTAACAAAGCATTAAAAAAGAAAGTCTAATGAAATTGTCACAACTAGCGATTTTCTCCTTTTCTTCAATGCAGGAGATCATCTAAAAACCGTCGAAAAGCAGAACGCAAAAAGTACAGTCTGAAGGAAGGTAGTCCTCTAGAGGATGTGGCTCTTCTAGAAGCACTGGGAGAAATTGTCCATACAGTGGATAATATGAGAAGTGAGTTTATGTCCTCATGAAAATGATCAGTTTAAGAAATAGAAGTGTAGCAAGGCTTTGAATTAAGGGTAACTTTAAGACTCCTCATAATGCAAGACATTATTCTGCCTGTAATCCTTGCAGCATGATGTTCATAAAATGCCCTTTGGTGCCTAAACGTCAACTAAACAGAGGAGTCTCAACTTATGGCACCTGTTGGTTATCTGTACCAAAAGGCACCTGTACTATGTTGTATAGAGTTAAAAAGATTTTATGAAGATCATGTGATGCACACAATTGCCTGGCTGTGATAAGTTAGTTATACACTGCAATGCTCAAAAAAATACAGGGAAAACTAATATACGCATCCTAGGTCTCAATAAATGAATGAAATATTCCAGCTGCAACTCTTTATTCATTAAATAGTAGAATGCGTTGAGAACAATAAAACGTAAAAATTATCAATGTACGTTAAAACTAATATCCCATGAAGGTCTGGATTTGGAATGATACTCAAAATCAAAGTGAAAAGTGAAATTACTGGCTGATCCAACTTTAGTGGAAATACCTCAAGACAAAGAAATGAGGCTCGGGGGAATCGGGAGGTCATTCCATAGCATCAATGCCTGCATGATGAAGGAACTGCTGACACTCTTCAGCCACAGGAGGCCTAGCATCGTCATGTATCAGAAGGAACCCAGAGTCCACTGCACCTTCATATGGTCTCACAATGGGTCTGAGAATCTCATCCCAGTGCCTAATGGCAGTTAGGGTACCTCTGGGTAGCACAGAGGGCTGTGCTGCCAGCCAAAGAAATTTCTTCTTACACCATTACTGACTCACTGCCAAACCAGTCATGCTGAAGGACGTTGCAGGCAGCAAAACCTTTTCCATGGTATCTCCAGACTGTCATGTCTGTCTCGTGCTCAGTGTGTACCTGCTTTCAGCCATGAAGAGCACAAGGCACCAATATCAAATCTGCCAATTTTGGGGTTCTCTTCCAAATGCCAATCGCCCCGCACAGTGCTGGGCTCTAAGTGCACAACCCCATTGTGGACATTGAGCCCTCATACCACCTTCATGGAGTCTGTTTCTGACAGTTTGAATATTAATATCTTGCTGGATGTCATTTTGCAGGGTGCTGGCACTGCTCCTCCCATTCTTCCTTGCACAAAGGAGGAGATAGTGGTCCTACTGTTGCATTGTTGCCCTCCTATGGCCTCTCCATGTCTCCTGGGGTACTGGCCTGTCTCCTGGTATTTGCTGACAGACACAGCGAACCTTCTTGCCACAGTGTGCCATCCTGGATGAGCTGCACTGCATGAGCAACTTCTGTGGGTTGTAGGTATCGCCTCATGCTTCTAGGAGTGAGAACAATGACGAAATGTAAAAATTATCAAAACAGCCCAAAAGGATGAGAACAGAGAAATAGTCTTTGATCACCACCTGCTGAACCACTCCCTTATTGGGGTGTCTTGCTAATTGCCTATCACTTCTTCTTGTTGTCTATTCCATTTCCACAAGATCAGGAGAAATTGATTCACAATCAGTGTTGCTTCATAACTGGACAAGTTGATTTCATAGAAGTGTGATTGACTTGGAGTTACATTGTGGTGTTTAAGTGTTGCCTTTATTTTTTTTTAGCATTGTATATTGTAGGCGAAGAAGCTATGATTTCGAAAGCTATCATATCAGTGGATCTTACCCTTCTAGCTCCCTATATGTCAATAGCTGTACTGAATCTGTCCTAAAGTTAGGCTGCCCTGAGATTGAGAAGCATAAACATTTGTGATGGAGGCCTTGTGGCCTATTAATTATGACTGATGTTGTGCATGCCAGTCACAATTAATGGGCTCCCTTGGATTATGACATTTTTCAAAGGTGAATGCCACTTAATGAACTAGGAGTATTTCTTAAACGGCATGCGCCGCTCATGGACTGGAGTACATTTATAAAGTTATACCACTAAAGTGGTGTAACTGTTCATGAATTTGATGGGTGAGCGTAGTCATTCCCCATCCTGCCTGTGCTACACACATATTAATGTAGCTGGCTAAGACTGGTGTAAAAACACCAAAATTTGCAAAAATGTTTCCACAACCTTTTGAGGTTTCCATTAATATTGCAACTTACTAAAGTATTTTTCTCCGCCAGAATATCGGAGTAAATACCATAATGAATCGGCACCATTGTGTTTTTGTTAGACTATTATTTTATCAATGGTAAGCTCTTCTAACCATTCCCATGTCATTGGCAGCTGTGCATAACAAGAAAGCTGCCAATTAGTGGTGGTGGGTGGGGATATCGAGGACTAAGTAACATAAGCTCATCTTTGAGAGGACTTGCAGAGCGACTGCAAATAAATCCTGACACAATGCTGGAATCATGTTCTCTACCTATTTTATGCTGGCAATTCGATGGATCTGCATATACCTGGTAACAGATTCTATTTAACCAGCTTTGCCATACGACTAAGAATATTAGACAAGTCGGACACCCATCTGGAGACAATTTGGCGGGTTCTTAACCCTTATTGATCAAGAATTGTGGTTTCGATAGCTGAATGAGGCACTTTAGATGCAGCTAAGTGGGTGGATGGTGAAGCTGTACCTAACTCTTTTTCTTTTTCGCTCCATTGGGAGACCCAGACATTGGGTGTATAGCTTCCGACCTCCGGAGGACACACAAAGTACTACACTTAAAACAAAAAGTGTAGCCCCTTCCCTACTGCCTATACACCCCCCTCAGGAGAAATCCCTTCAGTTCTTAGCTTTGTGTTGAAGGAGGCACACGCTGCACTCATCCACTCTCACTTTAGTCAGACACACTCTCCCTGGAGAGTGTCGGATGGAAGAAAAGTGGTTCCATAGGATCCCCAGCATGTCTCCTTCCTCACCCTCGGGCAGAGGCGGTTGAGGTACCCTTGGGGTACAACGGGCTGGAGCCCTCATGCTGTTTTTTCCTTCTCCATCCCTTTGTGGCTCTGGAGAAGTGGGATCGTCACGGGCTTCCATGAATTCTGGAGCTCTAACTCCATCCAAAGCCCCTCATGGATCTGCTGGCCGGAGTTGTGTTACCCTCAGGGACTGGGCCCTGCACCTCTAAGGTACTCTGTGTGGGGGTACGCTGCAGCTGCAGTCTGTCCTCCGGTTCCATTTACCTGGGGGTATTCACTGTGCGGGGCATCCTGGGCTCCTCAGTCTCCTGGTCCCGGCCATGCTGCGGAATCTCCGGTTTTTCCGGCTCTCCGCTGCTTCCCGCTCCTGACGCCGGGCGACCACAATGATTTAGGCCCCGGCTTGCCGCGGCCTATTGTCGGCCCTGTATTTGGGCTCTGTGGTGGTTTCCGGCCCTCTCATGAATCTGTGGGCTGAAACCCCCTCCTTGGCTCCCTGCTCTTGGGCAAGGAGGTAGCCTGGTCCCCGGCACTGGGAAGAGGAGGCACCCTTCACTCAGGGTGCACTCCCTCCAGATTTTTCCTGACAGGCTCCTGGGCTCCGGGGGCTCATTAGGCCCTTATACTCCGGATTGCGGGAGTTCCAGATCTCTGGACCTCCCGCGGGCCCCAGCGCGTCAGGACTTAGGCGTTGTGGCGGGTTCCGGGCGTTTTTGTGACACTCGCCCGGACCTCCGCGCCGGCCCCGTGCCTTTCGCGGCATGAGGTTTCTAATTTAGGCCGCGGCTTCGGCCTGTTGGGAAGCCGCCGCCTATTGCCCGCCCCTGGCCCGCCTTTCCGGATGACGCGGTTCGCGTCATATAGGGGGCGGACCGGACACATATCGGGGGCGGGACAGTTGTTCCTACCGCCTCGCGCTCTCTGTGAGAGCTGCTGCGCGCCGTTTTCTGGACTGGACCGCCCTCCCCATGTTTCAGGAGGGCACTCAGGGCACAGAGTCTGGAGATGCAGTGCATATTCCTACATGACAGGGGACCCTACAGTAGTAGTAGTCCCTCTGGTCCCCCTGACTCTCGCAGCTGCCCTTTAGTGCCTCATCCTCTCCTGGGCATAAACCCCAGAAATAGTATGGGGGTATCCTCTCTCCTTCCGGCGCTGCCATATCTCAGCCCCCAAAAGGTCGCAGAGAGTCCCCTCTGCCTCCTCTCATTTCGCCGAGACCCATACTGTGGGATCTCGGTTTGTTAGGGAGGAGGATCAGCTAGATTTGGTAGGTCTATTGTCTTGGCCTCTGGGAACAATCCCTTAGTGGATTGTTTTGGTTCCTTCCGATAAATCCGTGCTGGACCTCACTGCTCTCCCCTCCCCCTCGGAGGCTGAGCTCTTGGAGGAACTGTCGCAGTCTCTTCCTCCGTCCAGGGCACATGAGTTGTTCTTTTTGATCTCTCTGCCTTCGGATCATATAGGCAGACCTTCAGGGCTTGCCCTGATAAACGTCGCTCTAGGAAGCGGACGAGGTCTCGTTATCCTTACCCCCCAGAGGTTGTTCAGGCTTGTTCGGTTCTCACCTAGGGTGGACCCACATGTCTCTAGACTGTCTGCCAATACTGTCGTGTCAGTTACAGATGGCTCCTTCTTAAAGGACTCCACTGACCACCAAATTGTGCTCCTGTAAGGGTCATTGTACAAAGCTACAGGAGCCTCGTTTGCCTCTGCTTTCGTGGCAGTGTGGGCTTTGCAGGCAGCTTCTGCCTGCTTGGCGGGACTCATCGTAGTAGCTCGGGATACTCCTGAGGTGACTACCTTATCTCTCTGTCCTCCACATTCGCAGAATTTGCAGGACGGCGGTCATAGGGTCTACTAGCCGTACCGCCAGTTGCTCGCAGCCCACAGATTGGGGGCTGCGGGATTGGAAGGCTGACGCCACTTCCAAGGGGGGATCTCCCGTTCTCGGGAAACAGGTTTTCGGGGCTAAGGGAATCTACAGGTGGAAATTCCACCTCCTTGCCTCAAAGGGGCAGAAGTCTGGACGGCATCAAGGGCTTGCCAGATTTCGGGCCTTTCGTTCCTCTTCATGCCCTCCCCCTCTTCGTCCGTTCAGTCTAGGATCATACGGACAGGTCGGTCTATGTCAGTCGAAGCCTCGGACTCCCAGGCAGCCTCCGCTCCCAGCAGCATCCTCTGTCGGTGGCAGGCTCTCCCGGTTTTGAGTCATCTGGCGCTGCCATATCAAAGACCAGTGGGTGGTAAACGTCTTTCCCCTTGGATAGAACCATCCTCGCATCCTCCGACTCTCTTCTGTCTCTCCTCGTTACAGCCAGCTAGGGCTTCGGCCTTTTATCTCTGGACGCCCTGTAACAGGACGGGGTCGTGTTTCAGGTTCCTGACGCGGAACTCCTCTCGGGGTTCTATTCGAATCTGTTCACGGCTTCTAAGAACAACAGTTGAGTAGGGCCAGTTTTAGCCGACTAGTGAGAGGCAAGACTTTCAGTATAGCATCATTTCGGCACATGATTGCCTCAATATGGCAGGGGCACTTCCTAGTCTTAGGGGATGTCCAGGAGCCTATCTGCTCGTCCCCATTACTCCCGCTCATCAGCGTCCGCTGAGGTTCGCGGTGGGGGAGGGGGCTCTTTCAGTTTGTGACTCTGCCCTTCGGCCTGGCCTCGGCTCTGTGAGTCTTATCCAAGATGATGGCAGCGAGGGGGGCCGTACTGCTTTTCAGAGCCACGCAGTAACCCCATGCTTGGACGACCTGCTGCTCAGAGCTCTCTCCGGAGCAGTATCATCTGAGTCTTTCGATGAACTCCCGATGCTTGGCAGCGGGTCCGATGGCTGGTCGACGTGCCGAAGCACTTTCTTCTTCCTGCACAGACGCTAACGTATCTGGGCATGGACTTTCCCTCCACTCCGACTCTGGTCATGCTGACTTTCAGCTAGCAGAGGTCGAAGGAAGTCAAATTCCTTCTTTAATCGGGTTCGGTCTCCATCAGACGTCTGATGCACATTCTGGGAAGGATGGTAGCTGCCATTCAAGCAGTACCGTTGGGGCAATTGCACCTGCGTGCTCTGCAATTGCAGATCCTCCAAAGTTGGGACAAGACTCCATCATCGGTCGACAGGCGCATATCGCTGTCTCCGTCAACGAGGGATCGCTCCACTGGGGGCTGCTTGCCATGTCGCTGCCACGAGGGAGATGCCTTTTGGCCCCCTCTTTGTTACCAGTGACCACGGACGGCAGCCTCCTTGGTTGGGGCGCCATGTTTCTCCAACACAGGGATCTATGCTCCTGGGCGGGGCAGGAATCCATTCTGCTGATCTACGTCATGCAAATTCGGGCCATTTACTTGGCTTCTCTGGCTTTTCGGAAGATTCCTGGTGGGGAATCGTATTCGGATGCAGTCCATCTACGCGACCACGGTCGCTTATATTGATCTTCAGGGAGGCTTTCGAAGTTCTCAGCCAGCGTCTGAGGTCCACTAAATCCTTCAGCGGGTCGTGGACACTGACTCGTCCTTCTCGGCGGTAAACTGCCCGAGGGACAATTGGAAGGCCAACTACCTACGTCGGCAAGGTATGGACGCGGGCGAATGGGCACTCCACCCTGACGTCTTTCTGCACACCGGTGACAGGTGAGGAACTCCGGACGTGGACCTGATGACCTCTCGGTGGAATCACTAGGTTCCGGTTTTCATGTCTCGCTCTCGAGACCACAAGGATCCGGAGGCTGAGGCTCTGGTCCAGGACTGGTCCCAGTTTCGCCTCCCCTACGTGTTTCCTCCATTGCCTCTGTTGCCCAGGGTTCTACGGAAACTCAGAACGTAATGTCGACAAGCACTGCTCATCGCCCCAAACTGGCCCAGAAGGGCCTGGTATCCTGACCTTTTTCAGCTCTCGGCGGGGGATCCGTGGAAGCTCCCGACCCGGCCAGACCTCTTGTCAAAAGGTCCGTTCTTCCGTCACAATTTGGCGGTCCTCAGCCTGACTTTGTGGCACTTGAAGATTGGTTGCTGTCACCTTGTGGCTTTTCTTCTGAAGGCGCCACAGACATGAGACGAGCCAGAAGACCTGCATCGGCAAAGATTTACAGAAGAGTCTGAAAGATCTTATTTTCCGGGTACCGTCTCAACGAAAAGTCTCCTTGACCTTTCTCCTTTTCAAC
Source organism: Allobates femoralis (assembly GCA_033576535.1). Classification (NCBI taxonomy): domain Eukaryota; kingdom Metazoa; phylum Chordata; class Amphibia; order Anura; family Aromobatidae; genus Allobates; species Allobates femoralis. The sequence goes on from JARQOC010000003.1 coordinate 340,197,465, forward strand.
CCTTCTTGTCTTCCTTTAATCAGGGTTACGTAAGGGCTTGGCCCTCAGCTCCCTCAAAGGTCAGATCTCCGCACCTTCGGTGCTATTCAACAAACGTCTGGCTAACCTTCCTCAGGTGACGACGTTTGTGCAAGGGGAAGATCACATCATTCTCCCCTACAGAGGTCCGTTGGATCCCTGGGACCTTGATCTGGTCCTTGCGGCATTACAAAAGCCGCCTTTCGATTCTCTGAGGGAGACTCCTCTCTCCAAATCTCTGAGTTGCTTTGCTTCTGACCATTACCTCTCGGTGGAGAGTTTCAGGACTGGCAGCCCTGTCTTGCAAATATCCATTCCTAGTGTTTCACCAGGATAACGTGGTGCTCCAGCCTCTGGCAGAGTGCTTACCCAAGGTGCTTTCTCTGTTTCACCTGAACCAAGACATTGTCCTGCCGTCCTTTTGTCCTAATACTGTTCTCCAGTATGAGAAGTATCTCTATACTTTGCACCTGGGCAGGGCTGTCAGGATTTATGTCTCCTGCACGGCTCCTTTTCGCCGCTCGGACGCCTTGTCCGTCCTTACGCCCGTATATAAAAAAAAAAAAAAAAAAAAAAAAAAAAAGGAGAGCCGTCCTCCAGGTCGTCCTTGGCCTGGTGGACCTAGGCTCCTATTCTTTGGGGTCTGCTTTGTCTCCGGTTCGCCTTTTCCTGCTGGGTTTAGGGCGCTTTCCACAAGAGCTGTGGGTGTCTCGTGGGCCTTGCGTCATCAGGCCACAGCACAACAGGTGTGTCAGGCGGCTACTTGGTCTAGCCTACACACATTCACGAAACATTATCAGATTCATGCGTATGCTACTGCAGACGCTAATGTGGGCAGACGGATCCTTCAGGCGGTGGTCGCTCACCTATGATTGTCTCTGCCATGCTTGGGTCTTTTCCCACCCAGGGATAGCTTTTGGACATCCCAATGTCTGGGTCTCCCAATGGAGCGAAAAAGAAAAAGAGAATTTTGTTTACTTACCGTAAATTCTTTTTCTTATAGCTCCTAATTGGGAGACCCAGCACCCACCCTGTTGTCTTTTGGGCTTTGTTTTACCTTTTAAGTGGCTGGTGTTATTCATGTCGCTTTTATGGCCCTGTTGGCGACTCTTCATATCTGGACCTTTCGGTCTTGTTGTGGGTTTATCCTCCTTCCTGCTTGTGCACCGAACTGAAGGGATTTCTCCTGAGGGGGGTGTATAGGCAGTAGGGGAGGGGCTACACTTTTTGTTTTAAGTGTAGTACTTTGTGTGTCCTCCGGAGGTCGGAAGCTATACACCCAATGTCTGGGTCTCCCAATTAGGAGCTATAAGAAAAAGAATTTACGGTAAGTAAACAAAATTCTCTTTTTTTAGATCAGTTGTGTATAAGCCCTTAGCAATGCTCCATAGGAAGAATAGTCAAATTATCTCTCCTAATTATAGATCTAAAACGATTCTAACAAATAGAAAAAAAATAATTTATATGCTCTCTGATTATTTTAGGTGAAGTGAACAATCTCTTAAAAGTGCTTGTTCTGTTTTTATATGATTCGGATGCTAGAGAACTGCAACACCTTTATCATGAATTGCTCCAGTTAATGGAGTCTTCAATACCAGATATCTGGACTTCATGTACACAGCCAATTATCACACCTTCAGTAAGTCTAGACTTTCCTTAACTGTTATAGACATTATTCTTAAATAGTAAAATTTATATTCATGCATAACTCCAAAAGAAAAAGCAGTAAGTGATGTTGTTTCTTAATTTATTCAAGAGGCAACGAGTGTAACTGTTTTTAACCTTTATTATGTTATAGTACATGGGTGCCCTATGCTATCGAATCGGGGGGGGGGGGGGGGAGGCTCTGTGGTGCAGGGGGTGGCGGCTGGCTTTCCCCCCCTTGTCCACATTATCTGTACCTTTGTGCGCTATGACTCTCCCCCTTGTGGGCTATGATGTCATAAAACCCCCCTATGATATCATAATACCCCATTGTGATGTCATAATACCCAACTGTGATCTCATAATAGCCCATTGTGATGCCATAAGACCCCACCGTGATGTCTTAATACCCCATTGTGGGAGTGGGTGGGAGTGGGTGGGAGGGTGGAGGGGGTCAGGGGCTTTTTTTGACAAAATTCTCTAGCATGAATACAATGGCACCAAATTTATATAACTTTGTATTATATTGTAGTGGATAACTTTTGTTTTTAGCTCTTTCTGAAAACAAATTTTTGGTTTGTGTCACCATTTTATGAGACCTATAACTTTCGTAAAAAAAAAATCCTGCTTGGGGTACATTTTTGGGAATATATGAGCGATGTTCTGACAACTTCATGGCAGAAAATGGGGTACAATTAACCCCTTCATGACCCGGGAATTTTTTGTTTTTCATTTTCGTTTTTTGCTCCCCTGCTTCCAAGAGCCATAACTTTGTTATTTTTCCGTCAATATAGACATATGACAACTTGTTTTTTGCGGGACGAGTTGTACTTTCATATGCAATCATTTATTTTACCATATGGTGTACAGGGAAATTGCTAAGAAATTCTAAATGCAGTGGAATTGCAAAAAAAGTGCAATTACACGTTTGTTTTTTGGGTATTTTAGTTGCCATGTTCACTATATGGTAAAACCGACATGACGGGGTGATACTTCGGGTCGGTACGAGTTCATAGACACCCAACATGTATACCTTTACTGGTATCTAGGTGGTGAAAAAAAATTCAGAATTTGAAAGAAAAAAAAAAAAACTGACTTTTTGCGCCATGTTCTGCGACCCGTAGCGTTCTCATTTTTTGGGATATCGGGCTGTGGCATGGCTTATTTTTTGCGTCTTGACCTAACGTTTCTAATGATACCATGTTTGGGGGATCCGCAGTTTTGATCGCCCATTTTGCATTTTATAGCAATGTTGCGGCGACCAAAAAAACTGAATTTTGGAGTTTGGACCATTTTTTCCATTAGAGTTTATGGCTCTCATTAACAGATTTAATACGATGATAGATCGGGCGATTCTGAACGCGGCGATACCAAACGTGTATTTTTTTTTTAATACTTTTATTGTGATTGGGGGAAAAGGGGGGTGATTTGAACTTTTAATATATTTTTTCTTTTTTTTTTTTTACAGGTTTTTAAAAACTTTATTTTTTCATTGAGTCTTATTTTTACATTGCCTCTTTAAGAGGCACCTTGCTGCACAGTCCGATCGCTTCTGGGAGATACAGATGAGCTGCAGCGCCTGCCAACCACAACAGGAAACTGCACTCAGACAGCATCCGGGGTCTAGCCAAGTCCCTGGGCTGTCACGTGAGCGCCGGAGATCCCGCGATAATATCGCGGGTTCTCCGGAGCAGGCGGGTAACAGCGCATTCCCCGCCGCGGCCGCCATGGATCCCGCTGTCAGTGATTGACAGCAGGATCCAAGGGGTTAACAGCACCGATCGGATCCCGAATCTGATCGGAGCTGTTAGCCCGACATCTCAGCTGATCACATCAGCTGAGATTTCGGCTGTTTGATGTGAGTTCCACGCCGGAACTCACATCAAACACCCCTTACCGGCCCATGACGTCCTCCTATGTCATAGGTCGGGAAGGGTTAATGATTCAGTGTGTTTAAATTCCAACATTTTCCACACATAAAAATAGTTTATGTGTAAATATTTAGGCCAATATTTTAAAAAATAATTATATTGCCACTTTTTCCTCCAGGTTCTTGGTCCTCACTCAACTGCCAATAGCATTATGTCTTCTTATCAACAACAGAAAGTAATAAAGCCTGCAGAGCAAGGTAAGGGACCTGATATACGCCCAGGTACATTGCCTCTAAGGCTGTTCAGGCCATGTTTTAGATGATTGTGGTAAAACCACAACACTTTTGCTGCAACTTTCTAAACCCTTGTAAAAAGAAATGCTATGTATGAATGTAGCCTAACGAGTGCAGATCAGTGATAAATACCATGTTCAACCAGCGGTTGTTAACTTAAATGTGTATGTTGTAATTATTATTCTGTGACTGTTCTATTTCCCCTCCCCTCCAGTTACCATAACGTTGGTAGCATTGCCCCAGTTTCCATATAGTGATGTGTTGATAAAATCAATTACATGGTCTTTAGTCCCTGGCTTTAGCTGCAGCTACCCCTTTTCTTCTGACTGGATATTTATTTTTCTCCCAGCACTTCAGTGGATGGAAGCTTTCCTATGACTCTTTGCACACTTATCTATGTGTCCTGAGCAGAGATTATCCACTTCTGGCACTGACCTTATTCTGATTTCTCTCCTGTTTCTTTACTACTTTTTATTACACTTGACCCCAGAAAATACAGCTAAGGTTGGCTTCAGACTTGCGGACCCTCCGCAATTGAAATGCATGAACATTCTCTATCCTCTCTATATTTTTTTTATTTTTTTTTTTAAACTATTAATTTTTATTGAAGATTAGCAAACAAAAAACAACAGGCAATTACACATGGCAAGTGTACAGAAATGTAACAATAATCATAGTAAACAAAAGAAAGTAAGCATAAGGGCTCGAACACACTCTCCTAGTTACATCCGAGTTTGACGGACAAGACTCGGAAGACGCTGGAGCAGTGACCCTGAACGGCCTCTCCCTCTCTGGACGGGAGTGTGGAGCTACACAAAACCACAATTAGCTGACAGTCCCGTCCAGATAGGGAGAAGCCATACAGGGTCACTGCTCCAGCCTTTTCCGAGTCTCGTCCATCAAACTCGGATGTAACTAGGAGAGTGTGTCCGAGCCCTAAGAATCAGAGTCAAAAAGGAACCCCAGCCCACGACCGCATGTGGTGGGCCAAGTGAGTTGGCTTCAGCTTAATCATAGGGCCGTTAATAAAAGTGATGGTAACATTTTAAGACATACAACAATACAGGGGGGTAATGAGTTGAGAAAGAAAAAAACAGGGGAGAAAGTGGGAGGGAAAAGGTTAAGAATAGGGTTATATAGCTCAAATAGACCTGGACCCTATAGCTCCTCACCAGCTGCGAAATAATCCCAAGGGGGCCAAACCGCCTGGAAGCGGTCCACTGAGGCATTCAGGAGTGCTTTGAGATGTTCCATTCTCCTAATGTCTACTATTCTACTCATGAGGTTCTGGAGGGACAAGGCCCTCGTCTGTTTCCAACAAAGGGCTATCAGACAATGGGCAGCTGTGAGAATGTGGAGTAGTAATTTGCAGGCTAGTTTACCCATATCCCACACCCCAGATCCTAGGAGGTAGCCCAGTGGATGAAGGTCCACCTCTACGTATAAAACCTCTTTTATCATGACTTTAACTTGACCCCAAAAGGGTATTATTTTCGGGAAGAATCTCTACCCTTTTTCAGATTAGCTGCTCGCTTCCCAGCCACTACCCCTATGGTGGAACTTCTGGTGTCTCGAATATTCAGGACCACTCTACCACTCTCAGATACAGAACTTTAAAACCCAACTGAGAGACACCTTGAACCATTGGCAAAGTCCGCCTGTGAGGCTAGTGGCTTGATCCTGTGTAAATTCTTCACTGCTTTCTCAGTTTCTAAGGTAATTTGACCTGTCCAAACAACTGCACGAATTAATCTTTTTGGGTGTCCTAGTGTCACAAATGGTTGAACTTGCACACCAGATCGATCATGCAAGCAAATATCTTTATTCTGCTTTTCTTGAAGCCATTAGTTTCTCATCATTGGCTTCAGGCAACATCCTTGCCATCCGCAAAGTTCTTCAGCCTTAAGCTTGGAGTATGGATGCAGTCTACAAAAAATCTCCTCCAGATCTTCTCTTTCAGGTCTCTAGTCTTTTTGGGACCAGTCTGAACTTGATCAGTTGCAAGGCTATTGGAAACAGAAGAACTTTCCTTCCACAATTTAGACCTAAACACTCCTACCATAGATGCAATACACCCAAAATGTTAGCATTCCTTAGTCATATTAAAAAGCTTGTTGGAAGCGATTATGACTTTGAGGAACTACTTAAAGGTGGCGCTGGAGTTCTTCCACTTCCTTACTGAAGTGCAAATTTGCATATTTCCTAGAGGAAGGATGTGGCTGCAATCTCCTCACCTACTTAACTGTCTTCTTATGGTTGCAGGAAAACTTCTCTCCATAAGGTAGATAGCAAGTTCCCAGCATTCCATGAGTTCTTTTCAAACTGCCAACAGAGACTTCCTGCCCTTCAGGAAAATAAATTACTTTGTTTCAAGCCAGCTTTATCTGGGCTCCCACATAAGCAGTCTAATACATCTTGGAGATCTGGGTTTCCTTGCCATCCATCTACTTGTCTTTGGGGATGTGTATCTCTCTGCATTTGACAATGTCTGGTTCAGAAAGGCCATTTCCTCTGTATACAAGATAACATTTTCCACTCCAACCCATTATCGCTTCTCCGCATATTGTTCTTTTTGTGTGCCCTCCCTAGCATCCAATTTCTTTTGTTTATTTCGGGGTCTTGTGCTGGTACCCTCCTGGGAAAAATTCACAGGTTAATTTCATTCAAATCTGTTTGTCGTCCTTAAAATTAAGTGTCTCTCCAGCTCATCTTTAACTTCACCCCTCAAGCTATGTGTATGTAGCTTTTTCAAAGACAAGTCCAACAATGCCTTTTTACATGGGCAGTCCAATTCCTATTACTAAAAAAAAAAACAGCATTTGAATTGATATGCAATTGAGACTGAAGAACTATTTGTAGATCTGATGCCTCTGTCACTCTAGCTCCATTCCCTGACCTGCTTTGCAGCCTCATAATTAGTGACACCTTCATTTGGTGAAATCACACAGCATAGGGATTGTCAGCCAAACAGCAGGAGGTAGTGGCGCTGGACTAGACTAGAGTTGGGTTAACAGAGGCTTCAGATCTACAGCCTCATTTGCATATAACTTCAAATGTTGATTTCCCAGTAGCACAATAAAGGACTGGCCATGTAAAAGTATTGCTGGACCAGGCTTTGAAATAATTCCATAACCTTATAAATACAAATGCTTCTCAATAAATTACACCATGTTCCAAATTATTATGCAAATTGGTTTTAAGTTTCATAAGTTTTTTTTTTCCAATGAAACCCATTGATGGTATTGTGTCTCAGGCTTCTTTGGATCACTGAAGTAAATCTCAGATACCTGTGATAATTAGTTTTGCAGGTGAGCCCAATAAAAGGAAAACTGGGTGTTCCACAATATTCAGCAGGCCACAGTTTTCAAGTAATATGGGAAAGAAAAAGGATGCCGGAAAGCAACAAATAGTGCCCTGCCTTGGACAAGGGATGAAAACATTAGATATTGCATGAAAACTTAAGCGTGATCATCGTACTGTGAAGAGATTTGTGGCTGATTCTGTGCACAAGCGTGTCGTGCAGATAAAGGCAGAATGAGGAAGGTTTCTGCCAAGCAAGTTCATCGGATTAAGAGAGCAGCAGCTAAAAAGGCATTACAAACCAGCAATCAGATATTTGAAGCTGCTGGTGCCTCTGGAGTCCCTCGAACCTGAAGGCAGTAGGATCCTTCAAAGGCTTGCTGTGGTGCATAAACCTACTATTCAGCCACCCCTAAACAGTGCTCACACGCAGAAACAGTTGCAGTGGGTCCAGACATATATGAAGACTAATTTTCAAACAGTCTTGTTTTACTGATGAGTGCCAAGCAACCGTGGATGATCCAGATGGATGGGAATAGTGGATAGTTGGTGGATGGCCACCATGTCCCAACAAGGCTGCAACGTCAGCAATGAGGTGGAGGAGTCATATTTTGGGCCGGAATCATTGGGAAATAGCTGATAGGCCCCTTTAAGGTTCCTGAAGATGTGAAAATTACCTCCTAATGCTGAAATTCAACAAATGAGCATTTTCAGTTATTTCAAACATATCAAATGTTTAGAAACTCTACGGTGCCTAATAATTTTTAACAGTGCATTTAGAGATTTTTTTTAATTTTGAAGATTATACAGTTATCATTGGGAGGTTTCTTCAATAAAATTCGATGTATACGCTAACAGGTGATGACTTTTTTACACTGACTGTCATTTGCACCGGCCATTTAGGAAAATCAGAGATAAAGAACATTTGTATAATAATTTGGAACATGGTGTAGAATATTGGCAAAAAGATAATTATTTCAGTAATTCAATTAAAAAAAATAGAAAATTAGATCAATTTGGGGTTTCATTGAGGCAATCAACCTGTGTTACTGCTGAGGTGTTATGGAAACCCAGATTGTCTTGATAGCAGCTTAAGGGTAAGTGCACACTGGCCGGGTTTTCGGCGGTTTACCTGTGTAAACCGCCGTTTTGTTTACATTAGTTTTATGTTAATTTATGTTAATCCAAACCGGCGTTTGGATTAACATTAAAACTAATGTAACCCGCCCAAGGCTGTGCACATACCGGCGGTTACCCAGCGTCATCCGTTGCTAACCCGCAGGTTTCCCAGCGGGTTAGCAAAGAATAATCATGTTCTAAAAACCGGCCGGTTCTGCAGCGGCTGCAAGCAGAATCATGTGCTGCTTCCAGCCGCTGCAGAATCGCCGCCGAGAACCCGCTGGGCAGCCGCCGGATACCGCCCGGCTCCCGCCGCTTATACCCGCCAGGAAGCCGGTGCACGGCGCCGGAGCTTCCTGGCGGGTCCCGCCCAGCCGCCGACGACCAACCCGCCGGGTAATGTGAACTTACCCTAAAGGTACCGTTACACACAGAGATATATTGCTTGCAACTCACTGGTTGCAGTGAAATCATGAACACATTGTTCCATTTTGTACACGGCAACAAAATAGAACAATATGTCCATGATTTCACTGCAACCAGTGAGTTGCAAACAATATATCTCTGTGTGTAACGGTACCTTTAAGCTCGTCTGCAATGTTGGATCTGGTGTCTCTCATCTTCCTTTTGACAATACCCCATAGATTCTCTATGGGGCTTAGGGCAGTCAAGTTTGCTGGAAAATCAAGCACAGTGATACTGTGGTTATTACACCAGTAGATGACATGGCTCCCCAAACCATACACTGATTGTGGAAACTTCACACTAGACCTCAGGCAGCTTGGATTGTGTGCCTCTCCACTCTTCCTCCAGACTCTGGGACCTTGACTTACAAAATAAATGCAAAATTTACTTTCATCTGCAAAACAACACATTGGATCACTGAACAGTCCAATTATTTTTCTCCTTGGCCCAGGTAAGACGCTTCTTGCGTTGTCTATTAGTCATGAGTGGCTTGACACAAGAAATGCAACAGTTATAGACATATCCAAGACAAGGGTTACGTGTGGTGGCTTTTGATTTACAGATCCCAGCAGCAGTCCATTCCTTGCGAATCACCCCCAAAGTTTTGAATGGACTATTTTTAACACTCTTTTCAAGGTTTCGGTTATCCCAGTTGCTTGCGCACCTTTTTCTATCGCACTTTTTACTTCCACTCAACTTTCCATTAATATTCTTCGATACATCACTCTGTGAACAGCCAGCTTCTTTAGCAATGACCTTATGTGGTTTACTTTCCTTGTGGAGTGTATCAGTGACTGCCTTCTGGACATCTGTCAAGTCAGCAGTCTTCCCCATGACACTGTAGCATATTGAATCACACTATGGGACCATTCTAAACACTTAGTAAGTCTTTGCAGGTGTTTTGTGTTAATTATTCTAATTTTCTGAGATAATAACTTTAGGTTTTCTTTGGCTGTAAGTTATGATCATCACTATTAACAAAAATAAACAATTGAAATAGTTCACTCTATTTGTAATGACTCTATATATTATATGCATTTCACTTTAGGTATTGAATTACTAAAATTATTTATTTGATGATACTCTAATCTTTTGAGAAGCACTCAAAGTAGTTTGAGGGGTGAAATACCACTGTCAGATTCCTTTTACAACAACTGAACAAACCTGTTTGACGCTTACACTTTAAGATGGAATCCCTATGCTTGGTCATATCTATGGAATTTGGGAAATATCTGTTCTTTGTGTCCTCCAAAATGCCTATCTACGCATTTTCCTCCTTTAAGAAGTTTCACCTCTAAATGGTTCATCATTGTGATTTTTAGTTTATGGTTTCCCAATGTTGGCGGCCGCAATGCCCTGGGTATTTACAAAGATCAAGCCTGCCATCATGACCCTTCTAACATAGTAACATAGTTTTTAAGGTTGAAGGAAGACTTTAAGTCCATCTAGTTCAACCCATAGCCTAACATGTTGATCCAGAGGAAGGCAAAAAATAACCCATGTGGCAACACTAAGCTCCATATTGGGGAAAAAAAATTCCTTCCTGACTCCAGATATGGCAATCAGACTAGTTCCCTGGATCAGCGCCCTATCAAAGAATCTAGTATGTATAACTTGTAATATTATAATTTTCAAGAAAGGCATCCAGGCCCTTCTTAAATGTCAGTAGTGACTCACTCATTACAACATCATGTGGCAGAGAGTTCCATAGTCTCACTGCTCCTACAGTAAAGAATCCACGTCTGTGATTATGATTAAACCTTCTTTCCTCCAGACGTAGAGGATGCCCCCTTGTCCCAGTCTCAGGCCTAAGAGTAAAGAGATCATTAGAAAGTTCTCTGTACTGTCCCCTCATATATTTATACATTATTATAAGATCACCCCTAAACCTTCGTTTTTCCAAGCTAATAACCCCAAGTTTAATAACCTGTCTTGGTATTGCAGACCCCTTAGTCCTCTAATGACTTTTGTCGCTCTTCTCTGGACCCGCTCCAGCTCAGCTATGTCTTTATTATACACCAGAGACCAGAATTGTACACAGTATTCTAAGTGTGGTCGCACTAGTGACTTGTATAGAGGTAAAATTACGGTATGTTCTCCTCATGAGCATCTATGCCTCTTTTAATGCATCCCATTATTTTATTTGCCTTTGCAGCAGCTGCCTGACACTGGCCTCTAAATGTGAGTTTGTCATCTACCCATACACCCAGGTCTTTTTCAGTGACAGTTTTGCCCAGTGTTTTACAATTAAGCACATAATTATACCTTTTGTTTCCTCTGCCCAAGTGCATGACTTTACATTTATCCCCATTAAAGCTCATTTGTCATTTAGCAGCCCAAGCTTCTAGTTTACATAAATCCTCCTGTAATATAACATTGTCCTCCTCTGTATTGATTACCCTGCAGAGTTTAGTGTCATCTGCAAATATTGAGATTCTACTCTGTATGCCCCCTACAAGGTCATTAATAAATATATTAAATAGAAGCGGGCCCAACACTGACCCCTGTGGTACCCCACTGTTAACTGTGACCCATTCAGAGTGTATTCCATTAATAACCACCCTTTGTTTCCTATCACTAAGCCAGTTCTTAACCCACTTACACATATTTTCCCCTATCCCTATTGCCCTCATTTTATGTATCAACCTTTTGTGTGGCACCGTATCAAAAGCTTTTGAAAAGTCCATATACACCACATCCACTGCATTTCTTTGGTCCAGTCCAGAACTTACTTCTTCATAGAAGCTTATCAGATTAGTTTGACAGGAACGGTCCCTCGTAAAACCATGTTGATAATGGGTCATGAGGTTATTTTTCTTCAGATACTCCAGTATAGCATCTCTTAGAAAACTCTCTAGGATTTTACCCACAGTAGAGTTTAAGCTTACTGGCCTATAATTTCCAAGTTCAGTTTTTGTCCCCTTTTTGAATATTGGCACCACATTTGCTATACGCCAGTCCTGTGGTACAGACCCTGTTATTATGGAATCTTTAAATATTAAAAATAATGGTCTATCTATGACAGTACTTAATTCCTGTAGCACTCGGGGGTGTATCCCATCCGGGCCCGGGGATTTGTCAATTTTAGTGATTTTTAGACGATGCCGTACTTCCTCTTGGGCTAAGTAGGTGACATTTAATTGAGAATTTTTGTTATCACTGATCATATTGTCTGTGATGGGATTTTCTTGTGTAAATACTGTTGAAAAAAAGTCATTTAGCATATTGGCTTTTTCCTCATCCTCATCCACCATTTCACCCAGACTATTTTTAAAGGAGCCAACACCATCATTTTTTAGTTTCTTACTATTTATGTAGTTAAAAAATATTTTGGGATTCTTTTTACTTTCTCTGGCAATGAGTCTCTCTGTCTCAATCTTTGCTGTGTTGATTTGCTTTTTACAAATGTTATTTAATTTTCTGTATTTATTTAATGCCTCATCACTACCTACTTGCTTTAATTCCCTAAATGCTTTCTTTTTGTCACATATGGCACCTCTTACCGCTTTATTTAGCCATCTGAGCTCCAGGAAGATCATGGACATTCCCTAAATGGACGACATGCTTATGCTCTATCTCCCTTTCTATGGCTCATCAACACACTAAAGTCCTTCCCAATCCCTTAGGGTACCTTTACACGTCGCAACCGCGGGAGACCTTTTTGGCGGCGATATTTCTCTCTGGAAGGATCGCCGCCAAATTGCCTCCTTATTGTGGCGTGTAAATCGGGAATTTGGCGGGATAAAACCAATGTCGCCTGGTTTCGATTTCAGAGCAGTGCTCCGAAATCGAAACCAGGCGACATTGGGAAATTTAGCGGCGATAAAACCAATTTACACACCGCAATAAGGAGGCAATTGGGTGGAAATGTGGCAGCAATTTTTCCAGGTCGCATCATCATCGTCAATAATTCTCGCCGCGTTTGCGGCGTGTAAAGATATCATTACAAACATTTTTCCTCCTAGAATTGTTATTTGACCTTTACCAAAGCAAGAATATTCTTTCCAGAAGCTCTTCAAACTGGTATCAGATCCTCTGAGAGGCCTGTTGCCTGTCCCTCTTCACCTTACATGAAGATGCCATGCTGAATGGTCCATCTAATTGATTACCTTCCAAATATTCATACCGCACCTCTCCATCTTGCCCTTCTCTCTCTGAGACACTCTTTTCTACTAAAAGTAGTTTTATCTTTTGAACTCAACATAGAGCTAATTCTCTTTTTTGTTATGCCCTTCACTCTCTCATCCTACTGAAAGGTATTTCAATAAGTTAGATGTGGTCAGAGCTATCTTTTTCTATTCGTCAGTCACAGTTCACTTCAGACATTTGGACTATTTGCCATTTCTTAGTGTCCTCACAAAGGTTTGGCTGCCACAGTGGCAACTGTCGTTTGATGGATTTAATCTGCCATTTTGCAGGCCTTTTGGGTGAAGGTCAGACCTTCATCATTCAGCATATTTTACTTTCCAGTGAAGTACTGCAGGTAGCCTGAGGGATTGCCATTCATTAGCCTTTAAAACTGATTTCCCAAACTAATAGGTCTGCTTTAAATGGGTAGTTCCATCTTCAAGATTCTATCCCAATATGAAGTGAATTATATTAGCAAATAACTCCAATTAGAAATGTAGTATAGTTCTCCTGATCAGCTATGGCTCTCGCCTCATGTGCAGGGCACATTGCAGCTTAGATATCTATGATTATGAACCCTAATAGTGACAGATTTTTGTGATCATAACTATGGATACCTAAGCTGCAATACGCTGCACATGAGGTAAGAGTGACATTGCTAATCAGAAGAACTATACTAAATTTCTACTTAGAGGTATTTACTGATGTTATTATTCTTACACATAATACATATTGGGATAGGATCTTAAGAAGTACCATGGTTTCCATGTCCCCCCAAGGAGTCAACTGAATTGTTTTTACTGTAACAATCTCTTTCTTGTAGCCTTCATTGGCGCACACCGCTCACCCTTCTTGTAGGAGTGTGTGCCTAATTTGTTTTTCTTCTCTGTTTTTTCACTCTCTTCGTTTGATTCTCCTACTGCTTCTCAATACCTGGGATTCCCATGGTGCCTGAAGGTCAGTGTAGCCTGTGAAGGAGGTGCCAGCTTTTTTCAGATCTTAGTGTCAGCCTCCTTGTGGCAACAGGCAACCACCCATGGTTCCTGTTTACCCTTCCTCTCCCTCAATAAGGGCAACAAGTGAGATTTTTAGGAAAGTCCTGAAAATCTTTTTATGTCTGAATAAATAATGCAATCACAAAAATCAATCGAATATTTATACTGATCAATTACCGTATATACTCGCGTATAAGCCGAGTTTTTCAGCCCAAAAATTGGGCTGAAAAGTACCCCCCTCGGCTTATACGCGAGTCAGTGCTGTATACCGATGTATACATCGGTACATACCGATGTATACATCGGTATACAGCAGCCCCCGCATCCCCAGTAATCCAGGGCCCCCCCAGCGTCTCTCCGGTCACCTGAAAAGCAAACTATACTTATCAGTGTCCGCGCCCGCTCGCCTCTGCCGTCTGCGATCCTCCATCTTCATGCGGCGTCTTCCGGTTTCCTGTGCTCGTCGCAGGGAATGACGTCATTCCCTGCGACGAGCACAGAAACCGGAAGACGCCGCATGAAGATGGAGGATCGCAGACGGCAGAGGCGAGCGGGCGCGGACAGCGGACACTGATAAGTATAGTTTGCTTTTCAGGTGACCGGAGAGACGCTGGGGGGCCCTGGATTACTGGGGCCCTGTATACTACCGCTGGGGCTGCAATCTACTACCACTGGGGCTGTATATACTACCACTGGGGCTGTATATACTACCACTGGGGCTGTATATACTGCTGGGGCCCTGTATACTACCGCTGGGGCTGCAATCTACTACTACTGGGGCTGTATATACTACCAATGGGGCTGTATATACTACCACTGGGGCTGTATATACTGCTGGGGCCCTGTATACTACCGCTGGGGCTGCAATCTACTACCACTGGGGTTGTATATACTACCACTGGGGCTGTATATACCACTGGGGCTGTATATACTGCTGGGGCTGCAATCTACTACCACTGGGGCTGCAATCTACTACCACTGGGGCTGTATATACTACCACTGGGGCTGTATATACTACCACTGGGGCTGTATATACCTGTGGGGCTGCTGTATACTACCACTGGGGCTGTATATACCTGTGGGGCTGCTGTATACTACACTGGGGCTTGTATATACCTCTGGGGCTGCTGTATACTACACTGGGGCTGTATATACCTCTGGGGCTGCTGTATACTACCACTGGGGCTGTATATACCTGTGGGGCTGCTGTATACTACCACTGGGGCTGTATATACCTCTGGGGCTGCTGGATGCTACCACTGGGGATGTATATACCTGTGGGGCTGCTGTATACTACCACTGGGGCTGTACATACCTCTGGGGCTGCTGTATACTACCACTGGGGCTGTATATACTTCTGGGGCTGCTGTATACTACCACTGGGGCTGTATATACCTCTGGGGATGCTGGATACTACCACTGGGGCTGTATATACCTTTGGGATGCTGTATACTACCACTGGGGCTGTATATACCTCTGGGGCTGCTGTATACTAACTACTGGAGCTGCTGCTGTATATACCACTGGGGCTGCTGCTGTATACTACCACTGGGGAGGCTGCTGTATACTACCATTGGGGGCCTGTATACCACACTGCTGGGGGCTGTATACCTGTGCTGGAGTCCACCCTCGGCTTATACACGAGTCAATAGGTTTTCCCAGGTTTTGGGGGCAAAAGTAGGGGGGTCGGCTTATACACGGGTCGGCTTATACACGAGTATATACGGTAACTATCAGGAATAAATAATAGTATGATCGATCATTGTCGTTTGTAAAAGACTAATGACAAGCACCTGTCACTAATACAAACATGACTGGTTTGGTAAATATTAGCAGTATCCATTAAATGACAATTGTGGTGCATCTTTTTTTTAGAGCTCCTTTTTGTATCGATCAGCATTGTGCATGCCAGACAGCCAATTTATTTAAACCTGCTGTTCTGTTCGGGTCTATTATACACCTTTAATGTTCCGGTTATTTTTTACAAGACCTATTAAAGTCTTGATTTTTAGCTAATTTAAGTGTTTTATTTGAATACCTGTTGCGTTATTATCCTGTATGTGAACATGGTTGTTCATAAACAAATCAAAAATGAAATAAAAAATTTCAAATTTAGTTGGTTTTGAAGTCTGTGTGTTTACATTCAATGGCGAGGTAGAGTATGACATTACCCATTATGTTTCCCGCCTGTCTAAGTCTGACCAAACACATTATGTGGCTGTTAGCCGAATGATGCTTCAGCTGATCGTTCTGTTGATGGCCATTTCATCTCGAATCTATCATACACAGGAGCGTTTGCTAGTCTAAGTGTTCACTAGTGGAAAGCTGCTGACTGACATCTTGGCCTGGCGGTTTATCTCTGGGAGAACAGAGTAATTGGCAGTCTCAAATCGGACACATGTAATCAACAGCTCTCCCTACAATCAGTCAGCTGACACTTCCATATTTATAAGACCGTGGGATGAACCCATCGATATCGGCGGGTTTAGCCAACTTTAGTGTAATGTGTATTAAAGTTGGAGGTGCTCTTCTTTTCTTGTACTTATGCTGTGTATAAAGTTAAGTCACTTTTTTTTCACTTTTTTTTTTTTTTCAGGAAGTGAACTCTTCATCGCTCCAAAACTTAATAAAACTATTCGGTGGAAGCTTGACCTACTTGACTAGTACAAACTATCTCTGGATTAAAGACGGGCACCACTTCAGACAAAAATATACATGGAGTACATGTGGGCATCCACTTGTATAAGCAGTCTCCACATCACTTTGCCTTGAGTAATTGGGCAGTCTGCCAGCCCAACAGTTAGGCATGATATTTATATATGATATGTTTATATGTATTATAGATGAAAATACACTTTTGAAAAAAGATATTTTGTTATTTAGCACTCTTCTGTGTTTAATGGACTTTCTGTACACACCTCGTGTAAATTCTATTACTTCATGTTGCTTTACTTTAAACAGCAAAAAAGTTTTTAGAAACTCTAGTGTGCACAATACAATACTTGTCACAACAAAAAGGTAACTAAATTACATTAGATCAGTGTTTACTCATACCTGTCCTCACAGTCCCCAATAGATCATGTTTTCAAGATTTATTTAGTATTGCACAGTTGAGGAACATGTGACAATTTCTGATGTCTTCATGGTTATTGCACAGATATAATTACTAAGAAAATCCTGAAAACATAACATGTTGGGGCGTTGAGGAATGGAGTTTTTTTTAAATCAATTCGTCTTCATTGAAATTAAGGGTCAATATAACATACACCAAAAAAGGGGTATGGAATAAACAATTCCAACAATAAAATACCACATCGGGAAAGAAAAGAGGGGGTGGGGAAGAGGGGAGGAGGGGAAAAATAAAGGTCCAGTACAATAATGTAACATCCTACTAGGTAATTTAGATAATATGAGTAAATTGAACAATAAGAGTGAAAAGAACACCATAATACCATGTTACCAATGATGACATAAGTATTGGGCGATGTAAAAAGTGTGGTGGATCATACATCCCAATAACAAGAAGACTGGAGTTTGAGAAACACTGCCTAAGGGTGGTTTCACACTAGCGTTTGATACTGATCAGGATGAGAAAATATGCGCAGACGCGTGTGCAAACACATGCAAGCACAGCGTTTTTCATCCTCATCAGTACAACAGTGAATTTTGGTTGGAAAATCATACAAATTGATGGTGGGGAAAATGTATTTGCTCATTTCTAATAGTGACTGACAGATTGTCATGTGTGATTATCCACCTTACTGTAATGATTGTCTATGTGTAATCTTTTTATTAAAGCATAACATACCTACAAACTCCATGAGACGAGTGTCAATAAGTGAATCATCAGACAGTATAATTGCTCCCAATATGATCTACAGTTAGATCATATCTACATTTGATCGTATTATCAAACAATAATAATCTGTTCCATCTCTTGGCTAGGATGTACTCTCTTAACAAAAAAATGTGTCATGAAAACAAGCTATTCTGCTCTATCATATTTAGAAACAAATTTTGAGAAAATATAATAATGTAACATTTTAACATTAAGGATGCAGGGATGAAAGCAGAGTTGTAGAAATTAGGACTGAGTAAAAGAAAGGAATGGGGAACAAGTATGAAGAAAAGGAAGTAGGAGAGATAGATAGAAATAGAAAAGGATAGTCCAGGAGAGGGAGAAGGCAGGATAAGGGAAACGTCACCCTCATTTCACAAAAGAGGAATGGATGTTTATAATATGCACATTACACTATACTATAAATCTTATACCATAATTAATAATCATATCCTCAGAGTGCGAAAAAGAACATCAACTACACTGTACATAATAACTATTTTATGTATAATAGCATATCCCTTTCCTGGTAATGCCTAGAAGCATTTTATAGAAGAAGTTCCTTGTTACGCTGTAAGACAAGTAGTCTAATGACATGCCAGCTTGTTCAATTCCTCTGAAAGTTAAATTGAAATTCTTTTGAAGTATCATGTCTCCAAATAGTAAAACATTATTAAGCACATTTTTCTAAAAGTAAAAGTAGCATTAGATAGTAATACATTTCTAGATGAACAGCAAAATCACTGTTCTTTATCACTGTACTGTTTATTTCTTCACACTTTTTGACCTTTTGCTCACACTGTATCTCTGAGCTTGCATTATTTTTAGCTAGAAGAGCTTTATTAGCAGGAGCTTTAAAGTACAGGCCACAATCTCTTATTTAAAGGGATCCTGTCACCCCCAAAACACTTGTAAACCTATTAAAACCTGTCCCTAGAGCATATTAACACTTTCCCTACACTATTTCTACCTCCTAAATGCAGTAAATGACATTGACTAAAAACGTTTTATAAGTACCTGATTAGTGATGATAATGAGTGACTATGCTAGTCATAGTCACTCATCAAGACTGCCCCTCTGCTTCATAGCACGCCTCCATAGGCGTGATCGTCCTCCTAGATTAAAATTGCAGCCTCCCCGCTGTGCCCTGTGTCGTAGGAGGCTGCAGTGTGGCTTGTGACGCGATCCGCGTCATTCCCGGCGCCCTGTGACGTATTTACAGCGGCGCCGCGCTGTTAGCTTCAAAATGTGCACTGCGCATGCGCATTGGGCATGCGCAGTGCGCATTTTGAAGCTAACAGCGCGGCGCCGCTGTAAATACGTCACAGGGCGCCGGGAATGACGCGGATCGCGTCACAAGCCACACAGCAGCCTCCTACGACACAGGGCACAGCGGGGAGGCTGCAATTTTAATCTAGGAGGACGATCACGCCTATGGAGGCGTGCTATGAAGCAGAGGGGCAGTCTTGATGAGTGACTATGAATAGCATAGTCACTCATTATCATCACTAATCAGGTACTTATAAAACGTTTTTAGTCAATGTCATTTACTGCATTTAGGAGGTAGAAATAGTGTAGGGAAAGTGTTAATATGCTCTAGGGACAGGTTTTAATAGGTTAGCAGGTGTTTTGGGGGTGACAGGATCCCTTTAAGCCGGCTGCAGACAAGCATATGAGAAATCATATAAAAAACAGACACACAGATGAAAATTACATGTAGATTAGGAAAAAATTGTCTTGAGTTTTATGGATGAAACATTGATGTTTTCTTTCTAATTCATATCCAATTTTTCATCCATTTGTCATTTGTGTGTTAGTTTTTTACATTCATGTGACATTAGCGTGATTCAGTTTTTTACAACTAAACTAAATAAGGTACGTGATCAAATAGTTTTCTAGGTTTATAATAGAAAGTACTGTAGCTGTAAAAATCGGATGCCACTTGAATGTTTTCTGTGCAATCCATTTTTTCACACACCCATAGTCTTACATTACTTGAGAAGAAGAAAAGTTCATGGTGTAATATTTCTCTTATGGACATTTGGATCAAGAGAAAAATCATTTATCTGAACAGCACTTATGAATAACATGGGTCAGTGTGCTTTCCAATCAAAAATTGGATAGCAGGCTTCCAGTTTATATGCTTGTCTTGAGCGCTATGACCAAATTTAGGAGTCTACATTAATTTCAAGCTACCTCACTCCTTTGAACCCCTGTGCACCAATACATGGATAACACTCTACTTTTGCTACCACTGTGCTATCGCAAGGGGCTTCATACAAAATGTCACAAGTCAGCCATTACATCTCAGTGGAATAATATAACAATGATGCCCAAAATATGTGTAAAATCCGTGTAACATTTGTTTATATAGTCGTAGACTATAAGCCGTTGTGGACAGGGTCCTCTCCCCTCTTGTATCCGTAAGACTTGATTGTCCATATATACAGTACTTGTCCTCGTTCTCCCCTTCTCATATGTAAAGCACCATGAAATCTAATGGTGCTATATGAATAAATAATAATATTAATGCATTCATATTACTGGTAAAAAGTATTTTTCCCACCTGAATTTTCTATATAATCAAACAGTATGGCTGAATTGTTGGGAAATAAGTACAGTGAAGGAAGAAATAATTTGATCCTTTGCTGATTTTGTAAGTTTGCCCACTGACAAAGACATGAACAGTCTATAATTTAAAGGGTAGGTTAATTTTAACAGCGAGAGATAGAATATCTAAAATAAAATCCAGAAAATCACATTGTCTAAATGTATAAAGGTATTTGCATTTTGCAGAGAGAAATAGGTAAGTATTTGATCCCTCTGGCAAACAAGACTTAATACTTGGTGGTAAAACCCTTGTTGGCAAGCAGACGTTTCTTGTACTTGATGATGTGGTTTGCGTACATGCCAGGAGGAATTTTAGTCCACTCCCCTTTACAGATCATCTCAAAATCATTCAGATTTTGAGGTTGTCACTTGGCAACTTGGAGCTTCAACCCTCTCCATACGTTTTCTATGGGATTAAGGTCTGGAGACTGGCTAGGCCACTTCATGTCCTTAATGTGCTTCTTTTTGAGCTACTCCTTTGTTGCCTTGGCTGTATGTTTTGGGTCATTGTTGTGCTGGAAAACCACAACCACCACCCATTTTTTATGTCCTGGCAGAAGGAAGGAGGTTGTCACTCAGAATTTTACAGTACATGGCTCGATCCATTGTCCAATTGATGTGGTGAAGTAGTCCTGTGCCCTTAGCAGAGAATCACCCCCAAAACATGTTCTTAGAATTAATTTTTTTTATCAGTGGTGGGTCTCGGCCAGTCTCTGATGATGGTGACTTTGTCAGAGTCTGGTGCTACGCCTTCTGCGCTTACTACGTGTCCTAGGTATTGTACCTTGGGCTTTAAGAGGTGACACTTGAACGACTTCACCTTTAGGCCAAAGTTGGATAAGGCCTCTAACACCTTGGCCAGGTGTTTCAAGTGATCTTTGTAGGTCTTGGAGAAGATGATCAACATCACAAAGCACTCACTGATCTCAGGGAGGCCAGTCAAGGAAAACACTGCGGGCAGCTGGCTAAAGTGCTCAAACACAGTGTAATCCATGATGCTTTGCCCCCTGGAAATTTGAATATGCAAATGGAGTCTGTGGAGCCTCGATTAAGAGTCTGAAACATGGGACTAGCCAGATATCCCTCCAGGGAAGGACCTAGCCCTGGGGTGGAATCCTTGCGGAGACCACCATAACCACCATATTAAGTGGCCCTTTTAGTCAATATCCCACTCAGTTACAGTTAAGGATATGACAAGGGAATTAACAGAGCCAGGTATCCATCCACAGACGGCTGTTTCGGGGTATTGCCCCTCATCAGTATGGAGTAGGATTCTGGCTAGGTGGGATCAATGGTTGGTAGACCAACATCACAAAGCACTCACTGATCTCAGGGAGACCAGTCGAGGAAAACACTGTTGGCAGCCGGCTAAAGCGCTCAAACACTGTGTAATCCATGATGCATTGCCCCCTGGAAATTTGAATATGCAAATGGAGTCCGTGGAGCCTCGATTAAGAGTCTGAAACACGGGACTAGCCAGATATCCCTCCAGGGAAGGACCTAGCCCTGGGGTGGAATCCTTGCGGAGACCACCATAACCACCATATTAAGTGGCCCTTTTAGTCAATATCCCACTCAGTTACAAGTTAAGGATATGACAAGGGAATTAACAGAGCCAGGTATCCATCCACGTTGTCATATCCTTAACTCGTAACTGAGTGGGATATTGACTAAAAGGGCCACTTAATATGGTGGTTATGGTGGTCTCCGCAAGGATTCCAAGCCAGGGCTAGGTCCTTCCCTGGATCGATATCTGGCTAGTCCCGTGTTTCAGACTCTTTATCGAGGCTCCACGGACTCCATTTGCATATTGGAGAAGATGATGACGTTATCCAGGTATGATAGGACAATCTCAAAGTTCTTGTGCCTGAGGCAACACTCCATCAACCACTGGAATGTCCCTGGCGTGTTGCAACGCCCAAATGGCATGCAGTTGAACTCACATAAGCCCATTTGTGTCGTGAAGGCGGTCTTCTCTCTATTCGCCTCTGCTACGGGAACCTGCCAGTACTCACTGGTGAGATCTAAGGTGGAGAAATAGCAGATTTCAGGGCAGCTAAATGAGTCGGTCGACAGGATAGGGGGTACTCGGATACCAGGACAGGTTGCTACTTCAGTGGGGATCACGGCTGGTCGGGTCCCAGTCCAGTGCCCTGGACACTCAATGGCTGAGGGGAAAACTATTTGGGATGGGGGATTATTATACGTAGCACCACCTGTGAAACCTGGTAATGTAGTTAACAGCACTGCAGTCGGCCGCTGAGGTGATGGTGATGCAGTTTTGGGTAGTACAGGTCCCCACAGGTGGAGCTTTAACTCAGGGCAGCGGGGTGGATGAGGGGAGTAGTAGTCCTTGGCTCTGTGTAAGTTCTCCAGGCGGCAGCAGTGAATTAGGCACACACACACACACAATAGTCTCTGTTTCAGTACCCTTTTTTTTTTTTTTTTTTACTGATGTCGGGTAGCAGGTACGGTCCAGGGGGTAACCAGGTGGCCGATGCAGTTTGGGACATCCAGCTTTGAAAGTTATGAAGCCTCCTCTATTTGCGTGTGTGGTGAGTTGGGAAAGTTATGCTCAAGCTGAACCTGATGCTTTCTCTCTATCTCTCTCTCAGGATGATACTCCACAACTGACGATGAGGACCTTTCTGTGGGGATCCCTACTCCTTTCCTTGGGTCCCTGGTCCTATGTTTGGTCAGGTTTGGGGTCTTGGTTTCCTGAGCTCCAGGGGGATTAAATCCTCCTGTCCGGGCTTTCTCTGCTATGACTGAATCAACAGCAGCTTCGGACTCCGGTGTCCGGGTGGGCTAAAGGGCAATTATTTCTGTTCCCCTCTTTCTAGAATTTTCTAACTTTCCACTTACCTCCGTCCCTTTCTAGGGTACTACACAGCTCCGGTGTCAGTCTTTTCTGTTTCTGGGTCTGACTTGGTCCCAGCAACCAGCTCTTCCTCCTTCTTGACTCCTCAATTGTCACTCCTTGACTCCCTCTGTCTGACTGACTGACTACTAACAACTACTGACTCCTTCCCCCAGGCCTGGATCTTTATAGGGAATCTTGCTTAAGGCAGCAAGTGGAGCTCCCCCTTCAGGCCTGGGGTGGAAAGTGTTGTGTGCTGTGTGTGCCAAGGAGTACATCCTGCCCTGCATCGGTGGGTCCTGTGGCAATCCCTGCAGGGGTGCCACATAATGATTCGTCAATTCGTGGTAACGGGTAGGCATCTTTGTGTTATGCGGTTTATGTGCCTGTAATCAACGCACATCCTCATCGTACCAGCTTTCTTTTTAACGAGGACTAACGGAGCTGCCCCGGGGCTACAAATTCTGATTACCCCAGCCTCCTTCATTTCCGTTACATGCTCTTGGCGCACTGGTAGGGTGGGGGGGGAAACAGGGCGGTAACTTTTATTAATGGGCTGATAATCTCCGGTGGGGATATGGTGTTGAACCCCTTTTACCTGCCCAAAATCGAGTGGGTTTTTGCTAAACACCCATTCATGTTCTCGAACCACCCGGTACACCCCATTCCTTTGGTGCGATGGGGTTGAGTCAGTGCCCATGTGCAGCTTCTGACTCCAGTCCTCCAGCTGTTCTGCAGAGCCATTGTCCTCCACCTGGTCAGACGGGACCAAGGGTTCTACTGCCCCTATTGCGTTGTTATTAACAGTGAACAGCTTGGACTGTGGCATACCAGGGTAGTTTGAGCTCTTTCTCCCCACTATTCAAGATGCGTACAGGTACCCTCCCCTTGCAGACATCTACTACCCCTCTGGCTGTCAGGTCTACTGTCCTGGTACACAGGTTCTACAAGGGCCTGGTAATCTTGACCTCTGTCACCTATAGCAGCTCGACACCTTATTAACATTTCAGTTTTGGGAGATATTACAATGGAGAATGGGTCACTCACCCTTACACTGCCGCCTTCTCCACCAGACAGCTCTACCTGTTGCCTCTGCATCAGAGCTTTGATCTCCTTCTGCAGGACTCGCTGTTGAGTGAAACTGGCGGTTTTGGCTACCTGTTGTAATAGAACAATAATCTCGCCTAGACAATTTTCTATCACATTGGTACTTGGGGTGATCATTGGATTACATTCTTGCCGGTCAATATCTATGATTATCAGTCCTTAAGCTTTCAGCTCTACTTGCCCAACCTTAATGGTCACCTCTTTATACCCCACTTGTGGCAAGGGCTGACCATTGCTGGTGATTATTGTCAAGTCATCATCTGTTCTGCGGGTAATGTAATGTAATGTCAGAGTCAACCCAGTACTGCTTATAAAGGATATAAGGCACCATGGTCACCTGGGAGCCGATGTCCAGTAGAGCGTTCATTGGGATTCCATCAATCTTGACTGGGAGGACCGGTCATCCTTCGACGTACTTGTCTCACCACCTATGCGGGCCTGATCGCCTTACTCCTGGGGGTGGGTTCGCTGCCTCAGAGGTTGGCCGTTTAAAGCAAAATGCCCCGCCTTGTTGCAGCGGTGGCAGATGGGTTGTCCAGTCGAACCGTACTGATCGCTGTCTCTTCCCCTGGTTGGTGGGATCCTCCTCTGTCGTCACCATGGGACGTCATCTGGACTGGAGGCCAGCTGGATCTTTTCAGTCGGTGAGGACACCTGCAGGGTCTGCATGGTTTTGGTCAATGCAGCCACACTCTTGGTCAGCTCCTGGACCTGGAGGCGTAGATCAGCAGAGGTGTCATCACTTAGGGTCTGTGCATCAGCCTCAATGGATGCCTAAGGCAAAGACGCTGTCTCTTGGAACTTGGGGTTGGTTCTCGCAGCACCGGGTGGCCCGATCCTTAAATTGTGCAAAGTCCAGGTCTGGGTTTTGTAGGGCAATAAGGTGCAGCTGTGTTCGGTGCATGTTGGACAGGAGCCCCTATCTGAACTGCCCGGTTAGCAGTCTGTCCTTGTCCTGCATGCTGTCGGGGTCAGCCTGTTTAATGGCCCGCAGTACCTCCTAAAGATTGAGGGCATAGTATCTTATGTTGTCCTGCACCCTTTGTTTGCATCCGGAGAATTTCATTTTAATCTCTGCCACGGTGCGGGTATCGAAGGTGTTTTTCAGCTTGGCCAGAATGTGTTTAACTGTCCTTTTATCGGCGTCTGGCCAGTACTTCACTTCTGTCTGGGCTGCACCCTTTAACTGTCTGATAAGAATGCTAACTTTTTGTCCCTCAGTCAGGGGATACTCTTAAACATGCTACGCAGTCTCTCCTTGAAGTCGCTTAGAGTATGCGACTCCCCTGAATATTGCGTTAACCAGGCCGGGATGTACGGCATTGATAAAGGCATTAGGGGGGCTGCAGCTGCGCCTGCTGCCGGGTCTTTACCTGCCTGGGTTGGACATCTTCCTCCCCCCTAGTGAACCTTAGCCAGGCTCTGAATCTTTGTTCGCTTATCAGTCTGCTGCTCCGCAGGCAGGATGTATCGAGCACACAAGGGGTTCTGGGGTGGGGCCTCCTGCTTCCCACCAGCTGACGTCATGACGCCGGGCCTGGTTTCGTTTTGCGCTCTTTGTAGGTTTCCGCCCATGACAACACACCCCTTTTGCTTCCCATGCACCGCGTGGTAATGGCAGCAACCACACAGTTCAATACAGTCAATGGCACACAGGACCCGGTGGTATTGGGGCAGAAATCCTGTTCGTGACGCCAGTTGCAATGCCCACCAGGGTCGGGGGGTACTCTGTAACCGGGCCGGTTGGCGCTTGGGAGGTCATGGTGGCAGTGACCCAGTTCCGTGGCCCTGGGTGTGGAAAAAAAAAGGGGAATATTTACAGGGAATAGTTTGTGACGACACCTGTGGTACTCGGCCAGGGGTGGCCGACGCTGCATATTATGACCGCAGGGGCAGATGGTGGTGCAGCCGGGATGGTATAGCTCTCCATAGGTGGAGTAGGGATGGAGTGGACAGTCTGTAGTGCTGGTGATGGCCATTGGGGTGCAGGAATGAGGGCGCAGGCAATAATTGGAGGACACAAAGTGCAGTTTCCGTTACTTTTACTTGGTAGATGGTATTGCAGTCCGGGACATTGGTTACAAGTGTTAGGAGGGATCTGGACAGCCTGGAAGCATTCGGGAATCCACCTCACCAGGCGGGATTGGAGGCATAACTGCTGCACTCTCTCTTCAGATCCCTGCATCTTGTAGCTACGCTGAGGCCTTTCTCCTGTTTGGTTCTGACCAGTATGGCAGGCAGCATGAGCCCCTCTCTGGTGCCACCTTGCTGAAGGCAGCTCCAGACCCTTAGCACGCTGCTGTGCCGCCGGGTGCTTGGTGTGGCCAGGAGACCTGCAGTCTCCTGTGATCCAGATATGTCTGTTGGGGCGTGCAGCACCCGCACAGCCAAGGACTCTGGCGTCCTTTCTTCTTTGCTTCAGAGTGAGCTCAGTCACAGCTCACTCTTCAGAGCCTTCTCCTCACTTCCTCACTCTTCCCTCTCCTCAGACTAACTAACCCCTCCTCCGGGCAAGAATATCTAGGGGAGATCCCCTGACACCGGGTTCTAGAGCTCCCCCTTCAGGCCTGGAGTCAGGAATAGTGTTGCACGCTAGTGTTACAGAGTGTGGGGACCTCTTCTTGCTTCCAGGCATGACATCACCCCTGTGCAGGAGGCAATAACACTGGCAACCGGACCACTGGGGTGCCACAACCGCATGGGACCATGTAAGCCAATTAGGACCAGACCAATTCAACAGCCTGGAAGCCAATGCTTCCATTGACTTCTTGCATAGAGACGGTCAAAGGTGCCATCATACTAAAACTGCTTTGAGTTACTGTAGGCCTAGTAAAAATACCCGTAGATGAAATACATGCTTGTCAATAGTTAGTCTGGCATGAAGGTCGATGCTAGTGTTCCTTTGAGGAAGCTAAGCAGGTAGGGCCTAGATGGGAGACCCCACGGGACTCTGGAAGCCAATTGGGACTAGGCTAAATCAACAGCATGGGAGCCAGTGCTTCAATTGACTTCTTGCATAGAGGCCGTCATTTTACTAAAACTGTTTTGAGTTACTGTAGGCCTATTGAAAAGACCGATAGAAGGAATACATGCTTGTCAATAATTAGTCTGGTATGAAGGTCCATGCTAATGTTTTGTTGAGGAAGCTAAGCAGGTAGGCTCTGGCTGCCTAGCTGGATGGGAGGCTGCAGTGGACTTGTAAGCCAATTAGGACCAGGCCAATTCAACAGCATAGAAGCCAATGCTTCCATTGACTTCTTGCATAGAGGTGGTCAACGGTGCCATTATACTAAACTGCCTTGAGTTACTGTAGGCCTATTTAAAAGACCCATAGATGGAACGCATGATTGTCAATAGTTAGACTGGCATGACGGTATATGCTAATGTTCGATTGAGGAAGCGAAGCAGGTAGACCCTGGCTGCCTACCTGGATGGGAGACCGCATGGGAAACAACATGAGACTATCTAAGTTGTCACAAACGTAATCAGGACCTGCAGCTCTCTGGCGCCCTCTTATCCTGCTGGCCAAACATGGTATTGGCAGAGGATAAGCATAGGAGCGCTGCTGCTCTAATTTATTTTGACTATTGTGGCACGTGATGTGACAGGATGTATATATACCGCCAGTTCCTGCCATATAAAAACAATGATAAAGCGGTCTCAGGGAGCACCAAAGGAATAAATGGACAAATTAGTGGATAAGAACTGACCTTTATTCTTCCTCCAATACCACTGCCACAACGCGTTTCGACGGTCTAAGCCGTCTTCATCGGGTGGGGTAAACCCCACCTGATGAAGACGGCTCAGACCGTCGAAACGCGTTGTGGCAGTGGTATTGGAGGAAGAATAAAGGTCAGTTCTTATCCACTAATTTGTCCAGTATTCCTTTGGCGCTCCCTGCGACCGCTTTACCATTGTTTTTATATGAGTTCTCTCTACGGAGCCAAAGCGGCAGGAGCAGCCTGACATATCTGGAGGGTTGAGGACCTGCGGTTACCTAATTATCGGGATAACCAACTGAGGACCTGCGGTGACGTGGTATCCGGTCCGGTAGGATCACGTGAAATTCGTGGAGCACGGAGTTGTGAACGCAAACACCGGCAGGACCTCCCCAATAATAGAGAGAGGCGACCCGGAGCCCCATTACTCACACGTTTAATCTTGGTTGTGTAGACGTACACAACCATTATAGGTGAGTGCACTGGCACTTTTTATTTATACAAATAGCCCTGTGTGTCTACACATGCGCCCTTTTCTTTTTCTTTCTGCACCAGTTCCTGCCAGGAACATATATATACTTCGATCCAGTCACCCTCAGGCCACAATATTATTATTATTATTATTTATTTATATAGCGCCATAATATTTCATGGTGCTTTACATGTTAAGAGGGCAGACTAGGACAAGTAACATAGTAACAATGCAAGTAACAATGGCTGTGGACAATTCTAACGTACAGATACAATAGGGGAGAAGATCCTGTCCGCGAGGGCTCACAGTCTATGAGGGGCGGGTGGGGATACAGTAGGAGGGGGAGGTCTCAGTCCTGAGGCGGTGTGGTGGACCGGGTCTCATTGCAGGTTGTAGGCTTGGCTGAAGAGGTGAGTTTTTAGGCCTCTTTTGAAGGTTCCCAGGGTAGGGGAATGCCTGATCTGGTGGGGCAGCAAATCCCAGAGTATGGCTGATGCACAGGAGAAGTCCTGTATGCGGTTGTGCGAAGAGGAGATTAAGGGGGAGTAGAGGAGGAGTTATTGGGAGGATTGCAGGTTGCGTGAGGGTAGGTATCTGGAGACCATGTCGGAGATGTATGGAGGGGACAGGTTGTGGATGGCTTTGCATGTCATGGTTAGTGTTTTAAACCGGGATCTCTGGGAACAGGGAGCCAGTGAAGGGCTTGGCAGAGGGGGGAGTAGCTGGGAGACAGATGGATTAGGCAGGCAGCGGAGTTCAGGATAGATTGGAGAGGTGAAAGGGAGGTAGCGGAGAGGCCGGTGAGCAGGAGGTTTCAGTAGTCGAGGCGGGAGATGATGAGGGTTTTAGCGGTGTCGTGGTCAAGGAAAGTGCGGATCCAAGAGATGTTTTTGAGCTGGAGTCGGCAGGAGGTGGCGAGGGCTTGGATGTGGGGCTTGAAGGAGAGGGAAGAATCAAGGATAACCCTGAGGCACTTGGCGTGAGATACTGGGGAGAGAGAGCAGTCATTGACGACGATAGATAGGTCAGGTAGTGAGGGGATCGGCTTGGGGGGAAGACGATGAATTCGGTTTTGTCCATGTTCAGCTTAAGGAAGCGAGCAGAGAAGGAGGAAGAGATGGCGGACAAGCATTGCAGAATTTTGGATAGTAGGGAAGTGATATCAGGTCCAGAAAGGTAGATTTGGGTGTCGTCAGCGTAGAGGTGGTACTGGAGGCCATGGGACTCAATGAGTTGCCCTAGGCCGATAGTGTAGATTGAGAAGAGTAACGGTCCTAGCACTCGAGGAGGATGTGTGGGAGAGGGTGATGCTGAAGGTCCGGTCCGTTAAGTATGAGGAGATCCAAGAGATGGCAAGGTCCGTGATGCCAAGAGATTCCAGGATCTGAAGTAGAAGGGAGTGGTCAACAGTGTCGAAGGCGGCGGACAGGTCGAGGAGGAGGAGGACAGAGTAGTGGCGCTTGCTTTTGGCAGTCAGTAGGTCATTGGTGACACTGGTCAGTGCTGTTTCAGTGGAGTGGAGGGGTCGGAAGCCGGATTGCAGGCGGTCGAAGAGGGAGCAGGAGGAGAGGTGAGAGGACAGCTCAGAGTGGATGTGCTGTTCAAGTAGATTAGAGGCGAAGATATAGGGTGGTAGTTGGAGACAGCCGTGGGGTCAAGGGAGGGTTTTTTTTCAGGATAGGTGTGATCAAGGCGTGTTTGAAAGCTGAGGGGAAGGTGCCGGTGGTGAGTGATAGTTTGGAAAGATGAGTCAGGGCTGGGATGATAACGGAGGAGAGGTTGGGAATGAGGTGGGATGGGAGCAGGTCATGGGCGCAGGTGGTGAGGTGTGATTTTGACAGGAGGGAGGAGAGCTGGTCTTCAGTTATGGGGGGAAGCAGTTGTTGGAAGGAGAGGGCAGTATAGGCGAGAGGGGAGGCTGTGGTGACAGTGGATCAAAGCTGCTTCTGATTCTGTCAATCTTTTCTTTGAAGAAGAAGGCAAAGTCTTCAGCAGAGATAAGGGGAGATAAAGAGGGAGCGGGCAGGCGGAGTAGGAAATTGAAGGTTTTTAAAAGTTGTTTGGGATTGGGGGCAGGGAGGTTATTAGGGGTGAGAGGATGGTTTGTTTGGCGGTAGCAAGAGCATTCTTGAAGGCGACGAGGGACTGTTTGAACAGTGCAAAGTGCTCAATGGAATGTGATTTTTTTCCATCGTCTCTCTGCTTCTCTGGATGCTCGTCTCAGGTCTTTATTGAGGGCGGTGTGCCAGGGTTGCCTGTTAGTGCGTGGAGCGTGGTGTGTGAGGGGTGCGGCTAGGTCGAGGGCCTTGGTTAGCGTGGTGTTGTAGAGGGTGGTGGCAGTGTCTGCGTCGCGTATGGATGTTATGTCGGTGAGAGGGAGGAGGGATTCAGAGAGTGAGTGTAGATCAATGTGCATTAGGTTTCTGCGGGGGTGATTGAGTTTGCGGAGAGGAGGTGGCGTTGCAGGTGAGGAGAGGGAGGAGAAGGTCAGTAGATTGTGGTCAGAGATGGGGAGAGATGAGTTTGAGAGGTTAGCGAGGGAGCAAAGACGGGTAAAGATGAGGTCCAGTGTGTGGCCACCTTCGTGGGTGGTGGAGGAGGACCATTGGGAGAGCCTAAAGGAGGAGGTCAGGGAAAGAAGTTGAGAGGCGGTTGGGTGGGCGGTATCGATGGGGATATTGAAGTCACCCATAATGATGGTGGGGATATCAGCAGAGAGGAAGTAAAGTAGCCAGGTGGTGAAGTGGTCGAGGAAGGTGGGGATTGATCCAGGGGGGCGGTAGATGATGGGCAGCTGGAGGTAACAGGGGGAGAAGATGCGGCCAGAGTGGGCTTCGAAAGAGGGAAGAGTAGCAGAAGGGGTAGTGGAATAGGGGCGAAGGAGCAGGTGTTGGACAGGAGTATGCCGACACCTCCGCCATGTTTGTTAGAGGGGCGGGGGGTGTGGGAAAGACTGAAATCGCCGTAGGATAGGGCAGCAGGGGATGCCGTGTCGGAGGGGGTGAGCCAGGTCTCTGTGATGCCAAGGAATGAGAGTTTATTAGAAATAAAGAGTTTGTGGATGTATGGGAGTTTATTACAGACTGAGCGGGCGTTCCAGAGTGCGCCTCGCAGGGAGATTGGGGGAGCAGGGGCTGGGAGGATGGGTCTAAGGTTGGTGAGGGTGATGGGGAGGTTACGAGGGTTGGTGCTGGGTTGTGGGGGTGGGGTGTAGGTGACTGTGGGGATGTGGCAGGGGGGGCCGGGATTAGGGGAAATGTCGCCAGCGAGTAGGAGGAGCAGGGAGAGAGTTAGCAGGTGAGAGCAGGAGAGTTTACGTGGTGGGCGTGCCTGTTTGGAGATGGAAGATTGAAAGTGAAGGAATAGTTCAGAGAAATGGGTGAGGTGGTTAGGTAGGATGGAGGGTGAGAGAATTACTTTGTTGCTGGGTGGAGGGATGAGCGGGGGTAGCAGGAAGTGGAGAAGGATGGGAGTGAGAGTGCAAAGGAGCGGAAACATTGTGGATGGTGGGTGGGGACAGGGGTTACAGGGGTCGGATGCAGCAGGGGTCGGGTGCAGCGGGATATAGAGCTGTAGTGGTGGACGAGTGGTCAGTGGTAAAGAGCAGTCCGGGGTGGGATGCCACCAAGGGATAAGCTACAGTCCAGGGGAGATGTGGCTAGGGACAAGATCGAGTAGTCCAGGACAAGATGGTGGAGCTGAGGACGAGGTGATGGAGCTGGAAATGAGAAGGTGCAGCGGTGATCAAAGGTTGAGATGCAGACCAGGGGGAATGTAGCTGGGGATCAGATGGGGCATTCAGAAACTAGATGATGCCCCCAGGGCAAGGTGGATTGGCCGGGACGAGATGATGGGATGCTGCAGCCAGGGGATTAAATGATGCGACCAGAGGAAGAGGTGATGCAGCCAGTATGTGGAGGAACAGTAGTCAGGAGGAGGTAAGATGGCTGGGGAGGATGGGGGGAGAGATGACTAGCTCCTTACTTGTTGGAGGGATTTAAGGAGTTAATAAGAAATGAAGTAGTAAGGGGTGGTAGTGGATAGAAAAGAAACATTGTTGCAGCTTTTTATTCCTTAACCTTCCAGACATTTCCAGTCCATTTCTAGTCTATTTCTAAGTATTGTACTTAGAAAATGTACTTTGAAAGATTTAGTTTGAAAGATACATGGATCAGACAAGTCTGGATCAGACATGTGGTTTTGAATATATCTGCGGCTAAGATGAATCAGGTGTGGATGAGGGGGTGGGTGGGTATGACCTGACCAGATACTGAGAGTTAAACAAAGGTTATAAAAAGTAGGGAGGGGTTGGAGTAGCCACTCTTCCATGACTTGGAGTGATCATGAAGAATGAGAAAGAGCAAACACATGATAGGTAAGAAAATATAAACATATATAGATATTATATGCACAGCAAACAGACAGTCAGAGGCCAGCAAAACTTGTGTAGATTCAATGCATACCAGAGAGATATTATATGCACAGCAGTCAGAGGCCAGCAAAATTAGCGTAGATTCAATGCGTACCAGAGAGATATTATATGCACAGCAAACAGACAGTCAGAGGCCAGCAAAACTTGTGTATATTCAATGCGTACCTGTGAGAAGAGGAGACAGCCCAATTAGATGATGATGATGCAGATGATGATAATGATGATGATGCAGCAGTGACCATGGTGATGAATGGACAAGTGTATCATAGATTTCTAGTCAATTTCTAAGTATTGTACTTAGAAAATGTACTTTGCAAGATTTAGTTTGAAAGATACATGGATCAGACAAGTCTGGATCAGACTTGTAGTTCTGAATATATCTGCAGCTAAGATGAATCGGGTGTGGATGAGGGGGTGGGTGGGAATATCACATAAATACAAAAATTATGCAGCCACCACCGATCTCTTTCAGGTGGATCGATAACCTGTTTGGTATCGTGAATTTTGCGGGAGGTGCATGTCGCTCGTTCATAGGGCAAGAAGAACAAAACTAGTAAATTATAATTTTACTCCAAAGAAATGGCAGTGTTTACAAAAAGATATTACAAAAGAGACAATTTACATATATGCATAAACAGTTATTTAAATAAAAGGATTAAATGAGAAAGACTAAACCTGTGTCACGCAGTGACAGTCACAGATTTAGGAGGGATTCTGCCTCACAGCGGCACCGTGATGATGCTGTGTTGTGGTCCCGGGCAAGAATGTCAGCAAAATGGTCGTACTGATTTAATGTTTCAAGCCATAAATCCAGGGACTCCCACTGTGCTGAACTCACAGATTGGTTGTTTTCTTGAAGGAACACCCACTTCCACAGTTATGAAAAAAATATGGACATTATGTTTTCCCTCGTGATATTAGGTGCTGTTTGAGTCCAAATATATGTATGTGATGTGCGGAAGGTCAGAATTGATTTCCCAGGTTTCTGACCCGTTTGCAGAAAAGAGGTACTGTCTGATCCCCAAAATTTCCAGCATGCCAAAAAATATGTTTTATGAATTTGTGACATTAATGTGTATTATTAAATTTGACGTTAAAAGTCTGTAACTGCAGACAAAGACATTCTGGAGGGAAAGAAAACCAGCACCATCTAGCTGGCTTTTACAATGAGGCTGGGTCATAAAAATTCCTGACTGGGGTAGCAGAGAGGAGATCGACACAGTTCCTATGCAAACCAAAAAGGGGTGGAGATGTAAGCCAGCTCTGGCTGTATCTCTATAACAATAAATATAATCCGTATTTTCCTGACACTTTCTTTTTAGGATTCCAAAAAGAAACTCTCTAAGAAAAAGCATAGGGAATGTGCTGTTTGTAAGACACCTTTCACTGATGATTATGTGAAGGATCTCTACCCCCCTTGTATTGATAGGACTGAGAAGTCCCTAGTCTTACCTCAAGCCCAAGAGAGGACAGAATTAAAAATCCCTTCAGAGAGAGTGATGAAAAGATCCCATTCTGATACAGATTCTGAGGAACCAGTGAAATATCACAAGCCCTCTCCAAGACCTAGTTCTTCATCTTCCTCTTCCTCAGACTCCTCATCCTCAGAAGTTCTGATGGCAAACCATGCTTCCCCAAGGGTAACACCAATTACCTAATCAATGCACTTAAGTTGACTATTGGCCTAGAAGACACTAGGGACCCTTCAACAGTGAAAGAACTCAAGTTTGGAGGGATATTGCTAAGAAAAGTTTTGTCTTCCTTTCCTCTGGTTTGTAAATGAAGTCCGTGGTCCTTCCCTAGAGGGATATCTGGCTAGTCCCGTGTTTGAGACTCTTAATCGAGGCTCCACGGACTCCATTTGCATATTCAAATTCCCAGGGGGAAATTCATCATGGATTTCACTGTGTTTGAGCGCTTTAGCCGGCTGCCCGCAGTGTTTTCCTTGACTGGTCTCCCTGAGATCAGTGAATGCTTTGTGATGTTTCCTCTGGTCTGTGGCTTTCCTTGCGGATGCATTTGCTCACTCCCTAAAGTTAGCAGTGAAAGGTACTTCCTGTCTTATTCAGCTAGAAGGGCCCTATGGCTGAAGAATTGGCCAGGGGATTCACAGTCAAAAGCCAACCTATGTGCAGTCCCTTGTGAAGGTAATTCCTATTTGGCAAATCCCTGGATGATATCCTTTAGAAAGCTAGTGATAAAAAGAAGAACTTTCTGGCTTTTTCAACTTCAACCTTTAGGAGTCCTTTCTTTTGCAAGAATAGATCTTCCAGGATGAAGTCTCCGAAGAGATCAAGGGACTCCTGGTATGGTATGACAGAAAGAATAGGAAGTCGGGGTTCCTGTCCAAGGGATCTTCCCTTGATAAGTCTTCAAAACGACATGTCGCCCCAGGTGGGAGGAAGACTCTCCTCCTTTCTCCCAGCCTGGTCCCATATCAACACCGGCAGTTGGGCTCTAAAAATCATCAAGGACGGTTTAAGGCTGGAATTTACTTTGACCCCTATAGGGTCCCTCATAATAATATCTGTCTGCAACACAACAAAATGCATAGCCTTGACAAACGAAGTGAATTCCCTGGTACGGAAAAATATTGTCTCAGAGGTCCCGGTGGAAGTAAGGGTCAGGGGATTGCATTCCCCCCTATCTTCCTGGTCTCAAAACCAGATGGGACTTACAGCACCATCATAAACCTTAAAAGATTGAACAGTTTTTTGATACAAAAACACTTCAAGATGGAGACTTTGAAGTCGGCAATGAAGATTCTCTTCCAGAACTGTTTCATGGTAGTACTGTATCTAAAGGATGCATACTACCATGTTCCAATTTATCAGGGGCATCAGAAGTACCTGCAATTTGCACTATACATGAACGGAGTTCTCGGACATTACCAGATTCAGTCCCTCCCATTCGGCTTTACGATGGCACCACGAATCGTCAAAAAGTTAATGGTGGAGGTGATGGCTCATCTGCGAGAACGACAGATCATCATTGTACCGTACCTAGACGACTTTCTGATTGTGGGAGTCTCATGGAAATAGTGCAACTCCCGACTTCAGAATAGTGCAATCCACCTTGTCAGACCTAGGCTGGATCATCAATCTAGAGAAATTAAGATTGGTGCCCACTACACGTCAGACATTCCTGGTATTCATTTTGGACTCTCATACCCAGCTTTGCCTCATTTCGCCTGAGAAACAGTACAAGATTCTCACATTGGCCTCTGCAGCAGTGCACATTACATTACAGGGGGCAATGTTTCTCCTGGTTACCATTACATCCTGCATTCCTGCGGTCCCTGGGCAGAGTTGCATGCAAGGTATCTCTAGTGGGAGGTCTTAAAGGAACAAGTTCGCTTAGAATCCTCCTTGGGAGGAAGGTTGACTCATCAGACACCATAGAGTCCCTGGGGTGGTGGCTTCACCAAGAACACTTATCAGTGGGGGTTCCTTTGGTTCTTCCTGTGACAGACCTCATTACTACGGACTCGAGCTCCTGGGGGTAGAGTGCTCACTTTGGGGATCACTCAATTCAGGGAGCTTTGGATTCACACCAATCTCGAATGTCCTCAAATTTGGGGTATCTCCGAGCAGTAAAGGAAGCTATAGAAGGGTTTCTTCCTTACCCCCAGGGTCACCATCTGAGAATACAATTAGACAACAGAGTATCTGTAGCATACTTAAATCACCAGGGGGGCACAAAGTCTCTAGCCCTGATGAACCTTAGTTGGGAAATTTGTCACTTGTTACAGAAGCAACACGTATCTCTTTTACCCTTACACATACAGGTGGAGCAAAATTGCAGAGCAGACATCCTCAGCTGGGTTCAATTGAGACAGGGGGAGTGGGCCCTGGATCCTGTAGTTTTTTCTCAGATCACAGACAGATGAGGGTTCCGGAGTTAGATATTTTTCCACTCGGGAGAACATGCAGGTACAGAGGTTTCGTTCTTTGCTGTAGATTCCCTCCAGATCCCATAGTCCTTGGGCCGCCTCTACGCATTCCCTCCTCCCGTGTTAATTCAAGGTATCCTGAGGAAGATTCTGGAAGACAGCTAGGGTCATCATGATAGCTCCCCTCTAGCCCAGGAGTGCTTGGTTCTTCTGGCTATGCACCATGTCCATAACAGAACCCTGGATACTACCA
The DNA here is from genome assembly GCA_033576535.1 of Allobates femoralis. Lineage (NCBI taxonomy): Eukaryota > Metazoa > Chordata > Amphibia > Anura > Aromobatidae > Allobates > Allobates femoralis. The sequence goes on from JARQOC010000003.1 coordinate 340,234,481, forward strand.
GTATCCCAGACATTTCTCTCCCAGGGGCCAGTTCATTATCCACAAGTCTTGGGTCTTCTTGGCATGGAACTTGAGAGAAGGATCCTGAGGTGCGGAGCTTTTTCCACTGGATTGATTGACACACTTTTGAGAAGTAGGAAGCCAGTCACTACCAACATTTATGGTAAGTTGTGGAAAAATTCTTGTCCTACTCTGGGCAACCTCTGAGGGAGAAGCTCCAGTTACAGCTATTCTTGAGTTTCTCCGGAAAGCTTGGGATATGGGTCTATCTGTCAATACCTTAAAAGTTCAGGTCTCAGCTCTGGGAGCCTTATACAATTTCAACCTGGCCAGTTCCCCCTGGGTATGATGCTTTATTCAGACATGTTAGAGGGCCTCTCCGATACCCTGTCTAAAGATTCCCCTGTGGGATCTCAGTCTAGTTTTAGATGCTCTAACAAAGGTCCCATTTGAACCCGTTTCTGATGCCTCTCCTAAAAACCTTACCCTGAAGGTAGTCTTATTAGTAGCATTGACTTCTGCCAGACGTTTGAGTGACTTGCAGGTGCAGGCCTTATCAGTGGTAGGACCTTATACACAGATTTTAGATGATAGTTTCATACTTCGGTTAGACCCCTCTTTTTTTCCAAAGGTTGCTAAACATTTCCACAGGGTTCAGGAAATTGTGTTACCCTCCTTTTGTGATCATCCGACTAACCCTAAGGAAGAGGTCCTACAAACAGATGTCAAAAGAGCTCTGATTACATACTTAGAGGTGTCCAAACAGTGGAGGAGTTCTCAGAATCTCTTTATTTCCTTTCAGGGGGCTTCTAGGGAAAAGGGGTGTCAGCTAGATGGCTCAGGGAAACTATAGCCTTAGCCCATTCCTCTAGTAGTGTCCCTGTTCTGGTAGGCATCTGTGCTCATTCTACCAGGGCTTTTGCCACTTCTTAAGCAGAGAAAGCTGACGTGCCTCTAGAATTAATCTGTAGGGCAGCCACTTGGTCTTCTCCTACTACTTTTTTTCAAACGTTACAGACTTGTCTTATCTTCCACTGATGAGGTGACCTTTGGTAGACTCGTTCTTCAAGTGGTGGTCCCTCCCTAAGTTTTCTGTTTTTTCTCTGAAATCTCTCAAGTGATGCTGTCATGGCGATGAAGGAAAAATGTAAATGACTTAACCGTAATGGATTTTTCAGAAGCCACGACAGCACCACCACTTACCTCCCTTCTTATATGGTTGTAGTTCACGTTTGAGGTGTTATTATTATGATACATTATTTGGTGGTGGTATGTATACTAACTTTTTCAGGTACTCCTGTCTGAACTCTGTAAACTAACTGAAGCATAGGAGAGGTGCCGCCTTTTTATTTCAAGGGTTTCCTGTCTTGGATGGGTGTGACCTCTCTAAGATGGTGCTATCGTGGCTCCAGAAAAACCCATTACCAGTAAGTGTAATGGTGGATATGGTGGGTTATATTGTAACTGCACTTTACAGGTGCTTTGTTCTTGTAATACTGTGTATTCCGCCCTTCTGCACTTCCTGTGTACAATTTACACTCCTGAGTTTGATAAATGAATTACTGTGGACATGTCCTTATTTGAAATCCAAAAGGGGACGAAGTGTACACGATCCGCGCTGCTGAAATGAGAATACTGACCCAAGGGTTGATGCAATGATGCTCTTTTATTCCTTCTCCAACATGTTTCGGAGCCTGTTGTGCTCCTTCCTCAGGGATTAGCAATATCAAGAGCCCATACAACAAATTTCCTTATATACATTTGAAAGACAACAAATTAACTATATCATAATGATGTGGTAGGAAGGGAAGGATAGAAGTGACGTGTATTTGCCCACAATCTCAATTTCAAAGTTATTATGTTGAAATAAATCATCAGAAACCTTCCTCATATTCCATACAAATAATCTGATTAATCGGTTCATATATAGAACAAGTATTTCATCATAAAAATAGGTAAATTAAATAAAATAGAATTAGATAAAATATCTAAAGGCTGGTGTTTAGATTCGAACTTACTAAATAAAATTAGTGTCATAGAATGAGGTTGTGCTCTAGTGTTATAGACTATAGAGCTACTTGTGATCAAGTGTGACATTAGTCCGTTTGGAGAAATCACCAAATTTAACAGAAGAGGAATTAAATGATTTTTGTTTATAGATCAAACATAGGATAAGAGAAAATAAAGTGCAGTGAACGTGATGACAATCAACAAGTGATGTCAAGGGTAAAAAAATATATACAAAGAAATCTTTTTAGTAAATTGTGTGTATTAGTTTTCTAAATAGTAACAGATGTGTGTACCGTGTTAGCCAGTAGATAGAAAGATATTGAAATCTGAGAGTCCTCAGTGGGTGATACCTTTTAATGGCCAACTGAAAAGATGGTAAACATAGCAAGCTTTCAGGACACTAAGGCCCCTTCGTCAGGCTGGTAATGACACAAATTCTGAACACACATACAGTCATATGAAAAAGTTTGGGCACCCCTCTTAATCTTACTCTTTTTCTTTTTTTGTTTAAAATAGTTTTTTTGCGACAGCTATTTCAGTGTGATATATGTAATAACTGATGGACACAGTAATATTTCAGGATTGAAATGAGGTTTATTGTACTAACCGAAAATATAAATATGCATTATTTCAAAAATTGACAGGTGCAAAAGTATGGGCACCATTCTGCTTTTCATGATTTGAATACTCCTAACTATTTTGGACTGACTTACTGAAGCACTAAATTGGTTTGGTAACCTCATTGAGCTTTGTACTTCATAGCCCGGTGTATCCAATCATGAGAAAAGCTATTTCAGGTGTCCACTTGCAAGTTGTTCTCCTAGTTGCATTTCTCTGAGGAGTGGCATCATGGGCTCCTCAAAACAGCTCTCAAATTATCTTAAAAAAAGATTGTTCAACATAGTTGTTCAGGGGAAGGATACAAAAAGTTGTCTCAGAAATTTAATCTGTCAGTTTCCACTGTGAGGAACATAGTAAGGAAATGGAAGACCACAGGGACAGTTCTTGTAAAGGCCAGAAGTGGCAGGCCAACAAAAATATCAGAATGGCAGAGAAGAAGAATGGTGAGAACAGTCAAGAACAATCCACAGACCACCTCCAAAGACCTGCAGCATCATCTTGCTGCAGATGGTGTCACTGTGCATCGGTCAACAATACAGCGCACACTGCACAAGGAGAAGCTGTATGGGAGAGTGATGCGAAAGAAGCAGTTTCTGCATGCACGCCACAAACAGAGTCGCCTGGGGTATGCAAAAGCACATTTGGACAAGCCAGTTTCATTTTGGAAGAAGGTCCTGTGGACTGATGAAACAAGGATTGAGTTGTTTGGTCATACAACAAGGCGTTATGCATGGCGCCACAAAAACACAGCATTCCAAGAAAAACACTTGCTAACCACTGTCAAATTTGGGGGAGGGTCCATCATGCTTTGGGGCTGTGTGGCCAATGACTGCATCGGGAATCTTGTTAAAGTTGAGGGTCGCATGGATTCCACTCAGTATCAGTATTCTTGAGAATAATGTTCAAGAATCAGTGTCAAAGTTGAAGTTAAGCCGGGGATGGATCTTTCAGCAAGACAATGATCCAAAACACTGCTCCAAATCTACTCAGGCATTCATGCAGAGGAACAATTACAATGTTCTGGAATGGCCATCCCAGTCCCCAGACTGAATATCATTGAACATCTGTGGGATGTTTTGAAGTGGGCTGTCCATGCTCGGCGACCATCAAACTTAACTGAACTGGAATTGTTTTGTAAAGAGGAATGGTCAAAAATACCTTCATCCAGGATCCAGGAACTCATTAACAGCTACAAGAAGCGACTAGAGGCTGTTATTTTTGCAAAAGGTGGATCTACTAAATATTAATGTCACTTTTCTGTTGAGGTGCCCATACTTTTGCATATTACTGTGTCCATCAGTTATTAAATATATCACACTGAAATAGCTGTTGCAAAAAAAAACAATTAAAAAAAAAAAAAAAAAAAAAAGAGTATGATTAAGAGGGGTGCCCAAACTTTTTCATATGACTGTACATATATACATAAGCAAAAGAGAAAAAGAAAAAAAAAGGAGAAGAAAAGGAAAAAAAAAGGAAAAAAAAACAAAACAGTGTTATAAGCTGTGGTAAATACAACAGTTGACGTTAAGCAGAGTAAGATTAGGGAGGGGTAAAGGAGCTGGGAAAAGAAAAAACAACTTTAGATAGCGGAACAATTTATTATATGGTAGTGTCTGTAATGCCGAGTGAAAAAATTTTGTAAAATTTATTATGGTTAGTGGTCTGTGGAAACCTGAAAATACTTCAGTGAGTTGTGGAGAGCAATAAATGAAGCGAGAGAGCTCACATAAGAAAAGTCAAAAGTTCATATTCCTGAAAATGGAGTCTCTTGAAGATGTGATCTCCCCAAGTGTCCTTCTAATTTATATAAAAACGCATGAATCGACTTCCGGTTCCGGCGCCGCCATGACCAGCCGCATCTAGCAGAGCTCCGGGACCCGCCGCGGCAATCTGGCCCCATCCAAGCGCCCTCTGAGCACCCGACTCCCCCCTAGCAACCGGCGGGAGACGGAGTAGAAGGACACCCCCCTGAAGCCGAAATGGACCGGTATGTGACGCGCAAAGGGGGTGATGGCCGATCTCCCCCTCAGCACGAGGCCACGGCTGATGGCGCCCAAAGCGCGGGCTGCGCTGTGGAGCGGGAGGCAACCGATTCGACCGGGCACAAAGCTGACGGGTTGGGAAAAACGAAGGGGTCGCAGCATGGTGCCCTGGACGGTGGAGACCAGAGGGGCACAACTGATCATAACAGTGGGAGCCTGGAGGGCTCTCTGGAGGACAGACTACAGGTTCAGACTGAGACAAGGCTAGTAGAAAAAACACAAGAACTGCATGAAACACACATAAACAGGCGACAGGAGATGCAGACTATAGACTATAAAATGCTGGCCAAAGAGCTGGCCACACACATGGCTGAGGAGTTTAAAGCAGTAATTGCTGACATGGTGGCCGCATCCACTGTAGAGCTTAAGAGAAGAACAGAAGCTCATGACCAGAGATTAAAAGAGACAGAAACCAGAATTGGCTCAGCTGAGGACAGAATATTAGAGCTGGAAGATCAAGTAGAGGCACTACAAAAGCGCTCTGAATATGCCTTCTCAAAATTAGAAGATCTGGAGAACAGATCGCGACGGAGCAATCTCAAGATAGTAGGCCTGCCTGAATCTATCCTAGCAGACCAGCTTGTAGAAATCTTTGAAGTAGACCTACCTAAAGCCCTGGGTCTACAACACAGGTGCAAAACAGAGCGCACCCATAGACTCGGGCCACCCAGGGACAATACGACCACTACAACAACTACCTCAAGAGACCCTTCCCTCTCTGGAAATTCTAACGACAAACCAAGACATTCTATTGCAAAATTTCTAAATCATAGAGATAAAGAAGAAATTCTCAGAGCTTATAAGGCCAGAAAACTGCACCTGTCATTACATGGCCAAAGAGTGTTAGTTTTTGCGGATTATTCACCAGAAGTCTCCCGCCGCAGAAGAGCTTTTAGTGAAGCTTGCTCCATACTATACAAAAGAAATGTACGCTTCCAGCTGAACTTCCCTGCCACCCTGAGGTTGAAAAGGGGAAAACGGGAGAAAGTTAAGGGTGCATAGCAGAACAAGACTTTACCGCTAACAATTTGCCGGTTGCTGCGGTGGGGCAAGATGTGGATGTATGAGCTGCATTGGAGGGAAGAAGAGAAGTCTTGCATTAGGACAGAAAAGGAGAAGTGAGGACAATACTTTCATGGGGGGGAAGATGGGGTGGGAGAGGGTACCTAGAGACATCCTTAACAGAACAAAAACATATCACTGTATAACCTGGAATTCAATCATCCTCTCTTGGCTACGGCTATGGGGAAAGCTACATAGATGGCTTATGAAACATCACCTGTCAGACACATCGCAAGAAGGGGGTCATGATGGTTAGGTGGGTCTCCTGGAACGTAAAGGGTATGCGCTCACCAGCAAAGCGCATGATGATTCTACGCCATCTTAAAAGGCTGCGTACAGATGTTGCTTTGTTGCAGGAGACCCACCTGACGTCTGAGGATTTCTTCAGACTCAAGAAGTTTGTGGTAGGGGAGATTTACGGTTCCGGTGCGGTGGAAAGGAATCCCACTCAAACTTACAAATTGAATTTTATCCCAATTCTCCTAAAAATCGAAAAGGAACTTACGGGATGGGCTAATTTGCCACTTTCTTTGATGGGAAGAAGTCATCTACTTAAGATGATTAGCTTCGCTAGACTATTGTATCCGCTCCAAAATATCCCCATGCTGTTAAAACATACAGATTTAACTAGATTGAACAAGGCCTTCTCGAAATTCCTATGGAAGGGGAAAAGACCTAGACTTGCTTTCAATGTATTGATACGACAAAAACAAGAGGGGGGCCTTCAGCTCCCAGATATCCGTGGCTATAACTTGGCATGTATCTTGCGTAATGTTCTTGATTGGGTGAGGGGCACTGGCAGACACTCAGACACAGCCCTGGAGGGAGAGTTTACTAGACCCTGGGAACTGTCAGCTTTGTTACACACGCCATTGCCCCAACTGCCCAAATCCATCAAGAACACAATAATATTTAGGGACACGATAGCAACATGGAAGGGGGTAAGGAAAAAACTTAATCTGTCTTGGAAGATTTCTAAACTACTCAACCCATGGAAATGCCCGGCATTCCCGTTAGGTCGTGAGAGCCGACTGTTCTTGGCGTGGAGAGAGAAAGGAATCAAAACGCTGAATGACCTTATGATCCCTGGAGAAAAAAGATGGATGACTGAAAGTGAGGTCCTCCACACTTACAACCTTCCGCGGTATCAGGCCATGCAGTACCGCCAGATTCATCATTACCTACTCTCGCAACTGAATGATATATCGAGAGAGCTCAGTGATAATCTATGGTCCAAATTGCTGGCTATGAATGAAGAAGATATATCAATAACTTCTCTCTACGCTAATTTACAGACGGTTTTATGGCCAGCAAAGAAGACACCCCTCTTCACAAAATGAAAAAAACACATGAAGGACCCTGACCTTACACAGAAAATAATAGAGGGTTGGGGGACCTGCAGACGTTTTATACAGGACGAACGCTGGAGAGACTCACAATTTAGGATTATCCATGGGACAATTTTGGCATTTAACATACCCTCGACACCAGGTAGACAGGAGACATGGGTAAACTGCCCTAAATGTAAAGCACACATGACAGATTTAGAACACGGCCTTTGGTCCTGCCCTGCTACTCAAAGATTCTGGATCTCAGTTGAACAGTGGGCGAGGGGAATATGCGTAGGACTAGACAAACTGAACCCAATGCTATGGCTTTTTCACTACCAGAATAACTCGACAGGAATGACACACCACATGTACTGTTTCACTATATTGCAATAACTGCAAAGAGATTGCTGCTGCAGTTCTGGTTGAACGATAGACCCCCTGACCTGGCACAGGTCAAGAATTCACTGCGAAAATCACTTGCACTCGAATCCTTAGACGCCACACGTAACCCTAGTAAACTAACAAAAACATTTTTTAATAAATGGAGAGGATTCATTGAACAGGAATTCACTGATGTAGAAATAAGGACTTTCATGCTATCTCATAGATCTTCAGCATGGTACGCCAATGAGGACCTGGGAGGCACGTTGGGTAGACTCAAATGTACCTGCCGGCATAAAACTCCACTACGAAATTTACAGTAAACTCAAATATGCACAAGACCTGTTGAGATGTACTCTAGGAAGGGAAGTGGGTAGGTTAGGGAGTTACTAGTTAATATTCTATAGAGCATTAATATAAAACGGTTACTGATATCAGAACACTATGATATAATATGGTGTACCTTTTTTCAATGTTGCTATTTGATATCTACTGTTATTCCTATGTCATGAATGTAACTGCATGTTTACTTACAATGTAAAATAAAAAATGATGGTTCAAAAAAAAAAAACGCATGAATCTGTGATGTCCCCAAATGCCCACTCATTTTATATAAAATCCCGTGAATCCATGTGAAATATTTAATCCTGTTTTGAATGTGCCAAATTTGCCAAAGGTCATTATCAGTTTGTATTTCCAAATTCTTCTCTCTCGCAGTGATTTGAAGTTGGTTTTCAAGATGAGCAGTCTCATATCAGTTTCAGTGTTGTGGTCAGGGCTGGAAAAATGTTTTGCTACAGGTAGATTCATATGCTTTTCTTTTATTGAGTGGCGATGAGAATTCATTCTTGTCCTGAATTTTTGCTCAGTCTCACCTATGTACATGCCACCTGTTGGACATTTGGTACATAGGATTAAATAGACCACATTGCTTGTGATGCAACTGAGTTACCTGGGATCTTGTAGTCCTGATCTGTCCCAGGAATCTTTATCTTGTCGGTTGTCATTATAGATGGACAGGTTTTGCACCTGTTCTGGTTGCAGGGAAAAGTTCCTGTAGCTGCTGGAGAGGACAGGGCGCTTCTGACAATGATGTTTTTTAGATTCGCAGGTTGTATAAAGCACAAGAGTGGGGGATCCGGAAATATTGATCTTAGTCTGGCATCTTTTTGTAGGAGTGGTTGCAGTTTCCGTGTGGCTCCTCTTAAGGTACCGTCAGACTCCGCAATCTCGCCTGGAAATCATATAGGCGATATGTCGCCCCGGAGAAATCGCCGTGAAATTGCCTCACGGTTGCGGCGTGTGATTTGGAAATTTCACGGCGATAAATCGCACCTCGGCCGTCGCCTGGTTCCTGAACATTGCTCAGTAATCAGTCGCAATCGTTAAGGCAATATTTTCATGTTGTGGTGTGTGACAGGGTGATAATGATGGAAAGAGCGTTGCCTATGAATTCCCGTAGGCGTGCCTCAGCATGCTGAAGTCCATGCCCTGTCTGAGATGATTGGTGTGGGCTACTGTGTTCCATTGGCTGTCAGTTGACACCACACCATATTTGAAGAGCTGTCTGTTCAGCACCACACACATCTTCAGCTACACAACCGTCCGCTCAGTGCAAACTCCGATAGACAATGGCGTCATGTATTAGCCAGCCTCCCAGAGCAGGCTGACCAATCAGAATGCTGTTGCGTTGTCCAATGAGCGTGTATGGGGCGCGGTATACACCACTGTGGCACACCTATCTCCTCGCCGCACTGAACATATACGCCCACATTGCCTTTGAGATTGCAGCGTGTGAAGCGACGATGGAATTAGGCAAGATTGGTTCCGCTATAGGGGAGGCGATTTCCGGAGCGACACATCGCCTTAGCTTCAGGGCGAAATTGCGGTGTGTGATGCCGCCATCACGCACGTTAGATCACCACATATCGCCAGCCGAGATTGCGGCGTGTGACGGTACCTATAGTCCCTCCAGACTTGGATTGTAGGTGACTACGAAAGGAACTCTGTTGTTTTCTTCTCTAGTTTTGTAATGTAGGAGATGATTCCTTGATATACTGGTGGCTCTTGTAATCTGGTTTTCAATTGCTCTTGGATGGTAGCCCTGGTTCAAAAAGTTCTTTTTGAGGTCCTCAAGGTGATTGTCTCTGTCTGTAGTGTTGGAACATACCCGATTGTATCTGATGGCCTGGCTGTACACAATAGAGTTTTTTATGTGTTTTGGATGGAAACTGTCCCATCGGAGATATGTTGGTCGGTCAATAGGTTTCTGGTACAGGGATGTTTCTATTTCATTGTTCTGTAGCTTGATGATGGTGTCCAGAAAGCTGATTTCAGTGCAGGAGTAGTTGAATATTAAGTTGATGGTGGGATGAAACTAAAGTGTTCATGGAAAGTCTTCAGCTGACTGGTTGACTCTTGTGTAACTAAAATAGTGGATTTTACCAAATGTCTGAAAGTGTCTATATATACAGTGTTGGCCAAAAGTATTGACACCCCTGCAATTCTGTCAGATAATACTCAGTTTCTTCCTGAAAATGATTGCAATCACAAATTCTTTGGTATTATTATCTTCATTTAATTTGTCTTCAATGAAAAAAACACAAAAAGAATTGTCCTAAAGCCAAATTGGATATAGTTCCACACCAAACATAAAAAGGGGGTGGACAAAAGTATTGGTACTGTTAGAAAAGTCATGTGATGCTTAAATCACCCTTGCAGCCAGTTGACATGGAATAAAGTTGACTCAACCTCTGTCCTGTGTCCTTGTGTGTACCACATTGAGCATGGAGAAAAAAAAGAAGACCAAAGAACTGTCTGAGGACTTGAGAAACCAAATTGTGAGGAAGCATGAGCAATCTCAAGGCTACAAGTCCATCTCCAAAGACCTGAATGTTCCTGTGTCTACCGTGCGCAGTGTCATCAAGAAGTTTAAACCCCATGGCACTGTGGCTAATCTCCCTAGATGTGGATGGAAAAGAAAAATTGACAAGAGATTTCAACGCAAGATTGTGCGGATGGTGGATAAAGAACCTCGACTAACATCCAAACAAGTTCAAGCTGCCCTGCAGTCCAAGGGTACAACAGTGTCAACCCGTACTATCCATCGGCGTCTGAACGAAAAAGGACTGTATGGTAGGAAACCAGGAAGACCCCACTTCTTACCTCGAGACATAAAAAACTAGGCTGGCGTTTGCCAAAATTACCTGAGAAAGCTTAAAATGTTTTGGAAGAATGTTCTCTCTTTTTGGGCAAAGGCATCAACATTGAGTTTACAGGAGAAAAAAAGAGGCATTCAAAAAAAGAACACGGTCCCTACAGTCAATCATGGCGGAGATTTCCTGATGTTTTGGGGTTGCTTTGCTGCCTCTGGCACTGGACTGCTTGACCGTGTGCATGGCATTATGAAGTCTGAAGACTACCAACAAATTTTGCAGCATAATGTAGGGCCCAGTATGAGAAAGCTGGGTCTCCCTCAGAGGTCATGGGTCTTCCAGCAGGACAATGACCCAAAACACACTTCAAAAAGTACTAGAAAATGGTTTGGGAGAAAGCACTGGAGACTTCTAAGGTGGCCAGCAATGAGTCCAGACCTGAATCCCATAGAGCACCTGTGGAGAGATCTAAAAATGGCAGTTTGGAGAAGGCACCCTTCAAATATCAGTGACCTGGAGCAGTTTGCCAAAGAAGAATGGTCTAAAATTCCAGCAGAGCATTGTAAGAAACTCATTGATGGTTACCGGAAGCGGTTGATCACAGTTATTTTGTCTAAAGGTTGTGCAACCAAGTATTAGGCTGAGGGTGCCAATACGTTTGTCTGGCCCATTTTTGGAGTATTGTGTGAAATGATCAATGTTTTGCTTTTTGCTACATTCTCTTTTGTGTTTTTTAATTGAAGACAAATTAAATGAAGATAATAATACCAAAGAATTTGTGATAGCAATCATTTTCAGAAAGAAACTGAGTATTATCTGACAGAATTGCAGGGGTGTCAATACTTTTGGCCAACACTGTAATATATATATATATATATATATATATATATATATAAAGGAATACAAACTGATAACGACCTTTGACACATTCAAAACAGGATTAAATATTTCACATGGATTCATGGCATTTTATATAAAATGAGTGGGCATTTGGGGACAAAACAGATTCATGCGTTTTTATATAAATTGAAAGGACACTTGGGGAGATCACATCTCCAAGAGACTCCATTTTTAGGACTATGAACTTTTGACTTTTCTTATGTGAGCTCTCTCGCTTCATTTAATGCTCTCCACAACTCACTGAAGTATTTTTAGGTTTCCACAGGCCACTAACCATATAATAATACAGTCTGTTCTGCTTATCTTAGAAAGCTGGCTTCTCTTTTCCCAGCTCCTTTACCCCTCCTTAACCTTACTCTCCTTAACGTCACCTGTCGTATTTACCACAGCTTATAACACTGTTTTTTTGTTTTCTTCTTTTGCTTATGTATATATGTATGTGTCTTTAGAATTTGTGTCATTACAAGCCTGACGAAGGGGCCTTAGTATCCCGAAAGCTTGCTATATTCACCATCTTTTCAGTTAGCCATTAAAAGGTATCACCCACTGAGGACTCTCAGACTTCAATATCTTAGTTTTCTAAAAGCAGATTAGAACCATAAATCATTAGAGTGTTTAGTTCTATTCATGAGTCAGTTTGCAGTTGTGTCGGTGGCTTTACTGAAAAAAATAAGGAACATTATACCATTCCACCACTAAATCCAAACTGACTCCATTTGTATGGAATATTCAAATCTCATACACATTTACATATACACATGTGCATGTCATCAGAAGAATTGGTTCTTATTTTTAGTGTCAGAAGGGTCTACCCCTATAAACTAGGGAATTAGATGGTGATAATCCTGATGAAATTGATAGTACAGTGATAATTCTCTAAAAGTGCTCAAAATACTGTTAATTTCTCCTTCGCATTATTGGGGGACACAGGACCATGGGTGTATGCTTTTCTGCTACTAGGAGGCGACACTAAGTAGAGATTAAAATTGAGCGCTCCTTCTTGCTGCATACACCCAAGTGTGGGCGTAGATATTCAGTTTTTAGCTTAGTGTTGCAGGAGGCACATGCAGTCTGTAGCTCAGACCACACATACCCTCATTTCACTTTTACGTCTAATTTTCACCTAGCACAGAAGCGAGGGCAGCTCACGGGGACGGATCCTCATAAAAGGACCCCGCTCTCCTGGCGCAGAGCCACCAGTAGCCATGACACATACTTGCACCCCCCTGCAGGACAGGGAGATACGCAGGGCACCGGCACCCAGAGGGCACCAAGGGGAGCACACGGCTACAGAACAATTCCCACCTCCAGAGGCAAAGGAGGCAGGTGAGGAAGCACAGCAGCCAGCACATTTTGTTCACCAAGCCATCCCTAAGGGCTCTGGTGCAGCAGGGGCTGCAGGACCTTCACCCACCTCGGCACCCACAGCAGATGTCCCTAACGCGGCGGCTCCAGGCCGGGACGCACACCGCCGGTGAGTCGGGGTGCGCGCACAGCCCCAGGGGGGGTTGCCATCGCGGCCACCCGATGCTGCTCCCAGGGCCACAATCAATTGAGGCCCCGGTCTGGGCCTACACTACAGCGCCGCCCACGGCCCCGGCTCATTGGCCGTGCGCGCGTCACCACCCACGCCATAGGGGGTGGGCGCGATGACGCGGCCAGTCGCGCTCCTATTGGCCACTGAGTGTTTCACTCATGGCCAGGCCCACAATCATTGGCGCCACCGCTGCAGCCAGTGAGAATAGGCGCAGGGACAAGCCCACGCCTTTAACATCTCAATTGGCCACTGAGCATGTCGCTCATGGCCAAAGGTGCAGCCCCACAGTACAATAAAGAGCAAAGACTCACAGGCATCATGTTACAACATGTACCAGGGGCACAACCCTCAAACACGCCCCAAAACCGGTGCGAAAATCAAACAAAGCAGCTACCACACTGCAGCTGCACAGAGGTAAAGCCCTCAGGTAATAAACCTGGGGCTGATACCTGACTATCCCTCATGGAGACCTGCTGAAGTAGGGGGGGCACACAAAGCCCACATACTACCCAGTGACACATTCAGGTCACAGTCCTTTTATTCTGGTGCCTCTTCAAGGGAAAGACCTCAGCACCTCATGGACGACATACCAGGGGACACAGGATCCGGGTAAGCTCCATAGGAGACCCTCTTTCCTGCAAATATCCACCCCTGCCCTCATTACAAGCCAGTTAGGACACTGCAGTGCCATTGCTGACAGTAATCTGGTACGCAATGGCAGATCCAAAACCATCCAAGGACAAAAGCAGCACAGGGAACAAGGCATCATGCACCAGCTGCCAGACCACTCTCCCGTGCAAGCATATGTCACAATTTTGTAAGGACTGTGAACCTGAAAGTCCCATTGAGGCTACCGCTGATGCAGGTCCCAGCGTGCCCGACATTCCTCCATGGGGTATAGCACTGTCGCAACAGGTGGACTCCATAGTCCAAATGTTGCAGGCCCGTTCTGAGTCTCATGCAACCAGTACCCATAAGCGTCACCGCTCCCACTCCAGCAGGGAACAGCCCACAGACTCTCTAACCACTAGAAGACGGACTAATACCAGCCCGTCCCAGGACAATCTCCCAATACGTCATCAAGTGACAGGTCTCGCTCCCCTTCACCTTGTCACCGGTCCGAGTCACGCTCCGAGGGCGAACTATCAGACCCAGACACACCCTACGAGATTGAGACCATGGACATCCAGACATTGGTTGACAGCCTCATCGAAGCTGTTAACATGACAATGGATATCAAAGACGAGTGCGTCACCACGCCAGAGCGCAGCTTCTTGTTCTCAAAGACTAAACGCCCTCATCGAGTCTTCTCTAACCATGAGGAGATCGTCGGTTTAGTACAACCACACTGGGCCGGCCCGACAAGCGCTTCGCAGGCCGCAAGGCCATCAAAGCAAAATATCCATTTGCCCCAGACCAACACAAAAAATGGGCTGAATCTTTGAGGCCTCAGGGGCGGCTCTCTCGCCCTTGTTCGCTATAGCATGGGTGGCCAAAGCAGCGGGATTCTGGATCCAGAACATTCAGCAGACGCTGCAAGACCCCGACCAAAACCCGGCAGACCAACTCGATCTGCTGGCAAAACCACAGCACTACTTCCTGCTAGCATCCAAAGACGCAGCCAACTGCGCCGCACTGACAGCAGCAAACGCCATCTCCATGCGCCGAACCCTGTGGCGTAGAGGCTGGCACGCTGATCCAACATCAAAAAGATCACTCATAAACCTACCATACCAGGGAGGTCGCCTATTCGGCGAAAAACTCGACCAACTCATCTCCGAAACTACAGGGGGCAAAAGCAAGTTTCTCCCCCAGCAAGGTTCAAGCGGCCTTTTCGCCGCCCACAGTCACACGCTCCCAAGCCTCCCAAGGAACACCAAGGTGGTCCAGCTCTAATGCCAACACAAACGCAGGTCGGCCGACCCTGCGGGGCCAACAGCTACCCACACTCCTTTAAGACCAACCAAACATGGAAGACCCGCTCTAAACAAACTCATTTAAAGGCGGGAAGCCACAAAAGCTTAACACATGACTCCCCTCCGCAACCGCCTGACACCAGCATAACAGGCGGACGCCTTCAGCTCTTCCGCCACTCATGGCTCAACATCGTACACTACAATTGGGTCAGAGAACTGGTGTCGTCCGGCTACAAGATAGAATTCACATCCCGACCCCCAAATCCCCAACCGTTCCTCGAGGCCATCAACTCCCTGCTCAAAACAGCGTCATAAAACTGGTACCAGAAGACGAACAGTTCAGGGGCTACTACTCAAACCTTTCGTTGTCCCGAAAAAGGACGGGTCAGTGCGTCCCATCCTGGAGCTCAAACTTCTCAACAGGTTTGTAAACGTTCGGCAGTTCAGAATGGAATCCCTATGCTCAGTAATTCGCGTCCTTAGAGAAAGGAGAATTACTAGCAACCATCCACATACAAGACGCATATCTCCACATCCTCATCTTCCCACCCCACCAAAGATACCTGCAGTTCGTGGTACAAAAACGCCACTTCCAATTCGTCGCCCTGCCCTTTGGCTTGGCAAACGCACCCAGAGTCTTCACAAAGGTCATGGCAGCCGTCATGAGCATCCTGCACTCACGAGCAGTCGTCATCTTACTGTACTTAGACGATCTGCTGATCAAAAGCCCATCCTTCCAGGCATGCCTCGATAGTGTCAGAATCACAACGGACACTCTCTCCCGCCTGGGATGGCTCATAAACCCAGAAAGATCATCCCCAAACCCGGCCCAAACAATCAACTTCCTCGGAATGACCCTAGACACTGCAAGAGGGCTGGTCATACTCCCTCAGGGCAAGGCCTCAGCAATCCAAAAAGGCGTGCAGGTTCTTCACAGTCGATCCCCCCAGTCCATCCGCTTCGGCATGAGTGTCCTAGGAAAAATGGTGGCCGCAATGGAGGCAGTCCCCTTTGCTCAGCTACATTTCCGAGCCCTACAGCTCTCCCTCCTCTCGGCCTGGGACAAAAGCCCCTTCAACCTCAACCGCAAACACCGCTTATCCGCCAGAGTCAAAAGAACGCTCAAATGGTGGACACAGCCATCATCTCTCTCGCAAGGAAAATCCTTCCTCCCACTCCAGTGGCTGATCGTAACCGACGCCAGCCTACTCGGCTGGGGGGCCGTCTACTTTCAGCACACGGCTCATGGGCGTTGGACACCCCAAGAGTCACGCCTCCCAATCAACATCTTAGAACTGCGAGCAATCCGACTAGCACTCCAACACTTCCATTACTTCCTAGCCGGACGCCCCATCCGCATTCAATTGGACAATGCCACGGCTGTAGCGTATATCAATCACCAGGTCGGCACGCGCAGCAAATCAGCAATGTACGAGGTGGAACACATCCTACAATGGACCGAAAGAACCCGGTCAATCATATCAGCAGTCCACATCCCGGGGGTGGACAACTGGGCAGCGGACTTCCTAAGCCGCCAGGGACTGGCCTCAGGGGAATGGTCTCTACACCCGGACGTTTTCCACCAAATCTGCCAATGCTGGGGAACACCCAACGTGGACCTCATGGCATCAAGAATGAATGCATAAGTCCCGGCGTTCGTGGTCAGATCCCGGGACCCACTGGCCCTAGGAGTAGACTCCCTAGTCCTCCCCTGGTGCTAATTCCAGCTCCCGTACATCTTCCTGCCACTCCCTCTAATCCCTCGAGTGATCAGGAAGGTCAAGGCAGAAAGGGCGCAAGTAATCCTCATCACCCCAGACTGGCCACGGCGGCCATGGTACGCAGAGCTCATACAGCTATTCACTGACGCGCCCTGGCCACTCCCAAACAGGCAGGACCTCCTGTCCCAGGGCCCCTTCTACCACCAGAGCTCGGGAGCCCTGTCTTTAATGGCATGGCGATTGAATCCTGGCTCCTGACCCAGGCAGGGTTTACACCTAAGGTCATAACCACCATGATCAACGCCCGAAAAACATCATCCTCATGCATCTACTACCGCACCTGGAAAACCTAGTTCAAGTGGTGCGAAGACCGCAACTGTAACCCACTCCTCTTCTCCATCCCCTCGATCCTAGAGTTCCTCCAGAATGGCCTCGCCGCGGGACTAGCACCAAATTCCATGAAAGGCCAAATTTCAGCCTTAAGTGTTCTTCTCCAACGCAGGATTGCGTCAAAATCACAGGTTAAAACATTCATCCAAAGGGTATCCCACACACGACCCCCTTACAGGACGCCCGTGGCTGTCTGGGACCTAAACCTAGTTCTCGACGTTCTCCAAGACACGCCGTTCGAACCGTTGAAAGATGTCCCTCTAGCCCATCTCTCTTACAAGGTCGCCTTCCTCGTCTCTATTACATCAATTAGGCGCGTGTCCGAGCTGGCCGCCCTATCCTGTCGGCCCCCCTACCTATCCTTCCACAAGGATAAAGTCGTCCTACGTCCTTCTCCATCTTTCTTACCCAAGGTGGTATCTCAATTCCACCTTAACGAGGACATCATCCTCTCGTCCTTCTGCCCAACTCCAATACACCGGATCGAAAAGCAGCTCCATACCCTGGACCTGGTAAGGGCCCTCAGACATTACTTCTCCCGAACAGCTCCATTCCGCAAAACAGAAACGCTGTTCGTCATACCCAAGGGTCCTAGAAAGGGAATGGCTGCCTCCAAATCCACATTGGCATGATGGATCTATTCCACGATCCAGGAAGCCTACCACACCAAGGGAATGCCAATCCCAGAAGGAATCAAGGCACACTCAAGTCGGTCAGCAGGCGCCTCATGGGCCATTCGCCACCAAGCCTCTGCGGCTCAGGTCTGCAAAGCTGCAACCTGGGCCAGACTACATACATTCACCAAACACTACAACATCCACACCCAGGCCTCTGCAGATGCAAGCTTAGGTAGGAAGATCTTACAGGCAGCGGTCGCGCAGCGGTAAGCAGCTAGCGCATGATTCCCGACCACCACTGCTAAATTCTCACCCAGGGACTGCTTTAGGACGTCCCATGGTCCTGTGTCCCCCAATGATGCGAAGGAGAAATAGGGATTTTGTGTACACAGCACCCACCCTTTAACACATCCGCACTCACAGCACACCGCCATATGCGAAGTGTACCTAATAAGCACAGCATTGTACCTTACACCATTCGTAACTTATTATCAGCTCTCCTACTGCTTTAGTACTAAACTGAATATCTACGCCCATGCTTGGGTGTATACTGCAAGAAGGAGGGCTCAATTTTAATCTCTACTTAGTGTCGCCTCCTAGTGGCAGAAAAGCATACACCCAAGGTCCTGTGTCCCCCAATGATGAGCTAGGAGAAAAGGATTTTACGGTGAGTACACAAAAATCCCTGTATTGTCAATATATGAAATAAATGTTATGAGAAATTAATCTTCTGTTTTTTCAAAAATCAGGTCCCAGAAAAACCATCACAGAGGAAGCTGCCTGATAATATGAAATTTATTTAATTTATAGACAATATTAACAATATTTTGCTCTTGATATTGCTAATCCCTGAAGAAGGAGCAGGTTCCGAAACATGTTGGAGAAGGAATAAAGAGCATCATTGCATCAACCCTAGGGTCAGCATTCTCATTTCAGCAGCGCGGATCGTGTACACTTCGTCCCTTTTTGGATTTCAGTTGGATACCATTTACACTTGGAGTGTGGATGCTGCACCAGCTGTATACGCGAGTAACACCAGGTTGTGGGGCACACAACCTTACCAGGTGAGTACCCAATACTATAGCAATAGCCCAGCTATCATTGAGATAACACCCTATTGCGCTTTATTGTCTCCTATTATTTAGATATCCTTATTTGGTCATTCTACAAGTTCTTTGTAAATGTTTGTACCACTCCCCCTGGAGTGTGAATAGATAGAACTGGTTTTGGATATTGGTTTGGGGGAGGAGAAGCAAAGTGAGATTTCAGTCTTTGTGTGTGTAGGAAGCTGAGTTCAGACCAGCTCCACAAGGGATTTAGACAAACATGGATTAAATGGACATACAATATATTGATAGATTGCTTTATGGAACTTTATGTTTTTCAAGCAATAAAGGTTCTTGAGCTGTTCACACACCTCTCGCTCTGTTGATTGTGGGATACCAGAGAAGGACCCCGTGACAACTGGTGGGATCAACAGAGCGCAGCCCAATGAAGAACCATCCACAGAATGAGTACAGACACTAGACTGTATCCAGTCTACAGGAGAGAGCCAGAGACCTGGGCCTGAACTACCAAGGACTGACTAAAGAGGCTTTAATTGATCTGCTGATGGGTGCTAGCCCGGCCACCTCCTCCCAGATGTCTAGCAGACAAGCGCTGGAGTCAGGGATCCCCACCCCCAAAAACAAGAGATGGTGGCTCTGAGCCCAGTCGTCTCTCAGGAGTATAAGGAGGAAGCTGTTCACCGAGCACAGCGGAAACAAGGAGCCATGGAGCTCGAAAGAGGGAGCAATGTAGATCCAACGATCTAGGAGCCTACATGCATCACCAGGACAGACTTCGTCATTTGATGAGACTTCCGGAGATCTGCATGGGTTCTTTAAGGACTTTGAGCAGCAGTGTGCCGTGATGGAGGTGGCCCACTCTGAATGGATGCGTTTGTTAGTGAGACTCCTGAATGGAAGCGTGGTGGAGGCTTATCAAACTATTGACTTGAGTGGAGCCGCGATTATAACTTTGTAAAATGGACTATATTGGATTAACATGCTATGCCCACAGACTCAGATAGGGCCCAGTTCCGAGACCTCCAATGCACCACAGGGAAATCGTTTAGGATGCATGCCCATAAGATGTACCAGGCATGCTGGAGATGGACTGGAAACGGAAATTGTCTTGACTGTGGAAGGTGTTGTACAGGTATTTCTTAAAGAAACAATTTCTTGCCAAGTGCCCCTCAGAAATACGAGAATGGGTCCGGGAACGCATGCCTCACACATTGCATAGAGCTGCAGCCCTAGCCGATGAGGCCCTTACTATCCCACCACAGTGAAGGAGGCTACTGGATGATAAATCTCAGCCTGCCCTTGCATCCTGACCCCCTCCAGTCATATCTGCCCCTCCACTCAGCCACAGGCTGATGACAGCCACACCTCAAAATCCTGGGCACCAACAGTTCTGACCACGACTAGGGGGATTTACAGAGGGGAGATGTTATGGGTGTGGGAAACCTGGGCACCTGCAAGCTTGTTATCCCTCAAGGATTTGGAGGGAGCTCCATGTACTTCACCTCATCTGGTGAAGCTTGTGCATTATAAACCAGAGCCTACCCTTGCACCCCGGCACCCTCCAGTTACATCTGCCCCATCACCCAGCTGCAGGTCGATGACCACATCTTACAATCCTGAGCCCCAACAGTTCCAACCACAACCTTGGGGAATCACAGAGAGGAAATGTTATGACTATGGGCAGCCTTGCCACCTGCAATCTGGTTGTACCTCAAGGACGCGGAGGGAGCCAAGCACACCACCACCTCTTTCGGTGCAGCATGAGCACTGTATCCCACCTGAGGAGTTACCACCACCCCGACCAGAGTGGACAGCTGAGCCCTGCACCACAGATACCCCTTATGCATTGCATGGACCCCGGCCTTTGTCCCCAAGCTACCAATAACAACGTCAACGTCACCTGCAGGATGTCTCAATTGATGAATGCAAAGTGTCGAGATTTAGAGACACAGGGTCTTTCTTGACTATTGCTGACCCCTGTTTGATTCGACCAGAGGCAATTCACCCAGGCCCCATGTTCCCCATTGTCCTGGTGGGGGATACTCGCAAATACATAGAGAGAGCTTGGGTGCGTTTGAATTATGGTTATGTGGAAAAACTGTGCTGCATTGGAGTTATGGAAGGACTTCCCGCAGATATCCTACTGCTAAACGACCTTGGGGAGTTACAGTGACATTTTCTGGGAGCCGACACTCGACAAGAGGAACCATAGACTCCTTCAGGCCGACCTACCTGCCATTGTGCAAAGACTTATTGACAATTAAGCGATGTGGACTAAAGTGAGATGGCCAAAGGTCTGTGTAGACCTCATGGCATGCTCACTTATTGAAAGGGGGAGAGGTTGTGATGGTGGATATGGTGGGTTATGTTGTAACTGCATTTTACAGGTGCTTTGTTCTTGCAATACTGTGTATTCCGCCCTTCCCCACTTCATGTGTACAAATTACACTCCTGAGTTTGATAATTGAATTACTGTGGACATGTCCATATTTGGTCATTCTACAAGTCCTCTGTCTGTAAATGTTTGTACCACCCCCCCCCCCGGAGTGTCAATACAACTGGTTTTGGATGGTGATTCGTGAGAGGAGAAGCAGAGTGTGATTTCAGTCTTTGTGCGTGTAGGAACTGAGTTCAGACCAGTTCCACAAGGGATTTAGACAAACCTGGATTACATGGATATACAATATATTGATGGATTGTTTTATGGAATTCTATGTTTTTCAAGCAATAAAGGTTTTTGGGCTATTCACACATCTCTCCCTCTGTTGATTGTGGGATACCAGAGAAAGACCCCGTGACAGTAAATTAGATTTTTGCTGCTGTCAATTGTTTGGACCTCTTACCACCCCTCTAAAAAGTCAACGGAAGCAGGGATTCCCAGGCAGTCTCCCAAGCCTATACTTGCCCAGCCTCCAACTGCGTAGCTTCTGTGGTCTGATGAAAGCATGCACATTCAGTTTAGAGCAGCTGCTGACCAGGGATTCCTAGGCAGTCTCCCATCCCAATACATGCTCAACCTCCAAGTGCTTAGCAACTGTGACCTGACAAGGGCATGCATGTTCATTTCAGAATGGCCACTGACAAGGGCCTGACTCATCTGCGGTACTTTTTAAGAGGCATACATTAAACAACCCAGTTTTCGTTGGTGTCAATTGTTTGAACCTTTTACCACCACTTTGGCCTCTAAAAAGTCAACGGAACCAGGCAGTGTTCCATACCTATACATGCACAGCTTCCAACTGCTTAGCTTCTGCAGTCTGACGACGGCATTCCCATTTAACTTAGAGTGGCTGCTGACCAGGAATTCCCAGGCAGTCTCCCATCCCGATACATTCCCAGCCTCCAACTGCTCAGCTTCTGTTGTTTGATGAGGGCATGCACATTCAGTCTAGAATGGCCGCTGATGAGGAATGCTATCAGCACTGAGTGAACTTTAATGAGTTGTGAAGTCCAACTGCAATAAATTGTCAAGTCTCAAAATTAGTAATTCGTTTATTTTATACCTAAAAGAATTCATGCATAAATGTAGGCATGTATAAAATGGTAA
This sequence comes from Allobates femoralis, assembly GCA_033576535.1. Lineage (NCBI taxonomy): Eukaryota > Metazoa > Chordata > Amphibia > Anura > Aromobatidae > Allobates > Allobates femoralis. Next base: position 340,256,778 of record JARQOC010000003.1, read on the forward strand.
CAATTAGCAGCACACATATTTGCATTATTAGGACCACTCTCCACATCTGTCCAGTTTGACCTAACCCATCAACTGGCTTCTTTGTCCCAAAAGTGGATCTCCCTCCTAATATAAGTTGTATTGACAGGTCTGAAGACCTGCCAAAAGCAGTCTCAAAGCAGTGATTGCAGAATCCTTCCTCTAAGTTTCCCTAAAAATGCTGTGTTTGGCCTTAAAGCAGGTATTGCAAAATCATTCAGTTTCCCCTAAAAAGGCAGTTTCACCTCAAAGGAGTGATCACAAAATCACTCAGTTTCCCATTCAAAGGCTGTGTTTGGCCTCTAACTAGTTATTACTAAATCGTTCGGTTTATCATAAAAAGGTGTTTTTTTGCCTCTCACCAGTGATTGTCAAAAATCCTTCAGTTTGTACTAAAAATGCATTTTTTTACCTCAAAGTGGTGATTTCAAAATTGTTCATTTTCCCCTAAAACAGCTGTGCTCAAAGCAGTGATTGCAAAATTCTTTAATTTCCCCTAAAAAGACTGTATTTGGCCTTAAAGTAGTGAATGCAAAATTCCTCAGTTTCCCTAAAGGTACCTTTACACGCGGCAACTTGTCTAGGAATTTCACTGGCAACTTACTGGTTGCAGTGAAATCATGGAGACATTGTTCCTTTTGTACACAGCAACAAGATAGAACAATGTGTCCATGATTTCACTGAAACCAGTAAGTTGCCAGTGAAATTCCTAGAAAAGTTGCTGCGTGTTTGGCCTCACAGTAGTGATTACAAACTTCTTCAGTTTCCTCTAAAAAGGCAGTTTGGCCTCAAAGCAGTGATTGCAAAATCCTTCAGTATCTCATAGAAGGGCTGTGTTTGGCCTCTAATCAGTGATTGCCAAATCCTTCAGTTTTTACTAAAAAGGCATTTTTTTTGCCGCACAGCAGTGATTTAAAAATCGTTCAGTTTCCCCTAAAAAGGTAGTATTTGGCCTCACAGCAGTGATTGCCACATCCTTCAGTTTGTTTAAAAGAGGCTTTTTTTGTCTATAACCAGTGATTGTCAAATCCTTCTATTTGTACTAAAATGGCTGTCTTTAATAAGTGCTTTCCAAATCTGTGTTCATAAAACATGAGTGGGAAATATTGAGGTTGTGATGGAAAGGGAAAGTGGAAAATGGTGGTTAGAAAGGGGAGTAGTGGGACGTGGCCTGACCATAGATCTGTAAAGTCATGTTTAAACACTGGCTCCACAGACCCAGGGCTGTAAAGAAGACTTACCCTGCTGATTCTGCCCGGTGATGTCAAGAAGGAGGAAGCCCGATCATTCCCTAAGCTGCCCGCTATCTTTAGGACTGGTGAGGAGCGGATCATTTGGAGCCGCCGGTGAGAAGAGCCCGCACTCTCCTGTCATGGCACCTGGCTCTTCTCAGAAGACGACACATGGGACCGCGCCACAGCAGAAGGGAAGACCGTGAAGCCTCCCACAAACACACACGGTGGCCACACAGCAATGCCACCGGGGGAGGGAGAGAACGGTGGAGGCTGAATTAATCCCTGGGGACCCATACCGGCTGGGAGCAGAGCAGGGAGCTACAGGAGGTGACGGTGAGTTCAATGAAGAGACCCACACTGCTGTAGCAGCCATGCAGGCTCCCTCTCCCCCCCCAGACATGCAGCTCCCAGACAGAGCTGCAAGATATTAGAGACCTCATCCAGGCCTTGCCATCTAAATATGATCTGGATGCTACCGTGTTTCCCCCGAAAGTAAGGCCCCCCCGATTGTAAGGCCGCCTAGGGGTAAAGGGGGGCCTGCTAATGTAAGGCCTCCCCCGATTATAAGGCCTTACAACCGGGGGGGCCAATGTAAGGCCCCTAGCAGAGGGGGGGGAGCGGGTCGCACGTCACGTGCGCCCGCTCATTACATATGCACTGCATCCCCCTGTCAATCAGCGACAGGGGGAGCAGTGCATTATACGGCATATATGGGCCCCCTCCTGCTGGCACACTACCCCCCTGTTCTGAGGCCCCCACCGCTGCTGCTGCAGACATCTTACCCTCCAGGGTCTTCTTGCAGCAGCCAGCGCGTCGGTCCTCTGTCCTCGGCTGTCTCCCGGATCATGTGACCGGCCGGTCGCACTCGCGATGACGTCATGCGCTGCGACGGGTCACATGATCCGGGAGACAGCCGAGGACAGAGGACGGACGCGCTGGCTGCTGCAAGAAGACCCTGGAGGGTAAGATGTCTGCAGCAGCAGCAGCAGCAGCGGTGGGGGCCTCAGAACAGGGGGGTAGTGTGCCAGCAGGAGGGGGCCCATATATGCCGTATAATGCACTGCTCCCCCTGTCGCTGATTGACAGGGGGATGCAGTGCATATGTAATGAGCGAGCGCACGTGACGTGCGACCCGTTCCCGCAGTGTCCCAGCAGGAGGGGGCCTGTAGGCCACACTGCTGGGGCACCCAATGTAAGACCCCCCCCCGAAAGTAAGACCGGGGGCCACTTTTGGCCCCCAAAAAAATGTAAGACAGGGTCTTACTTTCGGGGAAACACGGTATAGTGGCAAGGCTGGAGGCCTCTCAAGAGAGGGCACTAAGCTCCATTAGGGAAGATTTGGACACTATTAAGGAGCAAGCAGCTGCCACTGAGGAGGCCATTACCTCCATAGAAGAGAGGGTGACTAGTCTGGAGAGGGAGGTCCACCGCTCACACTCCCATATTGTCTCCCTAATATGATCTGATGACCTCATATGAGAACAGGGAGAGACTTAATAACATCCGTCTTAAGGTACCTTCACACACGGCAATATTGCTAGGCAATTTCACTGGCAATTTGCTGGTTGCAGTGAAATCATGGACACATTGTTCTATTTTGTTGCCGTGTACAAATGGAACAATGTGTCCATGATTTCACTGCAACCAGCACATTGCTAGTGAAATTGCCTAGCAATATTGCCGTGTGTGAAGATACCTTTAAAGGCATCCCTGAATCTATTACTACAGAGACTTTAAAGCAAAAAACCTTAGAAATTCTTAATACTGTCACACAGAGGGCACCAGACGCCTTGTACAAGGTTGACAGGATCCATAGAGTTTCCCTGCCTGGCTCCATAGATAATGCTAACCCGCGTGATCTCCTCTGCAGGCTGCATAATTTTATGGATAAAGATGATATTGTCTGAGTGGCGTGGTCTTATGGCAAGATTTCCTATGAGGACGCCCATATACGCCTTTTTCCAGACATTTCTAGCCGCACACTGTACATGAGAAGGCAATTACGTCCTCTCCATGCGAAGATTAAAGACAAAGGGGTGATGTACCAATGGGGCCATCCTTTTCATCTGATTGTGCGACAAGATGGCAAAATGTACTATCCGTGGATGAAAGAAGACCTGACTGGCCTATTTGCCTTTCTGGATATCGCACCGTTCCCAGTTCCAGACTGGCAGTCGCTGGATGGATTCATGAGACACAAGTCGTCAGGTTGTGAAGGAGCGGTCTACCGTGACAGCAATTCTTCAATGGCCAGCCCACGGCATAAGAGGAGAGGATTGCGAGAGCCCCCAAGACTTGATTGACCCCTGGCTTGCTGTGAGGTGGTTGCTCTGTTTTTTTTCTTTCCCTTTTCTTCCTAGGTCAAGATTCCATCGCAAGGTGGAGGGAGGACACATTTGATGTGCCACTGCGTTTTCCCCCCAGGTGGACTCCCACTAACAAAAAAGTGTGAAACAACTGAAAATATGTATTATATTCTAGGTTTCTTCAAAGTAGCCACCTTTTGCTTTGATTACTGCTTTGCACACTCTTGGCATTCTTTTGATGAGCTTCAAGAGGTAGTCACCGGAAATGGTCTTCCAACAGTCTTGAAGGAGTTCCCAGAGATGCTTAGCACTTGTTGGCCCTTTTGCCTTCACTCTGCGGTCCAGCTCACCCCAAACCATCTCGACTGGGATCAGGTCTGGTGACTGTGGAGGCCAGGTCATCTGGCGTAGCACTCCATAACCATCACACCTCCTCCTCCATGCTTCACGGTGGGAACCAGGCATGTAGAGTCCATCCGTTCACCTTTTCTGTGTCGCGCATAGACACGGTGGTTGGAACCAAACATCTAAAATTTGGACTCATCAGACCAAAGCACAGATTTCCACTGGTCTAATGTCCATTCCTTGTGTTCTTTGGCCCAAACAAGTATCTTCCGCTTGTCGCCTGTCCTTAGCAGTGTTTCCTAGCAGTTATTTTTCCACGAAGGCCTACTGCACTAAGTCTCCTCTTAATAGTTGTTGTAGAGATGTGTCTGCTGCTAGAACTCTGGGTGGTATTAACCTGGTCTCTAAACTGAGCTGCTGTTAAGGGTGCTTTCACACAGCGTTTTTTTGTGATCCGTGGCTGTCCATTGTAAAACTGACAGCCACGGATCAGATTTTGGCCCCATGTTATCCTATGGGCACGGATCACATCGGATTTGGCCTTATTGGCATCCGATTTTGGTCGGATCCGATCCTGGCCGATTTTTTGCTGTGCCCAAAATCGCAGCCTGCTGCGATTTTTGGCACAGCGGGTCAGATCGGACCGAATTGGATCCGACCTGATCCGCGCCAAATAACATGGGGCCTATGAAGCGCGGATCCGAGGAAACAGCTCATGTCTCCTCGGACCCGATCTTAGTGTACTGAGCATGCTCAGTACACTAACACCGCTCTGTGCCATCTAATATCACTTCTGCAATGTATATTCATACATTGCAGAAGTGACATCTCCTGAAAATAAAGGGTTAAAAATAAAAAAAACTTCATTCTCACCTGTCCACGATCCAGCGATGCCTCCAGCGCTCTGTGCTTCTAGGACCTGGCCTGACGTCACAGTTGAGTCACATGGCCGGTTACCGCGGTAACCGGTCATGTGACTGTGACATCACGCCAGGTCCTGTTGATCAGAAGAAGCTGGAAGCAGCGCGGGTGTCGCGGAGAGGTCAAAGAGGGGAGACACAGGGGGACAAAGAGGGGAGACACAGGGGGACAAAGAGGGGAGACACAGGGGAGACACAGGGGGACAAAGAGGGGAGACACAGGGGAGACAGAGGGGGACAAAGAGGGGGTGCAAAGAGGGGAGACAGAGGGGGACAAGGAGGGGAGACACAGGGGGACAAAGGTGACAGGAGGGAGAGAGAAGGGGGACGAGATGACAGGAGGAGCAGGGACAGGATCCAGCTGATGCTGCAAAATATCGGGTCGGATGCCTATTTGGCATCCGATTGCAGTCATCAGTTTGGATCCGATGCTGTCCGAGGGGAGCAGCAAAAAGTCTGATCCCCTCGGACAGCATAAAAACGCTGTGTGAAAGCAGCCTAACCTGCGATTTCTGAGGCTGGTTACTCGGATGAACTTATCCTCTGCAGCAGAGGTGACTCTTGGTCTTCCTTTCCTGGGGCGGTCCTCATGTGAGCAAGTTTCTTTGTAGCGCTTGATGGTTTTTGCAACTGCACTTGGGAACACTTTCAAAGTTTTCCCAATTTTTCGGACTGACTAACCTTAATTTTTTAAAGTAATGATGGCCACTCATTTTTCTTTACTTAGAATTTGTATTATGTCAAGAAAAAAGCAGCTATCAGCTGTGTATCCATCAGACTTCTGCACAACACAACTGATGGTCCCAACCCCATTTATAAGGCAAGAAATCCCACTTATTAAACCTGACAGGGCACACATGTGAAGTGAAAACCATTTTCAGTGACTACCTCTTGAAGCTCATCAAGAGAATGCTAAGAGTGTGCAAATCAGTAATCAAAGCAAAAGGTGGCTACTTTGAAGAACCTAGAATATAAGACATATTTTCAGTTGCTTTACACTTTTTTGTTAAGTATATAATTCCACGTGTTAATTAATAGTTTTGATGCCTTCAGTGTGAATCTACAATTTTCATAGCCATGAAAATACAGAAAACTCTTTGAATGAGAGGGTGTCTACAAACTTTTTGGTCTATACTATATACAGTGTTGGCCAAAAGTATTGACACCCCTGTAATTCTGTCAGATAATACTCAGTTTCTTCCTGAAAATGATAGCAATCACAAATTCTTTGGTATTATCTTCATTTAATTTGTCTTCAATGAAAAAACACAAAAGAGAATGAAGCAAAAAATTGATCATTTCACCAAAACTCCAAAAATGGGCCAGACAAAAGTATTGTAATCTTCAGCCTAATACTTGGTTGCACAACCTTTAGAAAAAATAACTGCGATCAACCTCTTACGGTAACCATCAATGAGTTTCTTACAATACTCTGCTGGAATTTTAGACCATTCTTCTTTGGCAAACTGCTCCAGGTCTCTGATATTTGAAGGGTGCCTTCTCCAAACTGCCATTTTTAGATCTCTCCACAGGTGTTCTATGGGATTCAGGTCTGGACTCCTTGCTGGCCACCTTAGAAGTCTCCATTGATTTCTCCCATACCATTTTTTAATGCTTTTTGAAGTGTGTTTTGGGTCATTGTCCTGCTGGAAGACGCATGACCTCTGAGGGAGACTCAGCTTTCTCACACTGGGCCCTACATTATGCTGCAAAATTTGTTGGTAGTCTTCAGACTTCATAATGCCATGCACACGGTCAAGCAGTCCAGTGCCAGAGGCAGCAGAGCAACCCCAAAACATCAGGGAACCTCCGCCATGTTTAACTGTAGGGACCGTGTTCTTTTCTTTGAATGCCTCTTTTTTTCTCCTGTAAACTCTATGTTGATGCCTTTGCCCAAAAAAGAGAATTTTGTTTACGTACCGTAAATTCTTTTTTCTTTAATCATCAATGGGAGACCCAGACAATGGGGTTTAGGGCACTGCCCTCCGGAGGTCACACTAGGTACTACAAGTTTGTAGACACCGCCTCCTCCGCTTATAAACCCCTACCACAGGGAACATCCTCAGTTTGGTCTACAAGCTGCGAGGAGGAAATAAACCACACCCGAAACATCGGGAAGAATGCCGTGCACAAACGGTTCAACAACCCGGCAAACACTGTCTCAACAGAGAACAGAGCAAATGCAAAACATGCAAAGGAACAACTGGGTGGGTGCTGGGTCTCCCATTGATGATTAAAGAAAAAAGAATTTACGGTACGTAAACAAAATTCTCTTTTTTCTGGTCATCATAATGGGAGACCCAGACAATGGGGATGTCCTAAAGCAATACCCCAGGGCGGGAAGAGTTCCTCAACAAGACGGATAACACATGGTTCCCTTTTAAAGGTGGGCAACCGCCGCCTGGAGAACCCGCCTGCCCAAACTTGCATCCGCAGAGGCATGGGCATGCACCATATAGTGCTTAGAGAAAGTGTGCAGGCTGGACCAAGTGGCCGCCTGACACACCTGTAGAGCAGACGCTCTATGTCGCAAAGCCCAGGAGGCACCTACGGCTCTGGTAGAGTGAGCCTTCAATCCCACCGGGAGAGGCAAACCAGAAGTCCGGTAAGCCTCCTGGATGGAAGCCTTAATCCATCTGGCCAATGTCGATTTCGACGCCGCGGACCCCTTACAGCGACCTGTCGTAAGAACAAATAAGGAATCCGAACTCCTAAAGGAGGCGGTCCTAGACACATAAATGCGTATAGCTCTCACGAGATCCAGAGTATGGAGGTCGCGTTCAACCTGATGAACGGGAGCGGGGCAAAATGATGGGAGAACAATCTCCTGGTTCAGGTGGAAAGTTGAAACCACCTTCGGCAAGAATTCTGGCCGTGGACGCAACACCACCTTGTCTTGGTGAACCACCAGAAAGGGTGACTTGCACGATAGTGCAGCCAATTCTGAGACCCTCCTCAGAGATGTAATCGCCACCAGAAAGGTCACTTTCTGGGATAGACGAGATAGAGAAACCTCCCTCAGAGGCTCAAACGGCGGTTTCTGCAATGCCGCCAGGACCATGTTAAGGTCCCAAGGGTCTAGAGGTCTCTTGTAGGGCGGAACCATCCGTGACACCCCCTGCAGAAATTGACGGACCTTCGGGAGGAGCGCCAATCGCCTGTCAAACAGCACAGAAAGTGCTGATACTTGACCTTTCAAAGAGCCAAGGGATAATCCCAATTCCAAACCCGACTGTAGGAAAGCCAACAACGTCGGGATGGACAAGGGCCACGGAGACCGTCCGCCAGAGGCACACCAAGTAAAAAAGATTTTCCACGTTCTGTGGTACATCTTCCTGGAAACTGGCTTCCTAGCCCGATTCATAGTGGCAACCACCGTAGGGGAGAAACCCCTGGATGTCAGCAGCCAGGCCTCAAGAGCCATGCAGTCAATCTGAGGGCCCTGGAATTGAGGTGGAAGAATGGGCCTTGCGCGAGTAAATCTGCGCGTTCTGGAAGAGCCCACCTGTGTCCGCCTGACACGGAGCGCAGTGATTCCATACGGAACTTCCGAACCAACACGTGATGGTTGAACAACTTCAGGTCCAGTACTGGGCGGAAGGATCCGTCCTTCTTCGGGACGATAAAGAGGTTGGAGTAAAAACCCCTGAACCTCTCTCCGGAAGGCACCGGGACCACCACTCCGTCTCTGCGGAGACCCTCCAACACCTGGTAAAAAGCCTGAGCCTTTTCTGGTGATGGGACCGACCGATGGAATCGGGATATCGGCTTTGACGTCAGCTCTATCCTGTACCCTCGCGAGATCACGTCTCGAACCCACTGATCTTGAACGTGAAGTAGCCACTTGTCCTGAAAGCGAGACAAGCGGCCCCCCACCTGTGGGGAGGCAGGATGAGAGAGCGAGTCATGTAGAGGCGGGTTTGGGGGTGGCCGCTGCCGCCCCCGCCGGCTTCTTTGGACGACTCTTAGAGCGCCACTGGGAAGCGGGCTTTCCCCCTCGGTCCGTGCGAGCGGACGGTGCTGATGACTGCGAGCTGGAACGAAAGGACCACTGTTTTGGGTTCCTTTTAACGGTATACCGTGGCTTAGGCTTATTCTGCGGTATCTTAGACTCAGCAGAATCCTTTATCAGCTTGTCCAGTTCGGTGCCAAAAAGCCTGTCACCAGCAAACGGAAGATTCTGCAAAATCTTCTTGGATGTGGCATCTGAGTCCCAAAGACGCAGCCACAACAACCTGCGGATCGCTATAGCATTGGCCGAAGCCACAGCTGAGCGAGTGGCAGTTTCCAGAGTCGCCGTCCTGGCGTAGTCCGCATAGACCCTTGCCCTTTCGGTAAGTGCTAGGACCTCTGGACTGGATCTTGCCAGGTCAGAGATACCATCCAAGCAGGTAGTAATCGCTTGTAAGGTCCAGACCGTGGCAAAATTAGGGGCAAATGAAGACCCCACAGCCTCATAGGAAGACTTGGCGAGCTGCTCGACCTGTCTATCCGTCGCATCCTTCAGTGAGGAGCTATCAGAGGCAGAGAAAAGGGAGCGTGCAGCAATCCTGGTCATGGAAGCGTCCACCTTCGGGGACTGCGACCACTCCTGAAGCACCTCCTGGGAGAAGGGGAATCGATTGTCCTTGGGTTTACGGACATAGCGCCGCCCAGGATGTAACCTGGGAGCTCTAACCACCCTTCCAAAATTAGTGTGGTCCATGAAGGAACCACTTGGTCTAGCCTCTGGCCGCAGCCATTGATAGACCTCCTTCGGGTGCACCGTCACCTCCTCAGGGGGTGTCACGAGACGTAAGGTCTCGTTGATAGAGGACACCAGATCCTCCACCCCGTCTGGTGGTTCAGATATAGACACAGACCCGAAATTTGAACCCCCATCATCGTCCTCACCATCAGAGGAACGCTCCTCCTCAGAGAGAGCCTGGAGCTCGGGTGACTCCTCACGACGAGCCCGCTTAAGGGGTCTCACAGCAGAAGAGGGAGACACCCGGGGGTAACTGGACGGAGTAGCTGGGCTATCCAGCCTCCTATTAAGTGCCTCCAGGGATTGCGACATGGAGGACAGCTGAGACAACAGAGATTCATTGATCTTATTCTGAGTCTCCCATGGCCCTGAGATCACCTGAACCTCAGGGTATAGCACCGGAGCTGCTGACTCAGCAGTGCCAGCCCGGGCCTCTGGGCGTCCGCAGTTATTGCAGGACCCCTCCACCAGTGTTCCATTGCATGTAGCACAGGTAATGGTGGTCTCTGCCGCCCTAGCAGCACGCTTCCCGGCTGAGGACATCGCCACAGTAGGGGAAGATAAGCCAAAATGCAGACAACAAAACCGGGAGTCCCGGTGGCTTACCGACCGCAGTAAAGCGGTATGAGGAAGCGGTGTGTGTGTGTGACCTCCGCGACGGTTTCCGGTCTCCCCTTTGGAGTGCAGGCGCACGCTGCATACAAATCCCAACCGGGAAGTGAGGGTAAAGATGGCCGCCGACAGTGAAACTGTGGGCGGCGCCGAAGACACGCGGGAAACACACACACACGCCCATCGATGACGTCACCGCACGGGCTGCTTCCCATCCTCCAAGCAGCCTCAGCATGAGGGAGCCGGAGCCCGCAGCGCGGGAAAAAGTGTAAAAAGTTATACACAGACTGCATGTACAAACAAACATCCGCAGCCCACAGCCTCAGCCCCTGTGACACACAGGGCGGTCAGCCAGGGTGACCCCAGCACAGGGTACACCCGCAGAACCGCGGACCCGAGGGTAACGCGCGGTCTGAGTGTCAGGCCACATAAAGAGACAGACACTACCCCCAGGCACACAGGAGACGCACGGGCCTCAGTGCCTGTCCGGTCTGTAAGCACCATTTAGGGAGGCCTCGGACGGGGGTGCAGCACCAGTCCGGAGTGTAAGCACCATTTAGGGAGGCCTCGGACTGGGCTGGCTCCAGTCCGGTCTGTAAGCACCATTTAGGGAGGCCTCGGACGGAGCGGAGCTGTGCAAGGCTCCCATCTCCCACTCTCCAGAGCCCCCCAGAGAGGGATGGAAAGGAGCGCAACAGCGTACCGGGAGAACACAAAGTGTCCAGGCCCTAGGCCCTCGGTACCTCCACCTGCGTGTTCCACAAGGGTGAGCGGGGAGGCTGTCGCAGGTCCCGACTGGAACCTTTTTACCTTGTCTTCAGACGCCATCACGTAAGCTGTGAGAATGCAGTGAAGTGCAAGCAAAGCGTGATCCTCCGAGCACACTAAGTTTAAAACTGAGGATGTTCCCTGCGGTAGGGGTTTATAAGCGGAGGAGGCGGTGTCTACAAACTTGTAGTACCTAGTGTGACCTCCGGAGGGCAGTGCCCTAAACCCCATTGTCTGGGTCTCCCATTATGATGACCAGAAAAAGAGAGAACATTCTTCCAAAACATTTCAGGCTTTCTCAGGTAAGTTTTGGCAAACTCCAGCCTGGCTTTTTTATGTCTCTGGGTAAGAAGTGGGGTCTTCCTGGGTATCCTACCATACAGTCCCTTTTCATTCAGACGCCGATGGATAGTACGGGTTGACACTGTTGTACCCTTGGACTGCAGGGCAGCTTGAACTTGTTTGGATGTTAGTCAAGGTTCTTTATCCACCATCCGCACAATCTTGGGTTGAAATCTCTTGTCAATTTTTCTTTTCCGTCCACATCTAGGGAGGTTAGCCACAGTGCCATGGGCTTTAAACTTCTTGATGACACTGTGCACGGTAGACATGGGAACATTCAGGTCTTTGGAGATGGACTTGTAGCCTTGATATTGCTCATGCTTCCTCACAATTTGGTTTCTCAAGTCCTCAGACAGTTCTTTGGTCGTCTTTCTTTTCTCCATGCTCAATGTGGTACACACAAGGACACAGGACAGAGGTTGAGTCAACTTTAATCCATGTCAACTGGCTGCAAGTGTGATTTAGTTATTGCCAACACCTGTTAGGTGCCACAGGTAAGTTACAGGTGCTGTTAATTACACAAATTAGAGAAGCATCACATGATTTTTCTAACAGTGCCAATACTTTTGTCCACCCCCTTTTTTATGTTTGGTGTGGAATTATATCCAATTTGGCTTTAGGACAATTCTTTTTGTGTTTTTTTTATTGAAGACAAATTAAATGAAGATAATAATACCAAAGAATTTGTGATTGCAATCATTTTCAGGAAGAAACTGAGTATTATCTGATAGAATTACAGGGGTGTCAATACTTTTGCCCAACACTTTATATACGGGCAGCACGGTGGCTCAAGTGGTTAGCACTGCAGCCTTTGCAGCACTGAGATCCCAAGGTCCTAGGTTCAATTCCCACCAAGGACAACATCTGCAAGGAGTTTGTATGTTCTCCCCGTGTTTGCGTGGGTTTCCTCCCACATTGCAAAGACATACTGATAGGATGTTTAGATTGTGAGCTCCAAGAGAGACAGTATTACTGATGTATGTAAAGTGCTATGAAATTAATAGCGCTATATAAATGAATAAATATATATATATTTGAATTAATGTTCCAATACTATGTTTGTATGTATTTCCTTTGTAGCAATTTTTTAAGATGGTAGAATAATAGTAGCCTAGTGGTTTAACAACTACGGACTATATATTTAGCTTGTTTCCTTATGATGTGTGTGTGTATCCTCTAGTTACTTAAGATTCTTGTTTGGTGTGTTTTTAATTGCACTTAATTGCAGCTGTAATGTCTATAGACCCTCCGTTTAAGGCTGGAAACAGACTATCCAACTTACATGCGAGTCTCTCGGACGAGATTCGGACGAGACTGGATCAGTGACCCTGAACGGCCTCTCCCTCTCTGGATGGGAGTGTGATGCTGCACAAAAACACAAGCAGATGACAGTCTCGTCCAGAGAGGGAGAGGCCGTTCAGGGTCACTGATCCAGTCTCATCCAAGTCTTTTCCAAGAGACTTGCATGTACGTTGGATATTCTGTTTCTAGCCTAAGGAGGAGGATATGCTAAGCACAGACCCGTAGAAGCGAAGCTCCTGTGAAACGGTGCCATCATCTCAAACCTCCTCCACCCCCTTTCCGCTTGATGTAACCCTCCTAAGTTACCAATAAACAGAGCAACAACCGGTGAGTGCCGTCTTTTTCACCTACCGCAAATTTTTTAATGGATGAATAAAAGTTATACCCCACCACTGGACTAATCGCTGGAGAAACAAAAGCCATTTTCTTTATATACGTGGATTTATCCCAATCCGTTTTCTGTGCAAACTGTAGCCATAGGCTGGATGCATTCCCGGTTTCTTCAGAGCGGTGAGAGCTGACTACGCCAAATAAACTCTTTTTTTCTTATATATACATACATATATATATATAGTCCATCCAAAGAAGAAATGCAGCACTCAAGTTCTTGTGTCAAAAAATAACTTTTTTATTGTGGCATCGCACAAACAGGCGACGTTTCAGGTTACAAGAACCTTTTTTCAGCTCCACATCTTCATATAAGATACGTATCTCACTGAATGATTGATGGTGTCTTTTCCTTATTTATTAGCCAGTCCACAACTATAAGTAGAGGAATGCACCTTCCACCAGACGATAGAGAGACTAACCTAAAGGAGATATACACTAAATAATACTAAACAATGGATTGCTATTATTTGACCTCCATGTGATTGCAGCCTGTATATCTATAGGAGAAAAACTGGAATAAAGACACTGGTACCCCAACACAGGAGGAGCCTATAGCATACTCTGGACCACAACACATCATTACTTCCCACATCTGGGGACTTTCTACGAACATATCCTTAGTCCAGGTCTGCAGAGAACCTCAAATATGTATCTCACTTCCAGACTCCAGGTATAACACTGTCCCATAAACAAAAGCACTGGTAATCCATCATGATAATCACAAACGACTACTATTCTTTCCTTAGGTTACATCTTGCTATTATACCTCTCTAAACCACCCCATCATAGGTGATAACCCTATCGCTACATCAACAGCAGGTAAAGGTCAAGCCTTTCAATTCCTTTGTTCACCATAAGATCCATTCCAGTAAAACCCTGATTTGGTTTTTATTGTAACTTGTATATTTAAGTAAGTTGATGGCCACCAGCTATGTCTTCATAGACAGTATCCAAACACCTTTAGATTTGGATCCACTGTAAATACTGTACATAATCTTCTTTGTATATATTGTAAAATACTTATATGTATATTCTCATTTGTTTCCAGTAACGTTGTGATCAAGGCTTAATATTGGCCAAAACGTTGTTCTGCTTGTCACATTTCTCCACGCTATTTTTGGTGAAATAAAAATCACTTTTGAGAGCAACTGAAACAGACTGTACGAGTGCGTTGATTCTATAGCTTTATATATCAAGGATCCCTGGTTCCGTTCAACCTTCACAAAGTTGAGTGCTAGTCATCAACTACAGTTAGGGCCAGAAATATTTGGACAGTGACACAAGTTTTGTTATTTTAGCTGTTTACAAAAACATGTTCAGAAATACAATTATATATATAATATGGGCTTAAAGTCCACACTCCCAGCTGCAATATGAGAGTTTCCACATCCAAATCAGAGAAAGGGTTTAGGAATCCTAGCTCTGTAATGCATAGCCTCCTCTTTTTCAAGGGACCAAAAGTAATTGGACAATGGACTCTAAGGGCTGCAATTAACTCTGAAGGCGTCTCCCTCGTTAACCTGTAATCAATGAAGTAGTTAAAAGGTCAGGGGTGGATTCCAGGTGTGTGGTTTTGCATTTGGAAGCTGTTGCTGTGACCAGACAACATGCGGTCAAAGGAACTCTCAATTGAGGTGAAGCAGAACATCCTGAGGCTGAAAAAAAGAAAAAATCCATCAGAGAGATAGCAGACATGCTTGGAGTAGCAAAATCAACAGTTGGGTGCATTCTGAGAAAAAAGGAATTGACTGGTGAGCTGGGGAACTCTAAAAGGCCTGGGCGTCCACGGATGACAACAGTGGTGGATGATCGCCGCATACTTTATTTGGTGAAGAAGAACCCGTTCACAACATCAACTGAAGTCCAGAACACTCTCAGTGAAGTAGGTATATCTGTCTCTAAGTCAACAGTAAAGAGAAGACTCCATGACAGTAAATACAAAGGGTTCACATCTAGATGCAAACCATTCATCAATTCCAAAAATAGACAGGCCAGAGTTAAAGGGATCCTGTCACCCCCAAAACACCTGTAAACCTATTAAAACCTGTCCCTAGAGCATATTAACACTTTCCCTACACTCTTTTTACCTCCTAAAAGCATTAAGTGACATTGAAGAAAAACGTTTTATAAGTACCTGATTACTGATGATAATGAGTGACTATCTATTCATAGTCACTCATCAAGACTGCCCCTCTGCTTCATATCACGCCTGAATAGGCGTGATCTAGTGCCCAGATTCAAAATCGCGCCTCCCTGCTGTGCCCTGTGTCGTCCGAGGCTGCAGTGTGGCCGGGTGACGCGATCCGCGTCATACCCGGCGCCGGGTGACGTATTTACACCGGCGCCGCGCTTTCGGCTTCAAAATGCGCACTGCGCATGCCCAGTGCGCATGCGCAGTGCGCATTTTGAAGCCGAAAGCGCGGCGCCGGTGTAAATACGTCACCCGGCGCCGGGTATGACGCGGATCGCGTCACCCGGCCACACTGCAGCCTCGGACGACACAGGGCACAGCAGGGAGGCGCGATTTTGAATCTGGGCACTAGATCACGCCTATTCAGGCGTGATATGAAGCAGAGGGGCAGTCTTGATGAGTGACTATGAATAGATAGTCACTCATTATCATCAGTAATCAGGTACTTATAAAACGTTTTTCTTCAATGTCACTTAATGCTTTTAGGAGGTAAAAAGAGTGTAGGGATAGTGTTAATATGCTCTAGGGACAGGTTTTAATAGGTTTACAGGTGTTTTGGGGGTGACAGGATCCCTTTAAATTTGCTGAAAAACACCTCAAGAAGCCAGCTCAGTTCTGGAAAAGTATTCTATGGACAGATGAGACAAAGATCACCCTGTACCAGAATGATGGGAAGAAAAAAGTTTGGAGAAGAAAGGGAACGGCACATGATCCAAGGCACACCACATCCGCTGTAAAACATGGTGGAGGCAACGTGATGGCATGGGCATGCATGGCTTTCAATGGCACTGGGTCACTTGTGTTTATTGATGACATAACAGCAGACAAGAGTAGCCGGATGAATTCTGAAGTGTACCGGGATATACTTTCAGCCCAGATTCAGCCAAATGCTGCAAAGTTGATTGGACGGCGCTTCATAGTACAGATGGACAATGACCCCAAGCATACAGCCAAAGCTACCCAGGAGTTCATGAGTGCAAAAAAGTGGAACATTCTGCAATGGCCAAGTCAATCACCAGATCTTAACCCAATTGAGCATGCATTTCACTTGCTCAAATCCAGACTTAAGACGGAAAGACCCACAAACAAGCAAGACCTGAAGGCTGCGGCTGTAAAGGCCTGGCAAAGCATTAAGAAGGAGGAAACCCAGCGTTGGGTGATGTCCATGGGTTCCAGACTTAAGGCAGTGATTGCCTCCAAAGGATTCGCAACAAAATATTGAAAATAAAAATATTTTGTTTGGGTTATGTTTATTTGTCCAATTACTTTTGACCTCCTAAAATGTGGAGTGTTTGTAAAGAAATGTGTACAATTCCTACATTTTCTATCAGATATTTTTGTTCAACCCTTCAAATTAAACGTTACAATCTGCACTTGAATTCTGTTGTAGAGGTTTCATTTCAAATCCAATGTGGTGGCATGCAGAGCCCAACTCGCGAAAATTGTGACACTGTCCAAATATTTCTGGCCCTAACTGTATATGTCACATATGGGTCAGACATGGTTACTAAAGTAGTAGGACGCTGCAAAGACAGGTATTGATAGGTTAGGGGGTTAAACGAGGTGACAGGTTCTCTTTAAGGTATATTTTTTTTTTTATATCCATAAGTTTTTAATTGTGTATTAGTTTTGCTCCACTTTTTTTCAGCTGTAAGATGAAAATACATACGGGTTTATCAGTGTGACAAAAAGCAACTCCTTACAAGTATAGTGAGTGCAAATATTTAGGTACTCGCTCATCACTAGTCAGCAGTACTTAAACGTTAAGACATGCTTATGAGAATATAAGTAGAAAAAAAAACAAACAAAGTCTGGCACCAGGCTTCCAATCTTCTTTTTAAAAAAAGCTCTTTTATTATGTCATAGATAAAATCATAATGTGTGAGACGCAGCCCCCCACATGATGTTTTTATTTATGGCATAATAACATTGGAGTTTTTTTTTTTAAAGATTGGAAGCCTGGTGCCAGACTTTATTTGCTTTTATCTATTTTTACAGAGGACCTGTCACCCCCTGGTGCTATGCTAACTGAATGCAGCACTGAATGCAGCGTGTCTGTTACATTCAGGGAAGGGGTCTCCCATGTCTCTAGCCCCCCCTGTAAGCTGTTAAAAAGACTTTATAAAGTGTACAGGAAAGGAGTCCGGAGGGACTTACTCAGTAATGTGTCATCACTGTTGCTGGTATCCACCCTGCCTCCATCCTCTCTGTGCCACCTCCAGCCCCCTCTTGTTCAGCCTCATTTATGTGTCATCGCTGAGGGCTGGAGGTGGCACAGAGAGGGCTGGAGGTGGGCAAGACACACCAACAACAGTGATGACACATACAGGAGGCTAAGCAAGAGAGGGCTGGAGGTGGCACAAAGAGGATGGAGGCAGGGTGGATACCAGCAACAGTGATGACTCATTACTGAGTAAGTCCCTCTAGACTCCTTATCTGTATACTTTATAAAATCTTTTTAACAGCTTACAGGGGGACTAGAGACATGGGGGACACCTTCCCTGAATGCAGCAGACACGCTACATTCAGTGCTGCATTAAGTTAGCATAGCACCAGGGGGTGTGACAGGTCCTCTAAGTGGTTCCAGCCGCTTGGTCCAGGCACCTGTGTTCCTCCAGGATTCCAGTGAGGCACCATCCCCCATCCACTCTCCCTTGCACTTATTTGAACATAGAACTGCATTACAGCTAATGAACGATGAAACATGAAGACACTTAGCTAGTATATATAGCGCTATATACAACCTCCCAGTAGCCATGTCGAGGCGTGTCCCCTGTACTGTGTCCTAACCTACTTTTATAGATGTATTATAAAGACTGTATAGTAGAAGACTACAGAGGGTGACAAGAAAAAACTGTGGTATTCAGTCCCAGTGTGTACTGGTACAACGCTGAAACGCTATAAATTATAAGTATTCAGTACCAACTGGGATTGAGTACCATAGTTCTTCCTTGTCTAGATCATGGGGTCACACCATCTGTAGTGCAGCCTTCCCCCACTAGCCACAAGGTGCTGTTGTCTCTGTTATCAGGTCTTCTACTCGCTCATTCCAAGAGAGGTTTTTAATCCAGAGAGAGGCTGAGACGTGTAATAGTAAGTTAGGACCCAGTAGTGGGGACACGCCTCAACCTGGCTACTGGGAGGTTGTATATATGGCCATATGTACTTGCTAAGTGTCTCCATTTTTTATATTTCATTAGCTATAATGCAGCTCTATATTCAAATAAGCATGTTGTAGCGTTTGAGTGCAGCTGACTTTTTGTTATACAAATTTATTGTTTTAATATTGATTTTGTACTTTATTGTATTACACTTTTGTACTCGCTGGTATAAACCATTGGAATGCACCAGCATTTTTTCTTGCGCCAATTATGTAAGGTTGTAATTTAATTAGTAAATAAATGCAAATTTTAATTCTTTAAATAACTGTAACCAGATAATTTTGAATACAACTTGCACAAATCAAATTCTGTTTTTTTCCCACTCATGTACACATTAAAGAAATGCAGCTAAACTATTTTTATTGAATATATATTGTGAGTGCAGATGACAACAATAATGTAAACTTAAATATTTATTTACAGAAATTATAAATTAATCCAGGAATGTAATGGCAACTAGGTAAGAATTCTATAAATTTGGTCTATAACAGCCTCATATCCAGCATCTTTAGGAATTCGTGTAGTCAATGATCCCTGCAAGAAGAAAATGTATAAATTAATTAATTATGACAGTTATGCGTCAACAGAAAAAACAAAACAAACGCTGGCTGCTTGTGTCTAGCAAAAAATAATGTTGTAAAAATTGGCTTCAACTAATGTTGATATCTTTAAAGGTGTTTATTGTGCTACAACAGTCATCTTATAATTTTTTTTTTTGCTAAAAGCACATAGCACCTAAACTGGAAAAGTTATTACCTTAGCCCAGTGGCACCCAACCTTTCTTACCATAAGAAATACATTAAATTCAAAGGGTTGCGAGCCACATCCAGGGGCTCCGCAAACCTCCCCGAATGGTGACATGCAGCTTCTGTTCTTGTTCCTCCCCACAATAGTGACATCCAGAGCCGTCATTACTGGTATAACGACACCCAAAGTTATCAATATACAGTAGAAATCACACTGAGGCAGTACACCAAGATCCAGGGGGTTTGCACCTACCCTTAGTATTAACACATCCAGCTTTACCACCACACTATTGCATCCCACTTCAAGCACCTTACAAATGCCAGTATATGTGTGGCACCCCAGGGGTTAATGTGCCACAGTAACATCAACAAGGGTTCACTCCCCACACAACACCTAACACTGCACTAGCGCCTCTAGCCCAGAAGGGGGAGCTAAAGCAGCTTCCCTATATATTCTGGTGTAGAGAGGAAGTAGTTAGTTCAGTTCCTGGGAGAACTGAGGAAGAGGAACTGTGGTGTAAAGGAGCTGCCTGAGGCTTCTCCACAGTCTGCTACTCAATTCCAGGCCTAGCCAGGGTCTGAGGAGAGGAGTCAGTAGAAACAGGAGAACACATCTGGGAGATTGAGTTACCTCATAACTCGCCCCGGAGGAGAGCAAAGACCGGATCAGAAACTGTGACTGACACAAGCAGCACAGTAAACACCGGACTAGTGGAGGTTCTAGATCTGCACTGTACCACAGTGAAGCAACACGGCGGGGTCAGAAACACATGGAAAGACTCAAGTTGCCTAGCAAGGGAGTACTTGTGAGGAGAAACAGGGCCAGCAGCCTAGCTAAAGCGGCAGCAGGGCCACACACAGCACAGGAGTGGGAAGCCAAGGACCTGGTCAGGGTGGGAGCAACCCGGCCCCAGTATAGACTCCGTGGACAGTACAATTGCAGTAAAGACGTGGAAAACTATAAAACCGTGAGTCTGTGTGATTCTTGTGCTCAAACCCTATGCTCCCTCACAAGCAGCTATCATCTCCACCACTACCCCTACTCAGCAGCAATCAAAGACTATTACTACCACTGCCCCGGGAAACCAGGCTCTACCCGCGGAGAGCTGTTACATCACCAGAACAGCAGAAATCCACCCCCTTTCTGAAAATGACCCCTTATAAATATTGCACCGCACAATGATTTCATCAAGCCATATTTTTTATTGAATGAGTCACATTAGAGCTTGTTTTTGTTTTCATGCATAGCATTTTATCTCCTTATGACTTTTTAATCACTATTCAATTTTTTTGTGTCAGCATGATGTAAAAGCAACATTTTTGGTGCGTTTCTTTCTAATTTTCTTTTAACACAAACACTGTATTTTCAGTGGTGAAATGGGTTTTGTTTTTTGTGTGCACTTCTTTGTGTTTTTTTTTTTTTTAAACGCATGTTATGTCCTTTTTTTTTCTTTTTCACTTATGGCCACTTTACACACACCAACTTATCTGTCCAACTTCTGAACAACTTACTGGTTGCAGTGAAATCATGGACATATGGTTCCATTTGTACACAGCCACAAAATGGAGCAATGTGTCCATGATTTCACTGCAACCAGTAAGTTGTTCAGAAGTTGGACAGATAAGATGGTGTGTGTAAAGTGGCCCTTAGTCCCACTGTGGGCATGAATATTTTTTACTCTGATCACTGGTCTTATGCACTGCTGTATGTATCAGTGCTTATAGCAGAATCTCACGGGGCACCATACCCTGGAGTCATGAGATGACCTCAGGTTACCATGGCAACGATCGGCACCCGCAATTGCCATCGTAGGGGACTGATCCTGCCAAAGGGGTTTTTTAACCCCCTTTTAACCTGGTAAATACTGCTGTCATTATAGACAGCAATATTTAAAGGGTTAATCGGCCCAAATCTGTTGTAAAACTTGTCGGGGCCAATGCTCAGAGGTGTCAATTGTGATATACAGCTGTTACCCGTGAGGCGGCAATTTTCATTTATTTCTTACCGCACTTATAAAATGGCAGTAAGGAATAAGTACAGCCCTTTCAGGATTAAAAGTGCATAAACCGTTTTGATATACATAATGCTTGACTAGCGGTCACGCAAGACTGAAATCTCCAGGGCTTACAGCAAGCTAACAGAAGAAGATAGAGCAATAAAAGTTGCTGATCCTGAAAGAGCTGTTCAAGCCCCATTTCAGGATACTATTAGTTTTGTACTAGAAAATCACCTGGCAGATTCCTTTTAAGGAACTTCCCCTTAGCTAATATTTTCATACTTATTACTATTATTGTATCATTTATTGAAATGAAAATGCACGTCTGTAGGTTTTATTGTAAACCAGACAAATTTCCAAAAACGTCTTTGATGGTCGTGACAAATAGTAAGTAGCAAAGTAAATCAGAAAATAGAGTGAAATCTTCTCTTTTCTGCCCTATCCAAACCCAAATATTTTGAAAACTTGTAAACCTTTTGTTGCCTGCGATTCACACTGGACATTATTTATCCCTTCTTGATGCTACAATTTTTTTTAAACTGCACCAAAAACGGATCAGTCAAAACGTGTACCAGCAAAGTCAATGGGATTTTAATTTGCTATGACAGACATCAGCGTTTTTGACGACTGGGTTAGAGGCGCAGAAAACGTATCTGGAAAATAATCATATTGACAATTATTATTCTGTTTTTCTGGTGCGTTTTCTGCACCACTAGCATCCAATTACTTACCCTCCCTGGCGATCCCATGGTGAGCTCCGTTGATATCTTACGTCCAGGCATCGCAGTACCTGTGGGTAGTCATTACTTACCCTCTCTGGCGATCCCATGGTGAACTCCGTTGATATCTTACGTCCAGGCATCGCAGTACCTGTGGGTAGTCATTACTTACCCTCCCTGGCGATCCCATGGTGAGCTCCGTTGATGTCTTACGTCCAGGCATTGCAGTACCTGTGGGTAGTCATTACCCTCTCCCGGCAATCCCATGGTGAACTCTGTTGATGTCTTCCGTCCAGGCATCGCAGTACCTGTGGTTAGTCGGGCACGGTACTTCCAGGTCCTGGCACCATGTAACTCAGTCACATGGGGCACAGGCCCTGTAAGTACTGTACAGACTACCCACAGATCCTCCTGGTGCCCAGGAGAATGACATCACCGGGCTCACAGTGGGGTTGCTGGGGAGGGTAAGAAAGTGTGTTTGTCTGTGTCCCACAAAAATGGAGCAAAAAGGCAGCACAAACTCTCTGTCTTAATTCAGCCTAAAGGTCAAAGATGAGGATGGGGAAGATAACAATGCAATATCCCTTTAGTCAATTGACATGTATGTATTTTACTGAATTATACATTATGTTGTATTTTAGGTGATGGAAATTAGGAATATTAAATTATGTTGTGTGTATAGTGACATACTGTTGACATAGGTTCATACCTTTACTTTATCTAGGAATGTAATATCTTCATTCCATATATCTTGGAAAGAAATCTGATCTGGTCCTCCTTTATAAAATTCAACCAACAGAGCCTGTGGGAGATATAAAAGTGACTGAAAAACACTGTATTCTTCTGTAGTATGAAATACTTGTAGTAACAAGTGTTTAGTACTTCTAAACACAAGTAGACAAAATTATAAAAGTGGTCTGACTGTGAATATGGTGTACAGCAGGGGTCCTCCAACCACCGATCCGTGGACTGGGACTGGGCCGTGGGGGTCTGTATGCCAGTCCGCGCCGCTGCAGACCAGCACTACACAGAAAGTGTGCTCTACGGCGGCTCAGAGTGGTAGATGCTGCCGGCTTCCCTGCCGCAGTTAAGCGTTCCCACCCACCGCGACCCGCACCTGCAGCTATGCGGCTCTGAGCTGATCTCTGCCTCAGCTGTGTGCGTAGATGTACAAGCGGAGCCGACGGCCAATCACAGTGCAGCAGCCATTCCCTGAATGGCCAGTGGCTACTGCGCGGTTATTGGCCAACGGTTCCACTCGTATATCTACGCAGCTGAGGCAGAGGGCAGAGTGGCGCCAACTGCAGCAGTGGACCGATGAACAAGGTGTATGTCTGTGTGTGTGTGTGTGTGTGTGTCGATGAGGGCTGCAAGTGGATTATGGGGATAATATGGGCTGCTGCAAGGGGATGATGGGGATAATATGGGCTGTTGCAAGGGAATGATTGGGATTATATGGGCTGCTGCAAGGGGATGATGGGGATATTGTGAGATGCAAGGGGATGATGGGGATATTGTGGGCTGCAAGGGGATGATGAGGATATTGTGAGATGCAAGGGGATGATGGGAATATTGTAGCCTGCATAGGGATGATGGGGATATTATGAGCTGCAAGGGAATGATGTGGATAACAAATTGGTGGCTGCAAGGGATGGAAAAATAAAGGCATCCCCTGAAAATAAGATGTATTGCATTTTTCAGGGAAACAGGGTACTAAACTTCACCTTTCTCCATAGCCCCGCCCCATATGATCAAAGCCCCACCCCTGTGTCACCTTGCCCTGCGGGCCCTGGAAAAATGGTCTTGCATTAAGCCAATCCCCGATGCAAAAAAGGTTACGGACCACTGGTGTACAGAAGCAAAGACTTATGGTGCCACAGATATCACACTCGGCCGACAATCTAATGTGTAAACGTTTCACCGACAAATGATGTTATGGGAGAAATGGCATGTCAGATTTTGAGGTACTGATCCTTTTGTTCTTGATAAGATAAGTCACCACCAGAGAAGTATGGTAACTACTTTCTCAGAGAACACAGATGTTCTGCAGAGACAGAGCTCATGTGTATATGATGCATATTGTTCGGCTGATCGTTCCGAATGCAGCTATCTATTGTGTGTGAGACCACTTGGAGTTCAACCTGTACACCTACCTGCGAGCAACTCATGCAGTAGTAGTATTTTAAGCAATCAGTGGTGGTCTCAAAACTCAGGGACCCACTGAACCACAGCTCTTAAAAGCTTATAACTCCAATTCCAAAAACAATTGGGATACTGTTGTAAAATCTTAAAGGGCAAGTCCGAGGGAAGGCATTTCTCTCCTAACTTCCTAACTCATTTATTCCTATAATCTAAGCTATTTCCCAATAGACTAACTTTAAACATTTACTACCATTCCCTCTCTAAACTATCTAACAGCTACTGTGTTTTTATTTCTATTTCCTGGTTTGATGATGTTTTGCGTATGTGCCTCAGTGTATGCTGGGATATTCACACAGATTGTTATTAGAGCAGGGGAAGAGGCTGCAGTCACTTTCACAGCCTCTGCCCCTCCCTGAAACAAAGCGTCACATTAGTGATGCTGGTTCCAGGGTGGGACTGTCACTGTTCTGTCCCCGAGTATCTCCAGTCCCCCTTTTATCCCCTTCCTTCAGTGCACTGTCTCAGCCCTCCCCCTATGCAGGATCTCTTCCCTTGTGCGCCAAGCGCACTGTCCTGGACTGAAGTCGGCTTATGGGTAAGTGATGAGTCGACATGAAAGAAGTTAGTGTGGAGGTTGTTCTCTAAGCTTAATTAGATCAGATTTCAGGTAATCTATTAAGGAGGATCTGACGGAGGCAATACTATTCCTCAGAACAAATTCATAGACTACACAAATATTATTCAGAATGATTTTGTTGAAAACTATTTTCCGATCTACTGCATAGTGTACATAGTTACAAATTATTTATTATTTTTGTATTTCTAAAGTTGTATTCCACTAATTCTATTTTAGGGTCTACCTAAATACTTTAATTATTGTATCATAATGGGGTGAGGACAAGCCTTATGTTACCATTTTATTACAGTAAATGTATCACTTAAACATGAGCCATTTATGAAGGAGTCGGAATCTGAGTCAGGGACACAGCCCTGGTTGTAACCCACATCTCACTGCTCCTAAATGATCATTTAAACTGATTTATGATCACATCAATGGTGATGTTTGGTCATTGATCGATTATTCATAAGACATGAAAAATAGTGAATCCTTACCATATCATGCAAGATGTCATTTGTTAAAAAGTTGTCTTGTATGTATGTCACTTCAACATCCATAGGAATTCCATAATCATTCGGACGGTGCTGGAAGAGAAGATTTTTTTAGTGTATTTAAAGGGACTCAGGTCATTTTTCAGTATGATACTAATAGTACCATTGAATAGTGCTCGGGTAGACCTTTCAGAAGATGTAAAAATCATTAATGTATCCTGTGTAGTTCTCTTGCTATAAGCACCTTCACACCCTGCAGGCAGCTGTAAAAGTTATTGTCATGACTCCTGAGCAGTCTAAGGGCCCTTTCACATCAGCGTTTTTCGTAATTCGCGGCAGATGCGGTGAAAAAAACGCATCTGCCGCGTTTGCCGCATACCGGCTGCACTTGCGGCGCGGTTGCGGTTTTTGCCATGCAAAGTATAGGCGGACTTGCGGCAGGTGCGGCAAGTGCGGTTTTGCACTTGCGGCAGGTGCGGCCGCGGAAAAAAACCGCGGTCAGCCGCGGTTTTTTTCGCGGCCGCACCTGCCGCAAGTGCAAAACCGCACTTGCCGCACCTGCCGCAAGTCCGCCTATACTTTGCATGGCAAAAACCGCAACCGCGCCGCAAGTGCAGCCGGTATGCGGTAATCGCGGCAGATGCGGTTTTTTCACCGCATCTGCCGCGATTTAAAAAAAACGCTGATGTGAAAGGGCCCTAAGAGTTTCAGTCTGTAAGTGTTATTTAAATATCCACGCCTATCCAAGCTGGTATTCTGTCCCTCCCCTCTGCTAAAGTTACACTGAATCTCTCAAGGTACAGTCACATGCCACAATATCGCCTGGAGATCATAAAGACGATATGTCGCCCTGGAACAATCGCCGTGAAATTGCCTCACGGTTGCGGCGTGTTATTGGGGAATTTCGCGGTGATAAATCGCCCCTCGGCCGTTGCCTGATTCCTGAACAGTGCTCAGTAATCAGCTGCAATCCTTAAGGCGATATTTCCGTGTTGTGGCGTATGACAGGGTGATAGTGATGGAAACAGCGCTTTCTATGATTTCCCGTAGGCGTGCCTCAAGCGTTCTTTAGTCCGCGCCCCGTCCGCGATGATTGGTGTTGACTACTGTGTTCTCACTGGCTGTCAGTTGACAGCGCGCCATATTTGAAGAGCTGTCCATTCAGCACCACACACATCTTCAGCTACACAACCGTCCACAAACTCACTGCAATTATGCGTGCCATTGAATAGCGCAAGCTATGTTGTCCGCGTGTATTAAGTTGCGCTGTGTGGAGTATAGTGCCACATATGACAGCTCAGATGTTGGGCTACACATCGAAGATGGGTGCCATGGGCCATGCACTACAATCACCCTATGTGTGTGAATTTGGTGACGTTGCTGGGTACATTATACTGCTCCCACTCCGTGGACATCTACCTTGTTAGCGCCCTCAACTTTCTTTGGCGGCGCCAGTGTGCGTGATTCATCACGCTTCTGCTCATTCCTGCCTGCCAGGTGCCTGCCCCTCCCCTGCACATAGGAGAAGAGTCATGGCGGCCGCACAGCGCGCTACCACATGGGGTCTGGCAGAACTTATGATCCTCATAGACCTGTGTGATCGCCATGACTACTGGTGCCACCAGCGTCACCATCACCCACGGCTGCGCAAGCAGACCATATTGAGGAGGATCCAGCAGGCCCTTCTCCAGAAAGTGGGTGTGGAGAGGACCCGCAAGCAGGTCCAAAAAAACCTTGCGGATGTGAAGCACAAGTCCCCCGGGCGGATTGTGGATATTTGTGACCGGATTGCCAGGCTGCGTGGTGAGTATGTGGCAATGCTAAACACACACATGCCAATCATCCTACTCCACACTACACAACCATCATGTGGTATTGTGCCATGGCACATAGTGTGACATAAACCACATTGTGGATCTGTCACCAATGTGCATTTGCATGTTGGTCACACTGCAACATGAAGGTGCAGAATACACTCATATGTTTGGTTAATGCTGACGCCTATAGTGGTCCTTGACCTGTGTGTGGCCGAACATAGGTGTGTAATGACAGCAAAGTTGACCACAACATATTAATCCTAATTTGAAGGCCCACATCATACCTGGCACCATATATGTGTGCACTCTGACACATAGCATTTCAAAACACATTGATCACAATCTGGAAAAGTGACCACAAGCTGACTGCTATGTGTTTGCCCCCATGGTGGCACCACCAGATGCTTACGGTCTGCTTTGTGTTGGTGTCAAATTCCATCCCCTGCTAATCACAGGGTGTTTTACATCCCAAATATGGGCTCACTGGTGTTGTGGTCTTGTTCAAAAACAGACTGGCCCCTAACCATAGTGTTGCTCAAGACCTAAACCATTCAGGCTACCCTTCACGCCCTAATGACATTGATACACACACAGTACGTGTTTGCCCTATGTTGTGTTCCTTTTATATAATCTGTGTCTTGTCAATTTTGATAATACAGATAAGGAAGACTCCCCGTCAGAGGAGGCCCGATGGTCCCCTACATTACCCGGGACCCCTCTCACCTGCCCTGGCGGGACAAGGAAGTCCCACACCCCCCAGGACCCCCACTCACCTGCCCTGGAGGGACAAGGAAGTCCTGCACCCCCCGGGACCCCTCCCCACACCTGCCTAGAAGGGACAAGGAAGTCCTGCACCTCCTGGGACCCTACCCTCACCTGCCCTGGAGGGACCAGGAAGGCCAGTCCTCTGGATCTCTAACCCCAGCCCCGGATCAACCCCCCCCCCCCAAGCATCTCCAGCTCCCGGGCCCAACAAAGTCACATGGAGCCTGCTGGGTTTGGAATTGGTGGTAAGTGTTGTCAATGGGCTCCAACCTTTGCAAGATACATGTTGGTGTGTGTCCCTGACATCAGTATGTGATTCATGATGTTATTTTTTTTCCTTTCTTTGTCAAGGTGCAAGAGCTCGCGCTGCAGGGTGGGCTGTAAGCGCCTGCCATCGCCGGAAGATGGAATCCGGGATGGGGCTATGCCACGTAAGTGAAATGCTGACCAATGACGTCACCCACCCATCCACACCTACACATGTCCCTGACTAATGTCCTTATTTCCCATACAGGTGTACCAACTATTGAGGAGCTGCTGCTGGCTCACAGAGAGGCACAGCAGCATATGGAGGGGACACACCAACAAGGGCACAAACATCTTACTCGGTTGGGTGCCATGATCCAGGCCCTCCAGGCAGCCCAGTCCGCCATGGCCCCTACTCCACCATATCCTCCACAATAATGTGGCCACCATATCCCCTCCCCCCCCAAAAATTCTTTCATGTTGTCCATGTTGGACCTTAGTTTGTTTTGCCATGTTGGCACCTTTGTTTGTTAGGCCCCATTGACCTCTTTTCTTATAGTATCCCACATTGGGAAAGTGGGTAGTATGGTTTGCCTACTACTGCTGCTCTGAAAAAAAACCTTATTTTCTTAAAAAATAAACATATGTTTGCAAATCAAATTACTGTCTGCTATCTTGTCTCAGCACACACAGGGACACCTTTGGGAGGTCACATTGTAAAACACAACACATGGCTAATGACTTAGCGTAGGTGTGCAGTGTGACATGATAAAGACCTGACCATACTGTACCATTTCAGCACGGATAAACCCTATTTTACATCAATGTCTCCAATATCACACCCACATTAACAAACACACAACACACAAACAGACTCGCCTATGTCGGCCAGAGGAGACTCCTAATCCAACAATACTCACACATGTCACTTAGGGATAGGCTCCTGTCTGCTACAATGAGACAACTATGTTATTGTGGAAATGAGGCCTCTCCTTCTGCCACACATACATCACCATTACACCCACAACACACTACACACACAACCATACTGCTGAACTCGACACATATGTGGACGTAGGTATGGCAAATAATAGTCAGGTTTATTACACCAAAATTAAAAGGAAAACACACTTGGTTTTAGAATAAATAAACAGAGTCCAGTACGCAATGTTGTGCATTGCCTAGTAGTGTCTTGCGTCTTTGTCCTCTGCTGGATCAGACAATGGCTCCTCCCCCTCATCCCCGTACAGCCACACATTGGGGGCCCTTCTGTTGTGTTGTCTTCATGTAGATGTGGGGGATCCTGAGTTTAGCGACCTCTATCCATGGGTTGTTGGGGCGCAGGGGCACTGCGGGTGTTATCTTGGGGATGGCTATATAACCACCCCATCAACACCCGCTTCCAGGACCCGAATGATGGCCCTCTCCGCGATGGCAATGTTTTCCGGCTCCATTCGACACACCCACTCACTGGCCATGTGCCCGATGGAAGTGGCGGGGGTCCTCTCTCAGTCCAATAACATACGTTTTGCCCAGGTACCCAGCTTAGTGTTGGGTGGGGCAGGCGTACGTCATCTTTGTATACCTGAGCTGGGCCCTGGGCACGGCCCCCTACCACTGGGATCAGGCACCGGCTCACCAAAGATGTTGAGGGTGGAGCCTGGCCAGCGGGTGGGGTCCTCTGCAATGGAGCCAGACTCCCGAGGGGCCTGTAAATCAAACATAGAAAAAAACAAAATTAACAAGAGTAGCAATGTACTGACATCAATTACCACAACCAACCACCCAGCACCAGATGGCGCATATCTGAGCATGCCAAACACCAAAAACAACAGTAGCAGGGTTGGAAACAGAGATGAAGAAAGAAGTAGACCAGTGCTACTGAGGCTCCAAATTGATATGCCAAGTGACCCAACATAAGACAGCACAATCTGTGCCAACAGCCACGAGCCAACACACAGCAGAACACACAGAAGAATGGTGAAAGAACAACACGATTGTGCCTTCGACATGTGCACGAACCCACACATCAGTGCAACCAACAAGGTGTGAATGTGCCACCCCAGGGGTTAATGTGCCACAGTAACAACACTAAGGGTTAATTCCCCACACAACCCACAACACTACACTAGCGCCTCCAGGCCAGAAGGGGGAGCTAAAGTGCTTCCCTATATATTATGGGTGGAGAGGAAGTGGCAGTTAGTTCAGTTCCTGAGCGGACTGAGGGAAAGGACCTGGGTGTAAAAGGGCTGGGTTAGGCTCATCCCACGGTCTACTCTCCAGTTGCAGGCCAGCCAGGGTCTGAGGAATAGGAGAAGCAGAGGAACACACCCGGGACCCGGAGTTATCCTAAACTCACCCCGGTGAAGCGCAAAGACCGGATACTGAATCCGCAATTGTGCGTGACACAAGCAGCACAGAAAACACCGGATAAGTGAAGATTATATATCTTCACTGTACCACAGCGAAGCAACACGGTGGGGTCAGAGACACAAAGATAAGACTCAAGTTGCCTAGCAAGTTTGGTACCAATGAGGAGAGACAGGGCCGGCAGCCTAACTAAAGCAGAAGGGCCACACATACAGCGCAGGAGTAGGAAGCCAAGGACCCGACTAGGGTGTGAGCAACCCGGCTCCGGTACAGACTCCGTGGACAATATCTACTGAATACCATCTGCAGTAAAGACTTGGAAAACTACAAAATCGTGAGCCTGTGTAATCCTTGCGCTCAAGCACTACTCTCCCTCACAAACTATTATCATCTCTACCACTACCCCTATCCAGCAGCATCCATAGACTATCATCATCACTGCCCCAGGGAACCAGGCTCTGCCCGTGGAGAGCAGTTACATCACCAGCTGCCAAACATCATCCCCGGAGGTTCTGCAGCAGCGGTGGTCACCCTGACCACATACCACGGGTGGCGTCACAACTATATCCCCTGTAAATAACTCCCAAACCCAATACTTGTGGGCCCGGGACGCGGTCTAGACCAACACCGCCGTGATTCCCCTTGATACCTCGGTCTGGTACCGAGTACCCTGTCCCAGTGGGCTCCACATGAACATAGATATCAATACAACAATTACACACCTCCTGTGACGGGGCAGGCTCTTGGCTTGTGGCCAAAGATGGTTGGGCAAGGCGCCTGCTGCACCGTGGTGGGCGAGGAGTCTCCTGGCCCCGGGTGAAGGTGAGGAGGTCATAATACCACAGACGTGGCTTAGGACCTCCTTAGCTCCAGCCCTGGACCGAGCGTCCATCCACTTTTTATGTTCCTTCGTGAGCACGGTGCGCAGGCGCTTGATTTTGTTCACAACCATCTACACTGTCCATGTCTTACTTTGGTCGAGCCGGTTTGCCAGCTCGACAAGGTGCCCGTAGGCCACAGCCCGCACCGCCTTGTTCTTGTACTCAGGCAACACCACCCGCCACACGTATTCATGGTCCTGGTACATGGCTAGGAGGTCACGCACAAATTGAGGACCCTCTGCCATCTGGGATAAAAAAAACATAGTGTGTTACCCAAACACATACATGTACATATCAGGTCACACCCTACTCTGTGTGGCCAATCCATGTCCAGCACTAGCAATGACAGGTGGTCTGGTAGTTAGCTTGTGTATACAGAAGCATTAATGGCCTTTATATGTGTACACAGATCTGACATGCTGCACATGACACGGACATATGTGGTTTGGGCCTGGCCAGGCAAAGTTACAAAGCTGTATCATGTTGAAATGGCACACATGGCGTACCACTCAAAATGTACACACAGGAATGACCTCAACACATATTTATATAACAATGTAGTTGGCGACACTAACTTTTTTTGAAGGGGGGGGGTGCTGTAAGACTTTTTTGGAGGCCGGGATGGGGTTTCAGACTTTTTTAGTTGGGCTGCTGCAATCATGATGCCATCGCCGGTCACTCACTGTGTCACCCGCCGTGTCTGCTGCTGCATCACAGCGCCGCCGCAGGCGCCGCGTCTGCTGTACTTTCACAGCGCCAGCCAAAAAGCGCCGCCGGCCGGCCCATTTCTGTGGGGGGCGGCCCTAGATGAGGGCTATACCACCAGCCCAGGGGGAACTTGCCCCCCTGCCACCTGGGCCAGTCCGCCCCTGGCTGTAGGACACATTGTCATGTCATTGGTGGCAAGGATCATTATGTGTGCAACAGGACACGAAGGGGGTGAACGATGCGTAGGCGTCGCAAACCACACATCTACATCACGCTACATGAAGCTCCACAGAACCCGCCCTTACATGTTGCAATACATGGTTCGGAAGCTAACAATAATTGACCATACATGAGAAGCACAATAGCATATCTACCGACTTACCGTCTGTCCAGCAGAGTTCTGGTGATGAGACACTACTAGAACAATGCACATTGAAGTAGGAGCATGGGTGGCGGACCAGCTGGCCACAATTTTATACACAACATGACCAATCACAAAGCAGCCCAGGCGCCTAATCAGTAGTCGCAGGTGGCAACGCCCAGGCGGCTACGTCAATTAGATGACGCACATGCTCTGTGACTGGATGGTTACAACATAAAAACCGCTAACGACAGTGCGACGGCACGCTTGCTGCCCAAAGTCATTAAGTAATGATGTTCAATGATGTTCATGATTTTTGATATGGCTGTGTATAGCGTTTGAGACATCTTTGCATTACGGATAGTTCTTGGTACTGTAGCAGACGCCCAAGTCCTGGTGTATGTAGTTTGTAATGATGTGTTTGATGGAACTATTCTGTGCCACAAAATGGATGGCTTTCCTTGCCACAAAACACCCTCTTCATTGACAATACATTTTGCCTTCGCCATACAGGATCATGTACCAAGGAGGCCTCTGTGGTTAGTTTAGTGGAACATATGAAATGTGTCCACATAGTACTGGCCTTTACCACACAGAATGGAATTATTCTGGCGATACTGAAATGTTGAGTGGCCCATGTGGCTTGGGAATTTCTGCCTGTGAAGATCCGGCCTAATCAGCACCACAGGGATGTGTGTTGGACATGATGACTATGCGATTGTCAGCTGCATGGGATGATAATTTGTGAGTAGGACATGGCTTTGGTACATTTAGCATGTTCTTTTATTTATTTGTTAATAAGCATATGTCTGTGTGTTTGAGCTTTGTATTTTCCTAGGCCTTGTGGTAGTACATATACATTATGGGCAGCTATATAGGGGTATGGTAATGATGTCACAATTTGGACGATGGAGGCCCATGGTGATAACAAGTGTTGTTATGAAGGAGTGTAATGTTGTTTGTGACCGTTCAATGGTGCAATATATCTATGTGGGTGGCCATATGAGCAGAGTCTGCTAGGATGTGGGTAACTGGCTAGATGTGTAGGGAAGGAGATAGTGGTGACTTTTGATGCCTGATAACGTGTTCTTTTGATGATTTTTTCGTTCCTTTTGCAGGGTTGGTAGGTGAGATCATCACGGACCCTGATGGAGATGTTATCGTGGCTCTTGCCTTGGTGGAAGAGTACTTGTGGCTGGAGGAGAGAGCTAAGAGGTTGCGGGCTTGCAGACCACGGCGTGTGTGGGTTCGGGATTGGCTTCGGCAACAGGATGACCTGAGTCACATGCGCCTGCTGCATCAGCTGGAGGATACTAGTCCGCATGATTTCAGGAACTATCTCCATATGTCCGAGGACTCTCTCACATTCCTCTTGGAACACATAAAGCCATTGATAGCCCGACAGGACACTTTGATGCGTCGAGCTGTGCCACCTGAGGAGCATTTGGCTGTAACTTTGAGGTTCCTGGCAACAGGTCGTTCACAGACCTGCAATACTCTGCAGCAGTCTCACGACCACTGCTGAGCCGCCTGATACCCGAGACGTGTGAGGCCATCGTGAGTTGTCTGCTGCCATCCTACATGCAGTGCCCAACAACCCCCGCTGGATGGATGGATGTTGCCAGAGGTTTTGTCGCTCGATGGCAATTTCCAAACTGCGGGGGTGCATTGGATGGTAAGCACGTGAGGATCACGCAACCCTAACACGGGGTCCTTGTATTTTAATTACAAAGGATATTTTAGCGTGGTCCTCATGGCCCTGGTGGATGCTCACTATGAGTTCCTGTTCGTGGACGTTGGCATAAATGGCCGTGTCTCAGATGGGGATGTGTTTGCACACTACTCCTTGGCCCAAGAACTAAGGAGAGGTGCTCTGAACTTGCCCACAAATGATGAGACAACCAGTCATCTCAACTTTGCGTTTGTGGGGGATGAAGCCTTCCCACTTCAAGCTCACCTACTACGGCCATAGGACTGTTACTCCTGAGCAGCGCATTTTCAATTACCGGCTATCCCGGCTTGCCGTGTGGTTGAAAATGCGTTCGGGATCATGGCCAATAGATTCCGCGTGTTTCATACGCCTTTGCAGATGAAACTGGAATCTATCGATGTGGTAGTGCTGGCCTGCTGTGCACTGCATAACTTCCTGTGTCGTAGGGATCGCTCATCATACACGTCGGCAACTCATGTGGATTCTGTGGACCCCACAACAGGGGAGCTCCATCCCGGGGATTGGCGTGCTGCCGACCATGGTGTGGCGCCACTCCAGCCGCTGAGCCACGGTCTGAGTCAGCAGGATGCCAGGAGAAGCAGAGACGCATACTGCTCCTACTTTAATGGCCCTGGGCAGTGGCCTGGCAGCACCAGCAGGTGTAGGGTGGCTGGTGTTGAGAGGCAGCAACATGAGGAGGAGGGATGAGTCACCAGGGTGGCTGCACCATGAAGAATATGGTTTGTTTTTTTTATTTTGGGTGTTTAAACATTAGTTAGTTGAGATTTTTTGGGTTCACTACTCTAAAATGTTTGGGTATGGGCATTATGTTTCTGTTTTTTTTTTTAATTTATTTGTGTGATGTTGACACTTTTAAATGTTTTGTGTGTGTTGTTTGAATTCTAATTTTTGTGCACAAAAAGTTGAACTAAAAAAAACAAAAAACAAACTACCTGTGTGTGTCGTTACTTTTGAATACAGGGCAGGTGCACACAGGTATGTGATCCAATAAATGGTATAGATGGGTCCGTGCAGCATTGGCTGCTAATGTCAAGTACACAGGTCCTGCCCTTTGGCCCACACTGTATGCCGTGACTGTGTGTACATGTCCATTTAGATGTGTTTGGCCACATGGGACCGTGCCCACACACATGGAGAATGCAATGGTGTTTGTGGGGGATGTAGGTACACTTCAGTACACACACGCAAAGATGTGTGCACACACATAGTTCAGCCATGGCAGCTCTGGCATGGCGTGGACCAATGCAGGCACATATGTCCATAGTGTAGCTTATCGCAATCACCTACATATGCACACCTAGCCATTGTTAGCGTAAGCCACTGAACTGCACAAGACCGGTCCTGTGCGAACACTTTTGCGCTTCGAAATTGTGTTGCAGGAGCCACAATTGACGACACGAGCGTGTATTTGTGCCAAACTCTGATAGACAATGGCGTCATGTATTAGCCAGCCTTCCAGACAGGCTGACCAATCGTAACGCTGTTACGTTGTCCAATGAGCGTGTATGGGGCGTGGTGTAAACCAATGTGGCACGCCTATCTCCTCGCCGTGCTGAACATGTACGCCCACACTGCCTTTGAGATTGCGGCGTGTGAAGCGGTGATGGAATGAGGCAAAATTGGTTCTGCTGTAGGGGAGGAGATTTCCCGAGCGACACATAGCCTTACCTTCAGGGCGAGATTGCAGCGTGTGATGCCGCCATTGGCGATCTGAGGCAACCACGAAAAACGTGAGCACGCACGTTAGATCGCCACATATATCGCCAGGCGATATTGCGGCGTGTGACGGTACCTTTAGTCTTCTGCAGGCTGCTGGGTAACATCACTACATTCTGTGCTATTTGTTAAAGATTTCTGGTCATATGAACAATGGTTTTCCTGCATGCATGTACTGTTTGTATCTGTTGAGCAAATGATCAAATATTCATGTAAAAGCAAACAAATATCTCATAGGACACATTACACACATGACTCAGATACACACAATGAAGATATCAGAGCCACATCTGCTAAGAGAACATACCTCCTCCCCCCTCATTTCTCCTCTGCCTGCAGTAAGTCACACAGCATACACATCAAGAGAAAGGCAGAGGAGTGTACTGATGCATGAATATTCATTCTTTGGGGAGTGGGCAGCAGAGAGCTTACTGTGATTCACAGAATGAATCTTTTATTTTGAAGTTTAAAACAAAGGTGGCACCTACATATGCTAACTTGTTTATGACCATCTTTGAGTCCATATGTATCTATGACTAAATTTAGTGAGTCTATTTATCTTATATAAACGGTATATCAATGACTTAGTGTTCATCTATAATAATATTAATGATGATGCCAACATGTTTATTGAATCAGTACAAAACAGCACCTGGGGTCTAGCGTTTTTGCCGGTGTTGAGTTCTGAAGCTATCGATTTCCTTGATCTTATGATTGTCCACATAGACAAAAAATCCTCAGACCAAAAGACCCTGATGTTTCTATTACTGGATTCTTTTACTGGATTTTGTCATTGATCAGCAGTGTATTTTCTAGTACCTATTTCTCTCTGATTTGGATATCCGCAACTGAGGGCGTTTTTGCAGTATATCGATCACGCACCTACAGTGGTTGTGACTCTCACAACCAGCCCAAGTGAGTGGCTCCCTGGTCACATATTATACAACCCCTGGCAAAAATTATGGAATCCCTTGCTCAGAGGATGTCCATTCAGTCGTTTTAATATTATAGAAAAAAAGCAGATCACAGACATGGCACAAGACTAAAGTAATTTAAAATGGCGACTCTCTGCCTTGAAGAAACACTAAAAGAAATCTTGAAAAAAAATGTGCTAACCAGTAACGGTTACCTTTGTAGACCAAGCAGGGCAAAAAATTATGGAATCACTAAATTCTGAGAAAAAAAAATTATGGAATCACCCTGTAAATTTAATTCCCAAAACTAACACCTGCATCAAATAAGATCTGCTTGTTAGTCTGCATCTAAAAAGGAGTGATCCACACCTTGGAGAGCTGTTGCACCAAGTGGACTGACATGAATCTTGGCTCCAACCAACATGAGAGATGTCAATGGAAACAAAGGAGAGGATTATCAAACTCTTAAAAGAGGGTAAATCAACATGCAGTGTTGCAAAAGATGTTGGTTGTTCACAGTCAGCTGTCTAAAATCTGGTCCAAATACAAACAACATTGAAAGGTTGGTAAAGGGAAACATACTGCAAGACCAAGGAAGACATCAAAGCGTCAAGACCGGAAACTTAAAGCAATATGTCTCCAAAACAGGAAATGCACAACAAAACAAATGAGGAACGAATGGGAGGAAACTGGAGTCAAGTCTGTGACCGAACAGTAAGATACCAACTAAAGGAAATGGGATTTACATACAGAAAGATAAACAAAAGCCCTCATTGACATCTAAACAGAAAAAAAACAAGATTACAATGGGCCAAGGAAAAGCGATTGTGGACTGTGGATGACTGGATGAAAGTCATATTCAGTGATGAATCGTGAATCTGCATTGGGCAAGGCGATGATGCTGGAACTTTTGTTTGGTGTCGTTCCAATGAGATTTATAAAGATGACTGCCTGAAGAGAACATGCAAATTTCCACAGTCATTGATGATATGGGACTGCATGACAGCTAAAGGCACTGGGGAGATGGCTGTCATTACATCTTCAATATATGCCCAAGTTTACATTGATATTTTAGATACTTTTCTTATCCCATCAATTGAAAGGATGTTTGCGGATGACGAAATCATTTATCAAGATGATAATGCATCCTGCCTTAGAGCAAAAACTGTGAAAACATTCCTTGAAAGAAGACACATAAGGTCAATGTCATGGCCTGCAAATAGTCTGGATCTCAATCCAATTGAAAATCTTTGGTGGAAGTTGAAGAAAATGGTCCATGACAAGGCTCCAACCTGCAAAGCTGATCTGGCAACAGCAATCAGAGAAAGTTGGAGCCAGATTGATGATGAGTACTGTTTGTCACTCATTAAGTCCATGCCTCAGAGACTGCAAGCTGTTATTAAAGCCAGAGGTGGTGCAACAAAATACCAGTAATGTATTTGAGGGTTTTATTTGATGGTCATGGTTCCATAATTTTTTCTCAGAATTGAGTGATTCCATAATTTTTCCCCCTGCTTGGTCTACAAAAGTAACAGTTACTGGTTAGCACATTTGTTTTTTCAAGATTTCTTTTAGTGTTTCTTTAAGGCAGAGAGTTGCTATTTTAAATTACTTTAGTTTTGTGCCGTCTCTGTGATCTGCTTTTTTTCTACAAAATTAAACAACTGAATGGACATCCTCCGAGCCCGGAGATTCCATAATTTTTGCCAGGAGTTGTATTTATCAATCGGGTAAGACCCCATTTGAGCTTTGTTCTAACCCTTTACCTCATGATTTTTAAGTTTACACAGGATAGGACGGAAATAAATGGAAATACATGAATAGACTGAGCTTAGAGAAAAGAATTAGAAAATTCTATCAGTTACATATGGATTTTTGACCTTACAGATTTCCTTTTAAAATAAAAAAATAAACTACAAGTAACCTACAACACAGGGAATGTGAATTATAACATTTATAACTAACCTCAGCTGGAGGCATAACCCAGAATGGACAAATTGTAGACTGGGCTCCATGGTTTCCACGGAAGTATGGTGCTAAATAAAAGAAAGAAAACACTTATCAAAAGAACATACATTTTGAAATTATATGAATCTGTAAAGCAAAGGAGAAAAATTCTCACCACATATTAAGCCCAAACATGGCTGGAAACTGTTGTCTGAACCCTGCAGTTTTAGCTGATAATCCATCTGAGACTCAATGTCCTGTAGCGATGGCAGTGCAGGACTAAAAGGATGACTATGATACCAACCAACCAAAGACAGGCCCCGTAGGAAAAGATTGTGATAGATCTGGTTGGAAAAAGAACTATTCTTAATAAGAAGAACATGGGAATAGATATAAATGAAGCTGATGTAGAATACTGGAAATGTATATGTTGAATTACTTAGTATATAGGTATGCTTGAAGAGGTCGGCCACTTTATGGGAAGATTTAAAGGGGTTTTCCCATGAACAAAGTTAATTTTAATCAATAGATCTTGGGTTAATAACAATTTCCACAAATGGACTTGTTTAAAAAAAAATGTTCCTGTGCTGAGATAATTTTATAAAGGTGCCCCTGCTATGGAAAGTTTAATTTTTGTTTCTGACCGTGCATGGAACATGGTCTGATTATACTACATTTCCTGGGCAGGGGAGGAAGTACGAGAGAATACAGATATGACAGCAAAGGATCATTTTGCTGTCTATTTGTAAAAAATATTTTACCTCAAAGAAAGAATTGTTTTTGATCCTGTGCTGCAATGTCTGTATACTTTCTTTCTTCCTCCCCTGCCAGGAGATGTGGTATGATCAGACAGTGTTCCGTGCATGGTCAAAAACAAAAATGAAACTGTACATAATAGAGGCACATTTATACAATTATCTCAGCACAGGAACATTTTTTAAGCACATCAAATTGTGGAAATTATTATTATTATAAGATTTATTAATTAAAATTAAATTTTAAGTTAAAGGGGTTTTCCCATGAACAAAGTTAAGGCTTACTGTACCTATGTAGACACTGGAAACTAATGGTCTCTGTGTCCATAGAATTTATGATAGCTGTGATCTTGCTATTTATTCATGTGATTACATCTCTTGCTCTTCCAGACTGTGGTCATCTCTGCACAAATGGTAAACTATACCTGAATACATACATTGAGCGCATGCAACAGTTTACCTCTGTCTGCATATGTGCATATGATGGATGCTTTGTTACTGCATAGCAACTTCACAAAGGCCGACATTGCAAGGGACTTCTGCCTAGTGGTCATATTGGTAAATCACATGACTGCTGCCAACCTATATCCTACAGGTTGCTTAGACTTAAAGCTACTAGTGCTTTCATAGACCGTAAATGAGCAGCACACATCATTAAAGAAGTTATCAACTACCTGGACAGCACCTTTTCAATTTATATGTTCCCCCAGCAATTTAACTCTCTTATACTATAATACATAATTAATATAATAATATACTTCTATAATATACTAACCTCTAGTGCTAGCACTGTTCCAGATGTCAGCAGTGGCTCTCCAAACATGGCTGCAGAGATGTCACATGATCCCTGCAGTCAATTAGATCAAGTTTTACTTTTTCGTCCTCCGGAGAAATCAGACATCTGGAGGAAGTGAGAGATGTGGCTTCTCTCTTGACTTCCGCTGGATGTCTAATTTGTCCAAAAGAGTGGAGAGTGAAGTTAGTGCTGATTGGTTGCAAGGATCAAGTGACAATAGTGTCATGCAATCCCTGGGAGAACCTGTGCAGACACCACTGGAACGGCACCGACACTACACTTCAGTATAAGTGTTGTTATTTTACTATGAGAAAACATAGGGATTGGGAAAAGCTTGTGGACAACCCCTTAAAAGGGTCAGTCTGAGCTCAGCAACTTTATTCTAAAGGTCCTATCTAATTTATCGCTATAATCCAAGCTTTTTTCTAATATCCTTTCCATTAATTATTCCTTACGGTTCCCTCTCTATACTAACAGCTATTATGTTTTTTTTATTTCCAGCCCACTGACATACTATGTGAGTACCTCCTAGGGCAGTGATGGCGAACCTATGGCACGCCATATGGCTCTGCACTGACACTTTCAACTGCCGACGCTATGGTGTCGGCAGTTCAAAGCTGTGTTGGGTCAGAACGGGGAGACATTTCTCCTCCCTCTGACATTCACTCCTTGCAGCGCCCGCTCACCCGGTGTCATGTGAATGTGGTCATGTGACACGCTCAGTGTGGGAGAAGACAGAAGATGTGAGAAGAGGAACCTGCAGTGGTGAAAGCAGAAGCAGGAATGTGAGTATGACTTTTTTTTAAACTTCTATTTAGCAACCAGGATGGGGCAATACTGCCTAAGGACCAGGGGTGTTGCTAGGCACTAAGATCTGGGGCCCAGACCATCAGTGCAGTGCCCCGAATGTCTAGTTCATGTTTTTTTTTTCATTAAATAAAGTTTTGGCCGCTTGCACACATGCAGGGTTTGCTGATAGACTGCCCTGCACAGTGCAGCTCTGTGACCTAAGCAGGTCCTCCCGCACTCTGCTCTCTCTGACCCCAGCTGTGGCCAAGGATTCCTTCATCCTTCTGCACTGAGACTGCACAAAAAGGGGACCAGTAGGGGGTATATGTTCTATAGCAGAAGGTGGGCGGGGGGGGGGGGGAAGTTATGGAACACAAGGCAGTAGGCCCTGAGAAGAGGAGATGCCTGTTCTCATATGTTGCCACTGCTACTCATACAGGAGCCCCCTCCTTCTGTAATGTCACCACCACCTCAGCAGTTGGAATCAGGAGGAGGGGGAGAGAAGGGGTCTGACAGGAGACTCCTATGCTTACAGCCATCCTCTACTGATGACTCCAACTTCAGGCCTCCCCATCTCCTGCAACTGGGTACCTTGGGATGATGACGAAAGTGAGTATATATGTGTTCATACCTACATCATGTATGTATGATGGTATGTGTGATGTACTTATGTGTGTGTGTGTATGATGGTGTGTGGTGAATCTGATAGTGTGGTGTGTGAGTGATGCATGTGTGAGAGTTATGCATGTGGTGTGTGAGGGTGGTGCAAGTGAGAGTGATGTATGTGGTGTGTGAGGGTGATGCATGTGTGAGTTATGCGTGTGATGTGTAAGGGTGATGTATGTGAGGGTGATGTGTGTGAAAGTGATGCAAGTGAGAGTGATGTGTGTGGTGTTTAAGGGTGATGCATGTGTGAGTTATGCATGTGGTGTATGAGAGTTATGCATGTGATGTGTGAGGGTGATGCATGTGGTGTGTGAGGGTGTTGCATGTGTGAGGGTGATGCATGCATTAGAATTATGCGTGTGATGTGTGAGGGTGATGCGTGTGGTGTGTGAGGGGTGATGCATGTGGTGTGTGAGAGTGATGTGTGTGGTGTGTGTATTGATGATCTTAAGCCTGGATGTGTCTGTGTGCGTATATATGATGGTGTGCTTGAGTGAGTGTGATGTAGGATGGCTCGCCTGGGTTTGTGCGTGATGTATGCATGATGGTATGCATGATTCTGTGTGTGCTTTATGTGTGACAGTCACCTGGATGTGTCTGTATGATGGTGCTTTTCTGACCCTAGCAAAGTCCCTGCTGAGGACACAATGGGGCAGTAATACCTGAGGACAGTGAGGGTGTTGCATGTGTGAGGGT
This sequence comes from Allobates femoralis, assembly GCA_033576535.1. Classification (NCBI taxonomy): domain Eukaryota; kingdom Metazoa; phylum Chordata; class Amphibia; order Anura; family Aromobatidae; genus Allobates; species Allobates femoralis. The sequence goes on from JARQOC010000003.1 coordinate 340,298,988, forward strand.
GATGCATGTGTGAGGGTGATGCGTGTGGTGTGCGAGAGTGATGCCTGTGATGTGTGAGGGTGATGCATGTGGTGTGTGAGAATGATGTGTGTGGTGTGTGTGTTGATGATTTTAAGCCTGGATGTGTCTGTGTGTGTATATAGGATGGTGTACTTGAGTGAGTGTGATGCAGGATGGTTCGCCTGGGTTTGTGCATGATGTATGTGTGATGGTATGCATGATTCTGTGTGTGCTTTATGTGTGACGATCACCCGGATGTGTCTGTGTGATGGTGCTTTTCTGAGCCTAGGAATTCCCCTGCTGTCGACAGAATGGGGCAATAATTCCCGAGGACAGGATGGGCTAATACTACCTGAGGACAGGATGGGTCAATGTTACCTAGGGACAAGGATGGGGCAATACTGCCTAAAGACAAGAATGGGGTAATACTACCTGAGGACAGGATGGGGCAATACTACCTGAGGACATGATGGGGCAATACTAACTGAGAACAGGATAGGGCAATACTATCTGAGGACAAGTATGTGGCTTATTACTGCAAGGGGACAATGATGGGGCATATTGGTATAGGATGGGGCATATAATTGCAAAGGGACAAGGATGGGGCATAATACTGCAAGGGGACAATGATGGGGCATATTACTTTAAGGGTACAAGGATGTGGAATATTACTGCAAGATGGTGCATATTACTGCAAGGGGATGAGGATGAGGCATATTACTGCAGGATGGGACAAATTACTTTAAGGGGACAAGAATGGGGCATATTACTGCAATTGAACAAGGATGGGGCATATTACTGCAGGTTGGGGCATATTACTACATGATGGGGGTGGGATGGCGCATATTACTATGTGATGAGGGCATGATAGGGCATATTACTGCAAAGGGACAAGGATGGGGCACATTACTACATGATGGGACAGGATGTGGCATTACTACATGATGGGGGCCGGGTGGGGCATATTACTACAAGGGGACAAGGATGGGGCATTACTGCAAGATGACAAGTATGAAACATAAATCAAGGGGACAAGGATGGAGACATTACTACAAGAAGGGGGCCAGGTGGGGACAATACTGCTAGGAGAGGGTGAGGATGGGACACATAACTAAAAAAGAGGATCAGGATGGAGCACATTACTGCAAGGAGAGGATCAGGATGGAGCACATAATGTGCTCCATCCTGACCCTATTTTTCTAGTTCATGTGCTCCATTCTGACCCTCTCCCTGCAGTTACAAGAAATAGGGTCAGGATGGAGCACATTACTACCAGGAGAGGGTCAGGATGGAGCGCACAACTAGAAGAAGAGGGTGAGGATGGAGCACATTACTACAAGGGTAGGGTCAGAATGGAGCACATTACTAGAAGAAAGGGTCAGAATGGAGCACATTACTACAAGGAGAGGGTCAGGATGGAGCACATTACTACAAGGAGAGGGTCAGGATGGAGCAGATTACTAGAAGGAGAGGGTCAGGATGCAGTACATTACTACAAGGGGAGAGTCAGAATGGAGCATATTACTAGAAGGAGAGGGTCAGATTGAAGCAAATAACTGCAAGGAGAGGGTCAGGATGGAGCACATAACTATAAGGAGAGAATCAGGATGGAGCACATTACTCCAAGGAGAGGGTCAGGATGGAGCACATTACTACAAGGAGAGGGTCAGGATGGAGCACATTACTCCAAGGGGAAGGTCAGGATGCAGATGTTACTACAAGATAGGGATCAGGATTTCAATGTGAAATCTGCTTACATTCCAAGATAAATATATACTATCTATCTAATATTCTGTGTTTTTTCCATACAGATCAATCCACCTCCTGTGTCTGGAAAGGGTAGTTGGAGCGGCTTAGCTTCAATGTACACTAAGCACACATCAGCTTGATGACCACTGCTGAAGAGAAGACTGCAAAGGTTAGTTTAAAATCAATTATTTGCTAAAATAATAGAATTAATCATCAGGGTTAAGGATTGCAAACGCTGTACAGGGAAAAGAATCTGCTGACCCTCCCCCCTGTGCAGCGCTTGTGACGGCCACTGCTGTAATTTAGGTTAAATTACCCTGTTGGCACTTTGCCATAAATAATTAGATTTTGGTTAGAGTTGGGCACTCGGCCTTGGAAACGTTCACCATCACTGTCCTAGGGCATACTTGGATCCTCACTCATCAATATACACATGCACTGATGTCACTTTTGTCCTCCTGCACACCGGTCTGAATAGTTTGCGAGCGCACAGGAGACACAGCATGTCAGGGATGATGTGACACTGCAATGCGGGGAGTGTGTCAGAATGGGGTGGGGAGGGCTGGTAAGGCGCACTGCGGGTAGGGGAGAAGAAGGGGGGCTTAGGAGGTGGACTGCAGAGAGGGGAGAAAAAGGTGGAGGGGGCCGAGACAGCACTGCAGGGAGGGGAGAAGAAGGTGGGGGGGATGCAGAGACACAGCACTGCGGGGAGGGGAGAAGGGAGGGCTGCAGACCTTTGCAAACATAGAATTGACAGCCTCGCCCCTGAAACTAGTGTCACAGTGATGCTTTGTTTCAGGGAAGGGCTGATGAAGTGCCTAGGGTTTGTCAGCTCAATGACGCGCCGTATGAGGATCCCTGGATGCACTGGGAGGTAATCACATGGTATGTCATCAGACAGGACATAGAAAAAAAAAGCGATAGCTGTTAAATAGTGTAAAGAGGAACCGTAGGAAATTATTAACGGAATGATATTAGGAAGAAGCTTAGATTATAGAGATAAATAAGATAGGACCTTAAGATAAAAAGTTGCTGGCCTCGGACTAACCCTTTATACTTTACCCCAGCTATGCAAAGTATTAAACACTTTTATTGATCTTTTTTCTCCCACAACTTAACTGGAATTTCTGAAAATCTTCCTTCTGAATGGCCAATTTATTTAAGGAGAATAATTTATTAATAGTAATAATAATGTGGGTATCAATTGCAAACTTTATTTACTGATACTCATAATGGCTACCTATTGTAAAAGTAGCATATGAAGTGCTCTTCAATTTCTGTAATACACACTCAGTTAGAATAGGCAGTGAATGAACAGAAGGTCAATATCTCGCTTTAAGTGATTGTAGTAAATAATAGGGAAGAATAGAATTGCTGGCCAAGGCTCCTTGCTCTGAGAGTCCCTCTTGTATGCAAAAGTCAAAAAGGTTTAAACTTTGTTATTTGAAATTATTGAAAATATTTTACTAATAAAACTAGTGGTAAAATATTCCCCACACCCAACGCAGTTCCAGGTAATGTTCCCTCTTAGCCTCTGCAGCTGCTCCAACAAACAGTTAAGAAGTTGTGCAGTGTTCAGTTAAAGTGAACCAGTTCAAATGTGTCCAGTTTTGTGATTATTTTATTCCTGCTGCTCCAGTGAATATTGCATTATTTTCTTTCAAATCCGCCATACCCTTCCAAAGATATGGGCCTTTATATTTATAAATAATTTATTTGTTTTATTATCAGAGGGGTATGGCTACAGGACTCTCTGGGGGCTGGTGAGTCTTTAAAAAGGACGTGTCACCCCTCCTGGTGCTTTCCAAAGTAAAAGCACCACGGAATCAGGTGTGTATGCTGCATTCAGAGAAGGGGGTCTACGATGTCTCTAGTCCCCCTTTAACCTGTAAAAAACACTTTTAAAAGTTTTAAGATAAAAAGTCCGGAGGGACTAACTAATTTCTCACTGCTTGCTGTCTGCAGGGTCCTCCCGCCCCTGCCTCTCTGTGCCACCTCCTGCCTGTGTGGGTCGGGTCCCGGCTCCTGAAACGGCGCAGGCATGAAAAATTCAGTGCCAGAGCCCGTTCTGCTAAAGATTATGCTGTATAGCCAATGTTTCTGAAAATGTACGACGGTTCTAAAGATGTAAAAAAAAAATAATAATAATAAAAGGAAACCATTTGTAACCATGTTAATACAGTATTATGGAGGTATGTGAGGACCTGTCTTTTGCTGGATAAGTTGAATGCCTTAATGGTACCACTTTGTGTAATGATGTGTAAGGATAAAAAAAAGGTACACGAAAGTACTGAACACATGAAGAAAGAGAGAGATGCAAAAAAACATGGAAAGTCATGACACCAGCCGGAATCTATCAGTAATCAGAAAGCAATCCTGCCACTTTGTGAAAAATATCATTACCTGGCTCAAATTTTCCCATTTCCAAGGTGCCACAAAAGAAACATCACATGATGGGTTAAACTAGCGAGCTGTCTCAAGACCTTATTGGTGCAAAACATGCTGATGCCATTATTACAGGAGAATTTCTAAACTACTAAAGGTTCCAGTGAGCACTGTTGGGGCCATAAACCAGAAGTGGAAAGAATATCATACCACCATAAACTGGCCATGACCAGATGCTATATGTAAAATTTCATACTAGGGAGCGAAAAAAATTATCAGAATAGTTGTCCAAGAACCAAGATTTAACTGTAAAGAGCTAAAGAAAGACCTGGAATTAGCAGGTAAATATGATTTAAAGAAAACAATAAGTAATTCACTCAATCTCCATTACCTGTAAGCATTGTGAGGTAGCGCCGTCGGATTGCACGGCAGAGGCAAGGAGCCAGGCACAGAAGATTCACAGCACACGGTTTATTATGCATATGTCCACAGTATCCACAAACCTCCAGGTTCTGGGATGCAGCCGTGCAAAAAAATCAAAATAGATGGTTGCGCCACACTGCAAATTTAGGGGTATAAATTCCCGTTACACTGTACGTATCACTCACCTAACTTGGGTGTGCCCTCTGCACAACTAGATTAGCCGTAAGTAGGTGAGATTTTTTATGCAGGATCCCTGTCTTCATCTATTGCCTGTCTCCCCTTTTCACCCAGGTCTGTGCTCCGTCTCTCACACGTGCACCGTCCCGTGCACGTGCAGGGGCCAGGTTTCTGTTTTCTTCAGCAAGGTCCTCTCCTAGAGCTGCTCGTACCACTCTCCCCAAAGGGAGAAAGGAACGTAATGCAATAATAAATGTGGTATATAGAAATGAGCGCTAGGGATAATGGAACAAGCCAAACGCTTTTGTAGACATTACCTATAGGTTTATTACGATAAACACAGTACAGGTCCTTCTCCCACAACGCGTTTCGACACTTGAGGAAGACGCATGTAGCATCGAAACGCGTTGTGGGAGAAGGACCTGTACTGTGTTTATTGTAATAAACCTATAGGTAATGTCTACAAAAGCGTTCGGCTTGTTCCATTATCCCTAGCGCTCATTTCTATATACCACATTTATTATTGCATTACTGGGATAGCGCAACTTCCTATAACCATAAGATTGGCACACAGTCCTTTATCACGGGTTCTCTCCAGTCCAGGTATCACCGAGCTCAAGCCCTCCGGGCTAGGCCGTGTTGTGTCAGCACACAGCCTCTGCCTCTCCTGTCCTGGCCGCTCGCTAGTCTCTTCAGTCTTCCTTCAGACTGAAGCTCCACTCAGAGAACCACACCCTGTGTTCCTGCCTAGCTTTTAACCCTCTGCTTACCTCCGGGGAAGTCTCTATGAACCCGGAGTGGAGTGCTTCCTATACGTGGAGGGAGCATAACCTGGGAGACACATACCGGCCCTCACAGATCATCCCGGTCACTGTCTCACATACCCCTCCCCTCAGTTCAAGTGTGCGGGGTTGAACTCCAGCCACTAAACACTGGCCACGAGACAAGGCATCAGCGTTGCCCTGCAACCTCCTGGCCCGGTGTTCCACCGTAAGCCTAAAGTTCTGCAGGGAAAGGAACCACCGGGTGACCCGGGCGTTCCACTCCTTGGCAGCCCTCATCCAGACCAGCGGGGAGTGGTCCGTCATGAGCCGAAACTGCCGTCCCAACAAGTAATAGCGCAGGGACTCCAAGGCCCACTTGATGGCCAAGCACTCCTTCTCCACAACGCTATAGTTCCACTCGGGAGGGGTGAGTTTCCTACTCAAGTAGGTGACGGGGTGTTCCTCCCCCTGGACCACCTGGGACAGCACCGCCCCCAGCCCGACCTCCGAAGCATCCGTTTGCACAATAAACTCCTTCCGAAAATCGGGGTTGACAAGAAAGGGCTGTCCACACAGGACCCCCTTTAGTGCTCGGAAGGAGTCCTCGGCCTGCGGTGTCCAGCGCACCATGACGGACTTCTTACCCTTGAGAAGGTCCGTCAAGGGGGTCGACAGTCCAGCAAAATTAGGGACAAACCGTCTGTAGTATCCCACGATACCTAGGAAAGCCCGGACCTGCTTCGTGGCCAGGGTCGAGGCCACTTCTGGATTGCCTCAACTTTGTTGATTTGGGGCTTAATCACTCCTTGGCCTATCACATACCCCAAGTATCGGGCCTCCATGAGCCCCAAAGCACACTTCTTGGGATTGGCCGTCAACCCGGCTGTACGAAGTGCATCCACCACGGCCTGTACCTGAACCAGTTGGGTCTGCCACTCGGTGCTATAGATAATGATGTCATCGAGGTACGCAGATGCATACGCCTGATGGGGTTCCAGCACCAGGTCCATCAACCTCTGGAACGTGGCCGGGGCGCCATGTAAACCAAATGGCAAGACGACGTAGTGAAATAGCCCCTCAGGCGTAGCAAAAGCGGTCTTTAGCTTGACTGACTCCGTCAGTGGCACCTGCCAGTACCCCTTGGTCAGATCGAGCGTAGTGAAATACCGTGCCTGTCCCAGCCTGTCGATCAGCTCATCCACCCGGGGCATGGGATAAAGATCGAATTTGGATATCTCATTGAGCTTCCTAAAGTCATTACAGAATCGTAAGGAGCCGTCCGGCTTGGGTATCAGTACTATGGGACTGGCCCATTCACTCTTAGACTTTTCAATCACCCCTAAGTGGAGCATCTTTTTCACCTCCTCCGAGATGGCTTGTCTCCGAGCCTCCGGCACCCTGTAAGGCTTCAGGCGTACCTTCATGTGAGGCTCGGTGACAATATCATGCTGTATAAAGTTTGTCCTAACGGGCAAGTCTGAGAAAACCTCTGGGTTCTGCTGAACCAACCGTCTGGCCTCTCGTCTCTGTTGCTTGGTGAGGCCGTCTCCTATCCTTACTTCTGGCTCGTTCTCCCCGGGGGTCGTTGGACCCGGGGATGAGCGCCCGGAAAGGAGGGAGACGAAAAAAGGTCAGCCATCAGGCCTTCCCGTTCCTTCCATGGTTTCAACAGGTTGATATGGTATATCTGCTCTGGTTTCCTCCTTCCCGGCTGAAATACTTTATAGTTGACAACCCCGACCTTTTCCCGAATTTCATAAGGACCCTGCCACTTCGCTAGAAACTTGCTTTCTGCTGTGGGGACCAACACCAACACCCGATCCCCTGGGTTAAAGGACCGTACCGTAGCCTGTCTATTGTACCTGGCACTTTGAGCTGCCTGCGCGTCCTGCAAATGCTCTTTCACTATTGGCATGACTGCGGCTATGCGATTCTGCATCCCCAAAATGTGTTCAATCACACTTTTATGGGGGGTTGGTTCTTGCTCCCATGTTTCCTTGGCCAGGTCCAAAAATCCCCAAGGATGTCGCCCGTACAACAGTTCGAATGGCGAAAACCCCGTGGACGATTGGGGTACCTCCCGGACTGCAAACATGAGATAAGGGAGCAACATATCCCAGTCCTTCCCATCTTTGGAGACTACCCTTTTTAACATGGATTTTAGGGTTTTATTGAACCGTTCCACCAACCCGTCCGTTTGAGGATGGTACACAGACGTACGCAACTGCTTAATCTGGAGCAGTCTGCACAGCTCCTTAGTGATTTTGGACATGAATGGGGTCCCCTGGTCCGTAAGGATCTCCTTGGGCAACCCCACCCGACAGAACACGGCAAACAATTCCCGTGCAATAATCTTAGCGGTAGGGTGTCTGAGGGGTATCACCTCAGGGTAACGGGTGGCGTAATCGACTATCACTAGAATGTGTTGATGTCCTCGGGCAGATTTTACGAGAGGTCCCACCAAATCCAAGGCTATCCGCTCAAAAGGGACTTCTATAATGGGCAAGGGGACCAAAGGACTGCGAAAGTGAGCCAGGGGCGCGGTGAGTTGGCACTCCGGGCAAGTCTCGCAGAGTTTTATCACCTCCCCGAGGACCCCGGGCCAATATGAGCCAAGTCGAGGACCCGTCGGCGATACGGCTGGGGCATCAACAATTGCTCCACAACATCCCCCGTATATTATCCACTTGGTAGAGTAAATCCTGTTTGAGGGCGAAATGGGGGTACCTTACCTGGGCACCTGGCACGTGTGCCACCCCATCAATTTCGATCACCCGACTCCAGGCGTGTACTAACGTAGGATCCTGGAGTTGGGCCGTCCCGAAAGTACCTGGAGACGCCTCCAACTCCGGGATTGGCTCGTCTGTTCCGAGCTCACCTGCCAACACCTCTAAGGATGACCTATCGGGGTCACACTCTGTCCCTGCCGTGGTGACCCCTACTGCAGGTGTCCTGGACTCGGGCTCAGGCCCTGGACCGTCCTTGACCTGAGGGGTCTTGGAGGGTCCTTTGTATAGAACCCAGAAAAAAGGCAGATCCCTCCCCAAGATTACATCATAGGGAAGGTTATTCATCAGTCCCACTTCATGCTGTATCTGTCCACACGGAGCCGTGATGGTGACCACCCCCTTAGGATAGTCCCGGAGGTCCCCATGTATGCACACCACCCCCACGGTACGCCCGGTGTCCTTCACCCCAGTGATCAGGGCTGTCCGCACGAGGGTCACTAAGCTCCCTGAATCCAACAAGCCGGTCACCTGGCATCCGTTCACCTGTACTTGACATAAATGCAGATCAGTCCCTGGAGAAATAAGGCCGGCTGTACACACCGTCTGAGCATACATTGACCCCCGCCGTGGATACCCGCAGTCCATGGGCTCCGTGGTGAGGGGACATTGGGCTCCCAAATGTCCAACCAGCTGGCAGCGCCAACATCTAATAGGGAAAGAAGCACCCCTAAAAGGTTGTCTTCTAGGGTACAGGCCTTTTCGGACCCCTGGAGTGGAACAGGGGCGGTCTCCTGCACAGGTTTGGGCGAGGGATCTTTAGCAGGGGGTTTGGAGGAGGCCAGCCACCGAGTGGCACGCAAAGTCCCAGTGTCCCGTATCAAGTTCTGCGTAGCCACATGTCGCTCCACCAGGCACACTAATTGACAAAGGGTACTCGGGTCACCTTGTCCCACCCACCTTTGTATAGGGACGGGAAGAGTGCGCACAAAGCGGTCGACGACCACCCTCTCCACCATTTGCGCAGGACTGTGGGTCTCAGGCTGCAACCATTTTTTTACTAAATGCAATAAATCGTAAGCCTGGGAGCGTACGGGCTTGGCTTCCTCAAAAAAACCACTGGTTTACCCGCTGAGCTCATACGTATGTGTTCACACCCAACCGAGCAAGGATTTCACCCTTCAGGGCTCCATAATCCAGAGCGTCATCGGTACAGAGGTCCAGATACGCTTTTTGGGACTCCCCAATCACATAGGGCGCCAATACTTTGGCCCACTGGTCGGTCGGCAGTCTCTCCCTTTCGGCCACCCGCTCAAACACAGACAGGAAAGCTTCCACATCATCCCCCGGGGTCATCTTTTGCAACGCTCACCTTACCGCTGTCTTGACGCTGTACTCCTCGCCTGGTCCCGGGGATGAAGCCGCTGGCCGGTCCCGGAGCTCCACGGTCAGGAGGTCCAATTGTCGCATCAGGAGCTGATTGGTCTCCTGTTGGGCCTGATGCTGCAGCTGCTGCTGTTGCTGCTGACGGTCCAACAACTGGAGCAGATGTGCATTGGTCTGTTGCTGCTGCACATTAGCCTGCTGTTGCTGCACATTAGCCTGCTGTTGCTGGGCATTAGCCAGGGCCAACTTCTTTAGAATGTCCTCCATGGTTGCAGCAGGAATATACTGGAGCCTAGCTGGTTGGATCACGGACATGTGCCACTGGGTATGCCAGGTTGCTACACCTCACTGGGCTGCTGCCCGCATTCTCCACCATATGTGAGGTAGCGCCGTCGGATTGCACGGCAGAGGCAAGGAGCCAGGCACAGAAGTTCACAGCACACGGTTTATTATGCATATGTCCACAGTATACACAAACCTCCAGGTTCTGGGATGCAGCCGGGCACACTTGCTATAACCATAAGATTGGCACACAGTCCTTTATCACGGGTTCTCTCCAGTCCAGGTATCACCGAGCTCAAGCCCTCCGGGCTAGGCCGTGTTGTGTCAGCACACAGCCTCTGCCTCTCCTGTCCTGGCCGCTCACTAGTCTCTTCAGTCTTCCTTCAGACTGAAGCTCCACTCAGAGAACCACACCCTGTGTTCCTGCCTAGCTTTTAACCCTCTGCTTACCTCCGGGGAAGTCTCTATGAACCCGGAGTGGAGTGCTTCCTATACGTGGAGGGAGCATAACCTGGGAGACACATACCGGCACTCACAGATCATCCCCGTCACTGTCTCACAGCATATTCACCACGCAAGACTCCATAGCTGAACAAAAAACATGTTCAAGCGCATTTAAAGTTTGCTCAACAACATTTAGTCAAGCCTCTGAAATACTGGGATAATATACAGTTAGGGCCAGAAATATTTGGACAGTGACACAAGTTTTGTTATTTTAGCTGTTTACAAAAACATGTTCAGAAATACAATTATATATATAATATGGGCTGAAAGTGCACACTCCCAGCTGCAATATGAGAGTTTCCACATCCAAATCGGAGAAAGGGTTTAGGAATCATAGCTCTGTAATGCATAGCCTCCTCTTTTTCAAGGGACCAAAAGTAATTGGACAATGGACTCTAAGGGCTGCAATTAACTCTGAAGGCGTCTCCCTCGTTAACCTGTAATCAATGAAGTAGTTAAAAGGTCAGGGGTGGATTCCAGGTGTGTGGTTTTGCATTTGGAAGCTGTTGCTGTGACCAGACAACATGCGGTCAAAGGAACTCTCAATTGAGGTGAAGCAGAACATCCTGAGGCTGAAAAAAAAAGAAAAAATCCATCAGAGAGATAGCAGACATGCTTGGAGTAGCAAAATCAACAGTTGGGTACATTCTGAGAAAAAAGGAATTTACTGGTGAGCTTGGGAACTCTAAAAGGCCTGGGCGTCCACGGATGACAACAGTGGTGGATGATCGCTGCATACTTTATTTGGTGAAGAAGAACCCGTTCACAACATCAACTGAAGTCCAGAACACTCTCAGTGAAGTAGGTGTATCTGTCTCTAAGTCAACAGTAAAGAGAAGACTCCATGACAGTAAATACAAAGGGTTCACATCTAGATGCAAACCATTCATCAATTCCAAAAATAGACAGGCCAGAGTTAAATTTGCTGAAAAACTCCTCAAGAAGCCAGCTCAGTTCTGGAAAAGTATTCTATGGACAGATGAGACAAAGATCAACCTGTACCAGAATGATGGGAAGAAAAAAGTTTGGAGAAGAAAGGGAACGGCACATGATCCAAGGCACACCACATCCTCTGTAAAACATGGTGGAGGCAACGTGATGGCATGGGCATGCATGGCTTTCAATGGCACTGGGTCACTTGTGTTTATTGATGACATAACAGCAGACAAGAGTAGCCGGATGAATTCTGAAGTGTACCGGGATATACTTTCAGCCCAGATTCAGCCAAATGCTGCAAAGTTGATTGGACGGCGCTTCATAGTACAGATGGACAATGACCCAAGCATACAGCCAAAGCTACCCAGGAGTTCATGAGTGCAAAAAAGTGGAACATTCTGCAATGGCCAAGTCAATCACCAGATCTTAACCCAATTGAGCATGCATTTCACTTGCTCAAATCCAGACTTAAGACGGAAAGACCCACAAACAAGCAAGACCTGAAGGCTGCGGCTGTAAAGGCCTGCCAAAGCATTAAGAAGGAGGAAACACAGCGTTTGGTGATGTCCATGGGTTCCAGACTTAAGGCAGTGATTGCCTCCAAAGGATTCGCAACAAAATATTGAAAATAAAAATATTTTGTTTGGGGTATGTTTATTTGTCCAATTACTTTTGACCTCCTAAAATGTAGAGTGTTTGTAAAGAAATGTGTACAATTCCTACATTTTCTATCAGATATTTTTGTTCAACCCTTCAAATTAAACGTTACAATCTGCACTTGAATTCTGTTGTAGAGGTTTCATTTCAAATCCAATGTGGTGGCATGCAGAGCCCAACTCGCGAAAATTGTGTCACTGTCCAAATATTTCTGGCCCTAACTGTATAACAGCGGGTAACTAAGAGCCGCACTCTGCTTAGTTACCTGCGGTTTACCCTGGATACCAGCATTCTCGCTGGTCTTGATCGCTGGTGAGTCTGCCTGTTTGACAGCTCACCAGAGATCAGATAACGATGTCCCAGCGATCCACATCGTTGTTCGGATTGCTGGGACATAGTTAGGTGTAATAGGGCCTTTAAACAAGCTCAGGCTAGCATTACTAAAATGTCCTTGCAGCAGCGGAACATAAAAGGATGTTCCAGACTATTAAATATTGTGAGAAGGGGGAAAGAGCTGGTCATCTCCTGGCCTTGGTGGCTGCTGCGCAGAGGGACTTTTCCTTTATATTAAAGACAGGGGATGGTAGGGAGGTGACTGCCACTAAAGACATATTGATGGTCATGGTTTATTTCTATGTGCAGTTGTATAGATCCCAGGTGAGCCTGGAGGAAAGGGAGATTGGTTAGAGCTGGGCTCTTGCAGTTTTCCGCGGAGTCTAAGGAGTTGTTTGCATTAGGGGATCTGGAGATTGCATTTGCGTCCATGGCTAATAATAAGGCCCCGAGGGTACATGGATTGCCGGGAGAGATATATAAAAAGTACAAGGGGACGTTGCAGTCAACTTTGTTGGAAGTATACAACGCAGGACTGAAGAAGGGGGTGATGCCACGGTCCATGCGGGAGGCGATTATTGTAGTGTTGCCCAAAAAGGGCAAAGATCACACAGCACCAAGCTCGTATCGCCCGATCTCCTTATTGACAGTAGATATCAAGCTTTTGGCTAAAATGATGGCTAACAGGCTTGGCAGGGTCATCATCTCCATCATATATCCCGATCAGCCAGGTTTCATGCCTAGTAAATCCACAGCGTAGATTGTTTCTTAATATGCAAGCTGGGGTGGACAATATCGGTCGCAGGGCCATTTTTTTCATTGGATGCTGCCAAAGCATTTGACAGCATAGAATGGAGATACCTCTGGGCCACAATGTGTCATATGGGCTTTGTGTGCCCAATTATTGTATGCCGACCCCAGAGGTAAGTTACATGTCAATGGGCAGTTGTCTGAGGATTTCCCCCTTTTTCGTGGTACGAGACAGGGGTGTCCCCTGTCCCCTCTGTTATTCACCATCAAACCGTTGGCAGCGGTAATAAGATGGGACCAGAATATCATGGGATTTCCATATGGGACGCATGAAGAAAAGGTGGTGCTCTACGCATATACGCATATGATACACTCCTGTTTTTGCAAAATATAAAAGGGAGGGGGACAAGAGGCGCAATAGTGCCCTATCACTAGTGACACTGGTGTAATATGGTGGTGCTGTGAAGCCGCTCACCTGGTCCAGTTGTGATCCCCACAACTGATTTGAAGGCGTTTAGGAATCAATGTTCCAAGCTGCTGCAGGACCTCCACCTACCACTGGACAGTGGTATGATTCAAGAGAAATGATGGGAGTGATGGTGTGTCTCGGTCTGCGCTGCTCTGGGTTCAGAATAACTCACCAAGGAGCCAAACAACTTTTCATCCTCTTTATTCCTCCTTATCCTACGCGTTTCAGCGCCACACCCGGCGCCTTCCTCAGGGATTTTACAATCATAATCACAGAGAGGGTTTTTATAACCCTAACCCACAAAAAAGAGGTGTCATCTGTTTACTGGTGATGTCATCCACATCATCAAAAGTGGGTGGATCCACCCATTTTGGCGCAATTTCTACATAAAATATAAAATACAGCTCAAAATTGGTAAAAAAAAGTGCTCAGTGCCTTCATCAATTATTAGTCATTGTTCTCCAGATAAAAATTTTCTAAAATGTGGCAAATAAAAGCCAGAAAACACATAAAAAGAACAGTCCATTCATTGATGTTTAAAAATAAGAGTTACATTTTCTGCTCATATTAGACTAGAACCTGAGGTCTTGACATATACAAGTGGAGTTCTATTGTTTTAGTAATGAGCGCCACCAAAGATCCTCATATAGGAGCTGTATAAATAGTAAGATTGTGTAGTTAAAGAGGCAATGATAAAAAATGGAGAGGAGGATAAGAATGCTATAAAGATATATGCTAGAAAAATTTTTTATATTAATATCACGACATAAAAATACTTTTATTTTAATAAAAAGTAAACCTCTATATATATGTTCCTGAGTGGTGGCTCAACAGGAAAAAACAAGGAGAAAAACAGGCTACATGTCAATATCCCAAGTTCCATCCCCCAACGAGGCATGTCACAAAATAGAGAAATTTCCATACAAAAGTCAGGCTGCAAATACAATATCCTTGAGAAAAAACAAAAAGGTTTTTCTACCTGCATATTACAGTCTAGACACAAGATGGCGCACAATGACTTTTCATAGTGTATTTTAGAGGTAGTTTCCATATAAATGAATAAACTTGCAATAAGTTATGCTGTAAAAAATTGCTATAAAAACCTATAGTAATATAAACCATGACGGTAGTGGGGAAAATTTCATAAAAAATGAAGGTGAAATAGACTCAAATTAGAGACCACTGAGTTCTAGATACATATATGTAAGGGGTGTGTGTGTGAATAAATAAATGGAGTGGGGAAAGAATTACAGTGTAACAGTGATCATCACGGATTCTGATATATTAGTAATATTATAAATAGTGGTGATTAAAAACTAGTTTTTAAAAAATTCCTTTATTAAAGTGTGGAAGTGCTCAGAGTGAAGAAAATGAAAAAAAATGAGGCAATAAGCCTCTCTATATAAGTGAAATGTGCATTTTGTGGAGAAGACTGTAATTCCTAATCCAGCAAACAGGTGGCGCTAGATATGGTACCCAGTCTCTCCTCCGGAGGCAGTTTCCATCGTTACGGCTCTGTATGTGAGACCTACTGCAATTGTCCGCCTCTAGGGGCAGTCAAAAAAGAGAATTTTGTTTACGTACCGTAAATTCTTTTTTCTTTAATCATCAATGGGAGACCCAGACAATGGGGTTTAGGGCACTGCCCTCCGGAGGTCACACTAGGTACTACAAGTTTGTAGACACCGCCTCCTCCGCTTATAAACCCCTACCGCAGGGAACATCCTCAGTTTGGTCCATAAGCTGCGAGGAGGAAATAAACCACACCCGAAACATCCTGAAGAACGCCGTACACAGACGGTTCAACAACCCGGCAAACACTGTCTCAACAGAGAACAGAACAAATGCAAAACATGCAAAGGAACAACTGGGTGGGTGCTGGGTCTCCCATTGATGATTAAAGAAAAAAGAATTTACGGTACGTAAACAAAATTCTCTTTTTTCTGGTCATCATAATGGGAGACCCAGACAATGGGGATGTCCTAAAGCAATACCCCAGGGCGGGAAGAGTTCCTCAACAAGACGGATAACACATGGTTCCCTTTAAAGGTGGGCAACCGCCGCCTGGAGAACCCGCCTGCCCAAACTTGCATCCGCAGAGGCATGGGCATGCACCATATAGTGCTTAGAGAAAGTGTGCAGGCTGGACCAAGTGGCCGCCTGACACACCTGTAGAGCAGACGCTCGATGTCGCAAGGCCCAGGAGGCACCTACGGCTCTGGTAGAGTGAGCCTTCAATCCCACCGGGAGAGGCAAACCAGAAGACCGGTAAGCCTCTTGAATGGAAGCCTTAATCCATCTGGCTAAGGTTGACTTCGAAGCCGCGGACCCCTTACAGCGACCTGTCGTAAGAACAAATAAGGAATCCGAACTCCTAAAGGAGGCGGTCCTGGACACATAAATGCGTACAGCTCTCACAAGATCCAGAGTATGGAGGTCGCGCTCCACCTGATGAACGGGAGCGGGGCAAAATGATGGGAGAACAATCTCCTGGTTCAGGTGAAAAGTTGAGACCACCTTCGGCAAGAATTCTGGCCGTGGGCGCAACACCACCTTGTCTTGGTGAACCACCAGAAAGGGTGACTTGCACGATAGTGCAGCCAATTCTGAGACCCTCCTCAGAGACGTAATCGCCACCAGAAAGGCCACTTTCTGGGACAGACGAGATAGAGAAACATCTCTCAGTGGCTCAAACGGTGGTTTCTGTAATGCCGCCAGGACCATGTTAAGGTCCCAAGGGTCCAGAGGTCTCTTGTAGGGCGGAACCATCCGCGACACCCCCTGCAGAAATTGACGGACCTTCGGGAGGAGCGCCAATCGCCTGTCAAACAGCACTGACAGTGCTGATACTTGACCTTTCAAAGAGCCAAGGGATAATCCCAACTCCAAACCCGACTGTAGAAAAGCCAACAACGTCGGGATGGACAAGGGCCACGGAGACCGTCCACCAGAGGCACACCAGGTAAAAAAGATTTTCCACGTCCTGTGGTACATCTTCCTGGAAACGGGCTTCCTAGCCCGATTCATAGTGGCAACCACTGTAGGGGAGAAACCCCTGGATGTCAGCAGCCAGGCCTCAAGAGCCATGCAGTCAATCTGAGGGCCCTGGAATTGAGGTGGAAGAATGGGCCTTGCGCGAGTAGATCTGCGCGTTCTGGAAGAGCCCACCTGTGTCCGCCTGACAGTTGCCACAGGTCCGGATACCAGGACCTCCTGGGCCAATCTGGAGCCACTAGAATGGCTACCCTGCACTCCGACCTGATCTTCCACAGCACCCTGGGAATCAGAGCTAGAGGAGGGAACACATACGGCAGATGGAATCTGGACCAAGTCAGGATCAGAGCGTCCGCTCCCAGAGACTGGGGATCCCATGACCTCGCCATGTATTGCGGCCCCTGATGATTCAGCCGTGAGGCCATCAGATCCACGTCCGGCGTGCCCCATCTGCTGCAGACTTCTCTGAAGACATCCGGATGAAGAGACCACTCTCCGGCGTCCATCCCCTGCCGGCTCAGATAGTCGGCCTCCCAGTTTTCGACCCCTGGGATGTGAACTGCGGAGATCAGGCAGTTGTTGTTCTCCGCCCAGGATAGGATGCGGTGAACTTCGGCCAGAGCCTCTGCGTTCCTGGTTCCTCCCTGATGATTTATATAAGCGACGGCCGTCGCATTGTCGGACTGAACCCGAATGGGTTGTCCTGAGAGGAATCTCTGAAACGCCAGGAGTGCCAGATAGACCGCCTTGATCTCCAGCACGTTGATCTGCAACGCCGACTCCGACTGAGTCCAGAGGCCTTGGGCCCTGTGGTGTAAGAACACCGCACCCCAGCCCTTCAGACTGGCGTCGGTGGTCACCACTAACCACGACGGTTTGATGAAGGACCGGCCCCGAGACAAGTGGTGTGGCTGTAGCCACCACTGCAGGGAATCTCTGGTCGGTTGGGAAAGGGTCACCAGCCGATTCAGGGAGATCGTCCTTTTGTCCCACCTGCGGAGAATCTCCAGCTGGAGAGGACGGAGGCGAAATTGTGCGAAAGGCACCGCCTCGATTGCCGCCACCATGCGCCCCACCAGCTTCATCAACCCCCGTAGGGATGATTGTGGTGACAGGAGGACTGCTTGCACTCCTGATTGGATCGCCATCTGTTTGACTCGTGGCAGAGACACCAGGGCTGAGGCTGTGTTGAAGTCCATGCCCAAATATGTCAAAGACTGGGTCGGAACTAGCGTTGACTTCTGAATGTTGAGGAGCCAACCGAACTGTTCCAGAGACCGCATGGTCACATCCAGGCTCACTTGACAAAGGTGTTCCGATGGCGCCCTGACCAGCAGGTCGTCTAAATAGGGAATGACGGCATGTCCCTACCCGTGCAGGAGAGCCATCATGGAGGCCATCACTTTTGTGAACACCCTCGGTGCCAAGGCCAACCCGAACGGCAGCGCTACAAATTGGAAGTGTTCTTCCCCCACTGCGAATCTCAACCAGCGCTGATGAGCCGGTGCAATGGGCACGTGAAGGTAAGCGTCTCTGATATCCATGGACGCTAGGAAGTCCCCCTGTGACACAGCTGCGATCACGGAGCGCAGTGATTCCATACGGAACTTCCGAACCAACACGTGATGGTTGAACAACTTCAGGTCCAGAACCGGGCGGAAGGATCCGTCCTTCTTCGGGACGATAAAGAGGTTGGAGTAAAAACCCCTGAACCTCTCCCCGGAAGGCACCGGGACCACCACTCCGTCTCTGCGGAGTCCCTCCAACACCAAAGAAAAGGCCTGAGCCTTTTCTGGGGAGGGGACCGACCGATGGAATCGGGATATCGGTTTTGACGTCAGCTCTATCCTGTAACCTCGCGAGACCACGTCTCGAACCCACTGATCTGGAACGTGAAGTAGCCACTCGTCCTGAAAGCGAGACAAGCGGCCCCCCACCTGTGGGGAGGCAGGAAGAGAGAGCGAGTCATGTAGAGGCGGGTTTGGGGGTGGCAGCTGCTGCCCCCGCCGGCTTCTTTGGACGACTCTTAGAGCGCCACTGAGAAGCGGGCTTGCCCCCTCGGTCCGTGCGAGCGGACGGTGCTGATGACTGTGAGCTGGACCGAAAGGACCACTGTTTTGGGTTCCTCTTAACGGAATACCATGGCTTAGGTTTATTCTGCGGTATCTTAGACTCAGCAGAATCCTTAATCAGCTTGTCCAGCTCTGTGCCAAAAAGCCTGTCACCAGAGAACGGAAGATTCTGCAGAATCTTCTTAGATGTGGCATCTGAGTCCCAAAGACGCAGCCACAACAACCTGCGGATCGCTATAGCATTGGCCGAAGCCACAGCTGAGCGAGTGGCAGTTTCCAGAGTCGCCGTTCTGGCGTAGTCCGCATAGGCCCTCGCCCTCTCGGTAAGTGCCAGGACCTCTGGACTGGACCTTGCCAGGTCAGTGATACCATCCAAGCAGGTAGTGATCGCTTGTAAGGTCCAGACTGTGGCAAAGTTAGGGGCAAATGACGACCCCACAGCCTCATAGGAAGACTTGGCGAGTTGCTCGACCTGTCTATCAGTAGCATCCTTCAGTGAGGAGCTATCAGAGGCAGAGAAAAGGGAGCGTGCAGCAATCCTGGTCATGGAAGCATCCACCTTCGGGGACTGCGACCACTCCTGAAGCACCTCCTGGGGAAAGGGGAAGCGATTGTCCTTGGGTTTGCGGACATAACGCCGCCCAGGATGTAACCTGGGAGCTCTAACCACCCTTCCAAAATTAGTATGGTCCATAAAGGAACCACTTGGTCTAGCCTCCGGCCGCAGCCATTGATAGACCTCCTTCGGGTGCACCGTCACCTCCTCAGGGGGTGTCACGAGACGTAAGGTCTCGTTGATAGAGGACACCAGATCCTCCACCCCGTCTGGAGGTTCAGACACAGACACAGACCCGAAAGTTGAACCCCCATCATCGTCCTCACCATCAGAGGAACGCTCCTCCTCAGAGAGAGCCTGGAGCTCGGGTGACTCCTCACGACGAGCCCGCTTAAGGGGTCTCACAGCAGAAGAGGGAGACACCCGGGGGTAACTGGAAGGAGTAGCTGGGCCTTCCAGCCTCCTATTAAGTGCCTCCAGGGATTGCGACATGGAGGACAGCTGGGACAACAGAGATTCATTGATCTTATTCTGAGTCTCCCAGGGCCCTGGGATCACCCGAACCTCAGGGTACAGCACCGGAGCTGCTGTCTCAGCAGTGCCAGTCCGGGCTTCTGGGCGTCCGCAGTTATTGCAGGACCCCTCCACCAGTGTACCATTGCATGTAGCACAGGTAATGGTGGCATCCGCCGCCTTAGCAGCATGCTTCCTAACTGAGGACATAGCCACAGTAGGGGATGTATAAGCCAAGTCGTACAGACAAACAGACCGGGAGTCCCGGTGGCTTACCGACCGCTGTAAAGCGGTGGGAGGAAGCGGTGTGTGTGTGTGACCTCCGCGAGTTCCGGTCTCCCTCTTGAAGTGCAGACACGTGCTGCCGTAGATCCCAGCCGGGAAGTGAGGGAGAAGATGGCCGCCGCCAGTAAAGTCGTGGGCGGCGCCGAGAACACGCGGGAAGCACACACACACGCCCCCCGGTGATGTCACCGCAAGGGCTGCCTCCTCTCCTCCAGGCAGCCTCATAATGGAGGTGCAGGAGCCCGCAGCGCGGGAAACAGTGTAAAAACACAGTACACACACTCAGACTGCAATTACATCCTAAGATCAGCAGTCTACGGCCTCAGCCCCTGTGACACACAGGGCGGTCAGCCAGGGTGACCCCAGCACAGGGTACACCTCCAGATCCGCGGACCCGAGGGTAACGCGCGGTCTGAGTGTCAGGACACATAAAGTGACAGACACTACCCCCAGGCACACAGGAGACACAGAGTGCCTCAGTGCCGGTCCGGTCTGTAAGCACCATTTAGGGAGGCCTCGGACGGGGTTCAGCCCAGTCCGGAGTGTAAGCACCATTTAGGGAGGCCTCGGACTGGGCTGGCTCCAGTCCGGTCTGTAAGCACCATTTAGGGAGGCCTCGGACGGAGCGGAGCTGTGCAAGGCTCCTATCTCCCACTCTCCAGAGCCCCCCAGAGAGGGATGGAAAGGAGTGCGACAGCGTACCGGGAGAACACAAAGTGTCCAGGCTCTAGGCCCTCCGGTACCTCCACCTGCGTGTGCCACAAGGGTGAGCGGGGAGGCTGTCGCAGGTCCCGATCAGGACCATATTACCTTGTCTTCAGACGCCATCACGTAAGTAGTGAGAATGCAGTGAAGTGCAAGCAAAGCGTGATCCTCCGAGCACACTAAGTTTAAAACTGAGGATGTTCCCTGCGGTAGGGGTTTATAAGCGGAGGAGGCGGTGTCTACAAACTTGTAGTACCTAGTGTGACCTCCGGAGGGCAGTGCCCTAAACCCCATTGTCTGGGTCTCCCATTATGATGACCAGAAAAACAGTTTTTTAGAATGAATAGACATATTGTGAGTAGACTGTAATTTTTGATTCAGCCACAAGATGGCTCCAAATCTGGTACCCAAACTGACTCCCGGAGCCAGTAGCCATGGTTGCAGACCTGTAAGCAGAATAGGACTGCAATTGTCCGCCACCAGGGGCAGACAAGAGCAGTTCCTTGTGTTAGAATACCAATTTTTCAAATGCAGAGTTCATATGGAAGGAACAGTGGACACATTACATGCAATGAATAAATAGAAAAAACATATGTAGATCGACTATTTGACTCCTTATGTAACCACAATAATAGGAAGGGGGGTTGTTATCATAGTTAAGGATAAGAGTTAAATTAACTCAGTGACTAAGTTTAACCCTTTCGGTTTCAGGGTGTTCAAGCTATAAATCCAAAATTTCTCTTTTCTCTTGAGAACTTCAAACCTATTATTGGTCTCAGCAGGTACATGGTGAATAGGAGTTATTCTGACCACTGTTGGGTCCCTATTATGATGTTTATCGAAATGGGATGATACGCCATGTAGTTTAAACCCATGTTTTATATTGCTCCTGTGCTTGTTCAATCTTTCATTCAACGGTCTAGTGGTTCGTCCCACGTATTGGAGACGGCATGGGCATTCTAATAAATAGATCACATGGTCAGTTGTACAATTCATATTATGTTCTATCGGGAACGTTTTATTTGTTACAGAGGAACTAAATGAGGACACTTTTTGTATGCTCCTGCAACACAGACATTTTTTCTTTCCACATCTCACAGTGGTTTTAACCGTTTTAACAGATCCTGTTTTGGATTTGGGCTGTGAAAGGCGACTTGGAGCTATCAAACTTTTTATATTTGGCGCTCTCCTAAATGTTATAACAGGTTTATCAGGGATTATGGACTTCAGAATGGGATCTTTCTTTAGGATATGCCAATGTGCATATAGACAGTTTTTTATGGCTGCGTGGTTTCTATTAAATGTAGTGATGAAATTCAGCATGAATTTGTTCTGTGCAGTTTTTTCTTTTAGCCTGGGGGTTAACAGGGTATCTTGGCTAATTTTGCCACAGGATTTGCGGGCCATTTTGACCAATTTCCTCGGATATTTCCTGTCTAGAAACCTTTCACTCAATATTTCTGATTGGGTCAAATAGTCATTTCGATTGGAACAATTTTTCCTAATACGTCTAAATTGTCCCATAGGTATGTTTCTCAGCCATGTATTTTGTGACATGCCTCGTTGGGGGATGGAACTTGGGATATTGACATGTAGCCTGTTTTTCTCCTTGTTTTTTCCTGTTGAGCCACCACTCAGGAACATATATATAGAGGTTTACTTTTTATTAAAATAAAAGTATTTTTATGTCGTGATATTAATATAAAAAATTTTTTTAGCATATATCTTTATAGCATTCTTATCCTCCTCTCCATTTTTTATCATTGCCTCTTTAACTACACAATCTTACTATTTATACAGCTCCTATATGAGAATCTTTGGTGGCGCTCATTACTAAAACAATAGAACTCCACTTGTATATGTCAAGACGTCAGGTTCTAGTCTAATATGAGCAGAAAATGTAACTCTTATTTTTAAACATCAATGAATGGACTGTTCTTTTTATGTGTTTTCTGGCTTTTATTTGCCACATTTTAGAAAATTTTTATCTGGAGAACAATGACTAATACCGTATTTTTCGCTTTATAAGACGCACCTGATTATAAGACGCACCCTCAAATTTGGTGAAGGAAAAGAGAAAAAAATTATTTTTAATGTTAAATGGGGTCCATCTTATAATGTCAGTGTCCGTCTTACAAATCATATGGGGTATATGTCTCTTATAGCCCCCTCTTCCTGGTACATGGTCCTCATCCTGGGATATAGCTCCCCCATCCTAGATATGGCCCCCTTATTCTGGTTATGGCTGGCACACATCCCCCAGGGCTGACATACGTCCCCCAGGGCTGGCACATGCTCTCCAGGGCTCTCACACATCCACTAGGGATGGCACATGCCCCCAAGGGCTGGCACATTCCCCCCAGGGCTCTCAAACATCCCCCAGGGCTGGCACATGCCCCCCAGGGCTGGCACATGCCCCCCAGGGCTGGTACACGTCCCTCAGGGCTGGCACATGCCCCCCAGGGCTGGCACCTCCGCCCCAGAGCTGGCACATGCCCCCCAGGGCTGGCACCTCCAACCCCAGAGCTGGCACATGCCCCCCAGGGCTGGCACCTCCGCCCCTGGGCAGGCACACTTGCCCCCCTTGCTGCTGGCACACTTGCCCCCCTTGCTGCTGGCACACTTGCCCCCCTTGCTGCTGGCACACTTGTCCCCCTTGCTGCTGGCACACTTGTCCCCCTTGCAGCTGGCACACTTGCCCCCCTTGCTGCTGGCACACTTGTCCCCCTTGCTGCTGGCACACTTGTCCCCCTTGCAGCTGGCACACTTGCCCTCCTTGCTGCTGGCACACTTGTCCCCCTTGCTGCTGGCACACTTGTCCCCCTTGCAGCTGGCACACTTGCCCCCCTTGCTGCTGGCACACTTGTCCCCCTTGCTGCTGGCACACTTGTCCCCCTTGCTGCTGGCACACTTGTCCCCCTTGCAGCTGGCACACTTGCCCCCCTTGCTGCTGGCACACTTGTCCCCCTTGCTGCTGGCACACTTGTCCCCCTTGCAGCTGGCACACTTGCCCCCCTTGCTGCTGGCACACTTGTCCCCCTTGCTGCTGGCACACTTGTCCCCCTTGCAGCTGGCACACTTGCCCTCCTTGCTGCTGGCACACTTGTCCCCCTTGCTGCTGGCACACTTGCCCCCCTTGCTGCTGGCACACTTGTCCCCCTTGCTGCTGGCACACTTGTCCCCCTTGCAGCTGGCACACTTGCCCCCCTTGCTGCTGGCACACTTGTCCCCCTTGCTGCTGGCACACTTGTCCCCCTTGCAGCTGGCACACTTGCCCTCCTTGCTGCTGGCACACTTGTCCCCCTTGCTGCTGGCACACTTGTCCCCCTTGCAGCTGGCACACTTGCCCCCCTTGCTGCTGGCACACTTGTCCCCCTTGCTGCTGGCACACTTGTCCCCCTTGCTGCTGGCACATGGCCCCCCTTGCTGCTGGGCAGAAAATAACAAACATTTTATACTTACCTCTCCAGCGCTTGCCTCAGTCTTCAGTGCCTTTCTCCCTGACTGCAGAAATCTCCCTCCGAGGTCCCAGAGAAGCCGGTCATGTGATCGGGGGCTCACTGATGACTGCAGTGCGGTGATGTCATCAGTGTGCACCCGATCACATGACCGGCTTCTCTGGGACCTCGGAGGGAGATTTCTGCAGTCAGGGAGAAAGGCACTGAAGACTGAGGCAAGCGCTGGAGAGGTAAGTATAAAATGTTTGTTATTTTTTGCACAGCAGCAAGGGGGGCCATGTACCAGGATGGGGGGGACTGCAGAAACATTTAATATTCCCTGCTCCCCTGTCTATACCTCGGTGCTAGCTTCAGCACCGAGGTGATGGACAGCGGCAGTGCAGTGAATATTAAATGAGTTAATGAGCGGGGGTCACGTGACCTCCCGCTGCCTCCTACAGCCCGCAGCCATCCCGCCCCAGCCCCAGGACACACTCCAGAGCTGCCCCCACTCTCCCCTGCACCGTATGTTCGTTTTTTAAGACGCACCCCCTACTTTCCCCCAAACTTTGGGGGAACAAAAGTGCGTCTTAAAAAGCGAAAAATACGGTAATTGATGAAGGCACTGAGCACTTTTTTTTACCAATTTTGAGCTGTATTTTATATTTTCTGTAGAAATTGCGCCAAAATGGGTGGATCCACCCACTTTTGATGATGTGGATGACATCACCAGTAAACAGATGACACCTCTTTTTTGTGGGTTAGGGGTTATAAAAACCCTCTCGTGATTATGATTGTAAAATCCCTGAGGAAGGCGCCGGGTGTGGCGCTGAAACGCGTAGGATAAGGAGGAATAAAGAGGATGAAAAGTTGTTTGGCTCCTTGGTGAGTTATTCTGAACCCAGAGCAGCGCAGACCGAGACACACCATCACTCCCATCATTACTCCTGTTTTTGGGAGATGCGAGCAATTCTTTGAGAGCAGTTAAGAAGGTGCTAGATGACTATAGCGCTGTGTCAGGGATTTCTATTAATTGGGACAAATCAACATTGCTCCTGCTGGACCGGGCGACGGCTGTGGAAGGAGACCCATTGACTCCAGTACGAGTGATCAATGAATTTACCTATCTTGGAATTCAAGTGTCGGCTAATATAAGTGACTATGAGAAACTCAATATAAACCCCCTGCTGGGTAAATTTAGGCAGAAGATTGCAGCATTGTGCAGGTTATACCTCTCGGTGGCTGGAAGAGCGAATTTGCTTAAAATGATCATCATGCTCCAGCATCTCTATGCCTTGCACAAAGCTCAGGTGTGGTTGTCACAAAATAGATTTTATAGAATGAATGCTATTTTCTGGGATTTGATCTGGAAGGGGAAGCAGGCTGGCATTAAATTGCAGCATCTGCAACGTGCAAAGGAGGATGAGGGTCTGGCGGTCCCTAATCCGCGGGTCTACTATATTGCATCGCAGGGACAATATATGGCGGGATGGGGGGCCCCTGTTTTTGATAGTTCCTCGGGTAAGATCTGTAGGCATATGGTAGGAAATGGTCCATTGTTGGCTAGCATGGAGGCAGGTAAATTTCAGCTGAAATCCCAAAGATTCCCCACAATGATGATGAACTGGAAAGTGTGGCAAAAAATTAAGCAGTGGACGGGGATTACTGGACTCACTAGATATACTTCCATTTGGCATGACCCCATGTTGACTGATGTTGTATTTGAGGAATTTTGGTCAGTGGAGGAGGATTGGTATATGGTGTGTCTCACAGCTGCTGAATGGAGAAATGTATAAATTATTTGAAGAGATCGGGAAAGATTTTCCCTTGGAACGCTCAATGTTCTATCAGTTTTTGCAGCTGCGACATGCATTCCATAAACAAAACAGACGGTCACCAATGTTGGTTCAAACATATACAGTTGTGGCCAAAAGTATTGACACCTCTGCAATTCTGTAAGATAATACTCAGTTTCTTCCTGAAAATGATTGCAATCACAAATTCTTTGGTATTATTATCTTCATTTAATTTGTCTTAAAGGGAACCAACCACCTCAGATGACGACTATAAGCACTTAATACGTGTCCCTGCGCTCTACCAAGACTCTTCCACCCATATTTTTGTTAAGAATATTGATAAATGTAAACCGAAATATACACTTTGTAAAAATATTGGCCTGCCGACTTCTGGGCGTCTCCCTCGGGCTGATCTACTAGTGGGCTGTGTCTTCTAAAGCATTACTGGCTCTTCTACCCCTCCCTCTTTGTTTGCACGACGTCACTGAAGGGCGTGATATTTTCTTTCTGTGGGCGGGCACGCAAGGCTGCTCCCGTCCCCGCACGTCATCGGAGGCAGACAGAGTCACGTGCACTCGCATCGTCACTTCCTGTCGGCTCCGTTCAGTGACGCGCAGCTGAGGGATACCATGTGAGCCTCACACATTGCGGCGAGCAGACGTGGTATCAGCTTTTTAAATAACTAAACAAGGTATGCAGCCTAATCCAGTCCATACTATGCCTCCTGACACCCGTTCTCTTCATCAATTGCATTCCCCAATGGATCTCCCCTGTCTCAAACCAGTGATATTTACTTCTATCCTGTTGCCAATATGCTAGGATGAAGTTTTGCAAGCAGAATGGGCCTATAAATGTAATTACCAATAATGTCAATAACACACCCGGGTGCCATAGATAATAGTTTAAGGGGAGGTGTCATACCCCTTGTGTACCCTGACCACAGGGCAACCCAGTGACCTGCACCACATTACTAGGGGACAGCAGAGAAGCGGTCAACACAATACTGGGACACAGTGTCACAGTTGACAGGGGCAAGGATCACAGGGTCACAGAAGACAGGGGCAAGGATCACAGAGTCACAGATGACATGATCACAGGGTCACAGAAGACAGTATCAAAGGGTCACAGGAGACAGGGGCCAGGATCACGGGGTCACAGATGACATGATCACAGGGTCACAGAGATACTGAGATAATGAGATACTGTCATCTGTGACCCTGTGACCCTTGCCCCGTCTTCTGTGACCCTGTGATCCTTGCCCCTGTCTTCTGTGACCCTGTGATCCTGGCCCCTGTCTTCTGTGACCCTGAGATACGTCATCTGTGACCCTGTGATCCTTGCCCCGTCTTCTGTGACCCTGTGATCCTTGCCCCTGTCTTCTGTGACCCTGTGATCCTGGCCCCTGTCTTCTGTGACCCTGAGATACTGTCATCTGTGACCCTGTGATCCTTGCCCCTGTCTTCTGTGACCCTGAGATACTGTCATCTGTGATCCTGTGATCCTTGCCCGTCTTCTGTGACCCTGTGATCCTTGCCCCTGTCTTCTGTGACCCTGTGATCCTTGCCCCTGTCTTCTGTGACCCTGAGATACTGTCATCTGTGACCCTGTGATCCTTGCCCCTGTCTTCTGTGACCCTGTGATCCTTGCCCCTGTGTTCTGTGACCCTGTGATCCTGTCTTGTGTGAACCTGTGATCCTTTCTCCTGTTTTCTAAGACCCTTTGACCATGTTGATCCTTGCTAATTTCATTTTTATGCACATTGTTTTTGAAAACCTTCATCCTAGTATGCAGGTATTGTAAAAAGGATAGAAGTACATATCACTAGTTTGAGAAAGGGGAGATCCATGGGGAATGAGATTGCTGATGAGAACGGGTGTCAGGTGGCCTAGTATAGACCTGGTGAAGCTGAGTACCTGCAGTAGCTCAGCTTAATGAAAGATACCACGCCTGCTAGCCGCAATGTGTGAGGCTCACATGGTATCCCTCAGTTGCGCGTCACTGAACAGAGCCGACAGGAAGTGACGATGCGAGTGCACGTGACTCTGTCTGCCTCTGATGACGTGCGGGGACGGGAGCAGCCTTGCGTGCACGCCCACAGAAAGAAAATATCACGCCCTTCAGTGACGTCCTGCAAACAAAGAGGGAGGGGTAGAAGAGCCAGTAATGCTTTAGAAGACACAGCCCACTAGTAGATCAGCCCGAGGGAGACGCCCAGAAGTCGCCAGGCCAGTATTTTTACAAAGTGTATATTTCGGTTTGCAAAAATCAATATTCTTAACAAAAATATGGGTGGAACAGTCTTGGTAGGGTGCAGGGACACGTATTAAGTGCTTATAGTCGTCATCTGAGGTGGTTGGCTCCCTTTAAATGAAAAAACACAAAAGAGAATGACGCAAAAAGCAAAACATTGATCATTTCACACAAAACTCCAAAAATGGGCCAGACAAAAGTATTGGCACCCTCAGCCTAATACTTGGTTGCACAACCTTTAGCCAAAATAACTGCGATCAACCACTTCCGGTAACCATCAATGAGTTTCTTACAATGCTCTGCTGGAATTTTAGACCATTCTTCTTTGGCAAACTGCTCTAGGTCCCTGATATTTGAAGGGTGCCTTCTCCAAACTGCCATTTTTAGATCTCTCCACAGGTGTTCTATGTGATTCAGGTCTGGACTCATTGCTGGCCACCTTAGAAGTCTCCAGTGCTTTCTCTCAAACCATTTTCTAGTGCTTTTTGAAGTGTGTTTTGGGTCATTGTCCTGCTGGAAGACCCATGACCTCTGAGGTAGACCCAGCTTTCTCACACTGGGCCCTACATTATGCTGCAAAATTTGTTAGTAGTCTTCAGACTTCCTAATGCCATGCACACGGTCAAGCAGTCCAGTGCCAGAGGCAGCAAAGCAATTCCAACACATCAGGGAACCTCCGCCATGTTTGAATGCAGGGATCGTGTTCTTTTCTTTGAATGCCTTTTTTTCTCCTGTAAACTCTATGTTGATGCCTTTGCCCAAAAAGCTCTACTTTTGCCTCATCTGACCAGAGAACATTCTTCCAAAACGTTTTAGGCTTTCTCAGGTAAGTTTTGGCAAACTCCAGCCTGGCTTTTTGGGGTCTTCATGGGTATCCTACCATACAGTCCCTTTTCATTCAGACGCCGACGGATAGTACGGGTTGACACTGTTGTACCCTCGGACTGCAGGGCAGCTTGAACTTGTTTGGATGTTAGTCGAGGTTCGAGGTTGAAATCTCTTGTCAATTTTTCTTTTCCGTCCACATCTATGGAGGTTAGCCACAGTGCCATGGGCTTTAAACTTCTTGATGACACTGCATACGGTAGACACAGGAACATTCAGGTCTTTGGAGATGGACTTTGTAGCCTTGAGATTGCTCATGCTTCCTCACAATTTGGTTTCTCAAGTCCTCAGACAGTTCTTTGGTCTTCTTTCTTTTCTCCATGCTCAATGTGGTACACTCAAGGACACAGGACAGAGGTTGAGTCAACTTTAATCCATGTCAACTGGCTGCAAGTGTGATTTAGCTATTGCCAACACCTGTTAGGTGCCACAGGTAAGTTACAGGTGCTGTTAATTACACAAATTAGAGAAGCTTCACATGATTTTTCTATCAGTGCCAAAACTTTTGTCCACCCCCTTTTTTATGTGTGGTGTGGAATTATATCCAATTTGGCTTTAGGACAATTCTTTTTGTGTTTTTTCATTGAAGACAAATTAAATGAAGATAATACCAAAGAATTTATGATTGCAATCATTTTCAGGAAGAAACTGAGTATTATCTGACAGAATTGCAGGGGTGTCAATACTTTTGGCAACAACTGTAGTATATTAAATATCATCGGGTCACAGAGAGCTACTAGGGGGCTCATTTCCTTGCTGTATCGAGGCCTGCTATAGACTTTTCTGGAAAGACACCCACTGTCGACTCAATCAAAATAGGCTGAAGATCTGGGGCATATATATCGGACACACAGTGGGAAGATATTCTACAATACATTCTTAAGATATCCGTGAGTGAATCCAGACATATGTCACAATTATTTACTGTATACATAGTATATAAGACTACTGTGTGGATGCATACAGCCGAGTTGAGGGGAGACTCCAGTTGTCTTCGGTGTGGGATGGAGGAGGCGGATATGGTTCATATGCTCTGGTATTGTCCTTGACTACAAGCATACTGGATAATTGTTTTGAATCTCATACAAGGGGCGACAGGAATAGATGTGTCCCATGACCCGCTGACAGGTTTGATGATAGATAAATGGGGAAAATTAGCAGTTGTGAGGATGTTGTACATTGTGCGTAAGATAATTGCATTAAACTAGCTTGATGAAAACCCCCGATGAGGCCAGAATTTATAAACAAAGTTAATTTCATAATACTCATGGAACGTAACATCTATACTAAACGGGGTAAGCCAACCAGTTTGAAAATGTGTCAGGGAGTTGGCTCGATTACCCAGGGCTGGCGTCCTTTGACCTCCTGAGAGACGGAGTGCTCGGACTATAATTCAGAGTGAGTGTGGGGAAGTGTATACCTATGTATGGAAACAGATGTTATGGATAACCTGAATCCTTTTATTGTTGAACTGATGAGAAGGGTTGTTGGAGGGTGGGAGGAGGGGGGGGGTGGTTGGTTCAGTTGTGCTGCGGTTATTTGTTCTTTTTGAAACTACTATAGCTTGTATTACTTTACTTGTCTGGATTTTTACAAATAAAAAATATTTGATTAAAAAAAAAATAACTACGGTATGAGAGCTGGTGGAAAACTCCTAAAAACATATAATAATTTATTTTGTCTAAAAATTCATTTCTTACATTAGCTCTAGATGTTTTTCCACAAACTGGTGGAGCGAACAGCACACTTAAAGATTTCACTAAGATAGTGTGGCTATGGAGAATACCGTATATACTCGAGTATAACCGACCCGAGTATAAGCCGAGGCCCTAATTTACCCTTCAAAACTAGGGAAATTTATTGACTTGAGTATAAGCCTAGGTGAAAAATGCAGCAGACCCCATCCTGTTATATAGCCCCCGTCACTGGTATAATAGCGCCCCCATAAAGTGGTAACAGGCCACTCATCATGTGTATACAGGCCACTCATCAGTGGTATACAGGCCACTCATCAGTGGTATACAGGCCACTCATCAGTGGTATACAGGCCACTCATCAGTGGTATACAGGCCACTCATCAGTGGTATACAGGCCACTCATCAGTGGTATACAGGCCACTCATCAGTGGTATACAGGCCACTCATCAGTGGTATACAGGCCACTCATCAGTGGTATACAGCCTCACAGGGAACAGGCACTCATCAGTGGTATACAGGCCACTCATCAGTGGTATACAGGCCACTCATCAGTGGTATACAGGCCCACCAGCAGTGGTATACAGGCCCTCCAGCAGTGGTATACAGGCCCTCCAGCAGTGGTATACAGGCCCTCCAGCAGTGGTATACAGGCCCTCCAGCAGTGGTATACAGGCCCTCCAGCAGTGGTATACAGGCCCCCAGCAGTGGTATACAGGCCCAGCAGTGGTATACAGCCCCCCATCAGTGGTATACAGGCCCCCCATCAGTGATATACAGGCCCCCTTCTTAGTATCTGGCCCCCAGGCTGTGGCACCTGTTAAAATAACAAACATTTTATACATTACCTTTCCGGCGACTCCTTGCTGGCACCGCCGCGTCCTCCGGTCTCCCTGCTTCTTCCTGCTTGTGTCGGCTTCTATTGCTGTGACCGGCGCAGCACTGATGACATCATCGCTGCTGCACCGGTCACATAACACCGGCACAAGCAGGACGAAGCAGGGAGACCGGAGGACGCGGCGGTGCCAGCAAGGAGTCGCCAAAAAGGTAATGTATAAAATGTTTGTTATTTTAACAGGTGCCACAGCCTGGGGGCCAGATACTAAGAGGGGGCCTGTATATCATTTTATCGGACAGCATCGGATTTTACAATCCGTAATGGGGCGACCTTAGTGCACCTCAGTATTCAGGGGCATGGCTTAAGCTGCGTTTACAATCAGTAAGAAGAAAGTCAACATTACTCATGCCGACATCTCCATTCACATGGCTTAACTGGGTGTTATGAGAGAGCACAGAGCAAGCCCATGTGAACAAGGATTCAAAGAGGTCTCACAGCAGATGTTTGCGATCAGCAAGGGTGCCCGCATGACGTAATTTGACAGTCTTATCAACTGTGTGAGAGTGCAGTAGTGTTAGGCCACACCCCTTGGAGACAGAGGTGTGGAGAAGGAGCTTCACACACAGCCTGCTGAGGACATCTTGTGGATGTTTTTTTTTAATCATTAATAACACTGGGGAACACAATTTTTTAGGAGTTAGGTCAGACAATTGTTCTTAATTAATTTTTGGATGCTGAATCCAGAAATGATCTCAGTTTTTTCTCTATCATGTCAAGTTTTTGAACTATAGGATTTTTGTCTTCTCAAAAATATGTAAACTACTGTACCTAAAAAGTGTTGTTTTTTTTTTTTTAAATAGTACAAATATGAACAAAAAATGAAATATATAAGAAATAGGCATGACAAATATGTTTTTTAAGACTATCATGTTTTTTTACAAAGGATATGTATATATATATTGTAATCAGATAACAAGTCTTATTACAGATATCAGTGCAATTGTGCTTCTTTGGCAGGTAAGTTGTGGAGGAAAAACTTGACGTGCTAGAAAAAAAACTGACTACATTTTTGTAATCAGCATGCCAATTTTAGTATAAATCAGCTCAAAAACCTAACTCAACAGAAATTTTTTTTCAAATTGTTCCCCAGTGTTAATGTATATGTGAAAGTTGGTCATAATCACTTGTTCTACATTACTATTAAATAAAAATTTAAACGACGGTTACGCTTTAATTGCTTACAATACCTACTTCTTCCTGCAGGTACTACGCAAAAATATTTGCTTGGGCAGTATATTTGCTTGGGCAGTAGAAGGCCCATAGTACAAACAAGCTTCACCCACTTCTCAATATCCATCTACATCATGTCACAAAACTCCTTCCCATCACGTCCATCCAGTGGCTGATATAAACTTTTCTGAACTACTTTACTTGTTCCCTAGTATAGTTAATTAGAGAACTATAGTTTTCAAAGACTAAATAGAGGAAGAACATCCCACTCCACCCCTGCTACAGCAGAACTTAAAGTGAATAATTATTTAATAACTCTTAATAATTCCAAGTATATAAAGCAGCCTTCATATAGATTAAATCCATATCTTGATTGTAGAAATCTAGTTTAGCATTTCTGAAAACTCCAGTGTTGAAATCGGAAATTGTATGCATATACGCAGATTTATACACTGGTCTAGCAATGTCATGAGGTCCTAACTGCGCATGCAGCAACCCAGGCACTGACAGTGCATATACAAGATCTCAGTTAGAGGAGGAATATCACTGAGACAAGAGTGGGCTGTCAGGCAGATGAAGGATGGGAAATAGGAAGGGATTTTTATAGTTATGACTTAGCCATACCAAAAATTTTATTAGTAAATTTGTGTTGACAGATTCCCTTGAAGTTGCTACACGTAAATCAATAAAATTGGGAAAAAAAAGGTTAAAAACCATTAGGCTAAAACTGCATTTTCATATATTTCAGGAGACCCCCCCTCCCATCTCAGTTGTTTCTTTCCCATTTAAACTCACAAACATCACCTCTTCTTCTACTGCTGCAGCCATCTCTGTGTCCTTCAGGCGGGAGCGGCAAGGAAAGGCACGCAGCACAGTCAACACTGGAGAAAGATGTACAGTCTATTTCAGCACAATACTTAAAAGCGTTGTCCACTACTAAACAAGCCCAGCTTAATCAATGCAGGAGCCCCAGGTATATACTTGCCTCCTGCAGTGGGGTAGTTCCAACGATGTTGGCCACACTGTTCCTGAAAGGGACATGTGTTGCATGCTGGCTGCAGCCAATGAGCAGCATCTCCCTGTCTGCAGCTCAACAATATTGTGTGAGGGTGGACATCTGCTATAGCGAAATAGTAGAGGGTGCAGCTCATAAGCAACAGTTCATTGGCTGCAGTCATTTTGTGTCATGTCACCCCCTGGGGACAGTGTTATATAAGTCACTGGAACAACACCGCTGCAGGAGGCAAGAATACACTATTTTGACTTTATATGGGGACCTGACTTGATTCAATTGGGTTGTCTAATAGTGGATTTTTATATGATCAGTTATTATAAAACAAAACAATACTTACACTGGCTATTGGTGTCCCAACGACCCCCAAGGTAGCCCACTATTTCACTACGTGTCAAGTGGCTGTGAAAATCCTGGAATGTGGAGCATTTATCACTTGGGGTTTATTACCAGCATTACATTTTAAAATGCTGAAAATGAAGTTCAACTCACCAACAACAGAAGAGTATTACTGGAAATAGACACATGAAAAGGCTGGAACTTGTTCAATGCCACAAAAGAGGTAAGTTGAACTAAGGTATGTGGATCCCTAAAACAAAAAAATGAGGAATAATGATCATCACAGTGCTTCCAGACAAAGTAACTGTACCATAAAAGCAATATAGCCGTTCTCAGAACTCTGTAGGATCTAGGTTTTATTTATTTTTACTTGGGCAGAACAGCACAGCAGATAATGCCATTTTGTTACTTAACACCTTCCGGGCTAGCCCATTTTGGACCTTTAAAGGGATCCTGTCACCTCCAAAACGCCTCCTAAGCTATCAAAACATGTCCCTGCAGCATCCCATCACTAATCTCACACTCCTTTTGTCTCCTAAAAGCATCCTGTGAAAGTAGAGAAAAACATTTTAATACTTACTCATTAGTAGATAATTAGCAGGGGCTATATTCTTTAGGTACCAGGGGGTGTTGTTTTGCAGCTCCAGGATCCAGCCCTCTCTCTGTCTGTGCTGCTGTGAAACTGAAACTGAAGGCAAAGACTAATGATTTGCATTCTGTGAGTGATAGAGAGGGGGGAGGGCAATGCCTGCACATCACAGCAAACACACAGAGACAGGGTGGATCCTGGAGCTGCAAAACAGCCAGCCCTGGTGACTAAAGAATATAGCCCTGCTGATTATAATCACTAATGAGTGAGTATTAAAACGTTTTTATGCACTTTCACAGGATGCTTTTAGGAGACAAAAGAAGTGTGAGATTAGTGATGGGATGCTGCAGGGACATGTTTTGATAGCTTAGGAGGCGTTTTGGAGGTGATAGGATCCCTTAAGACAAAGCATTTTTTGCTTTTAATAGCCATAATATTTTGCCATTTTTTTACAATTTTACTTTTTCTGCATAGAGACCTTCATTTTTGTAGGATGATCTGTATTTGTTAGTTGCACCATTCTTGGCCACATATAACATGTTCCCTATGTTATTTTTTCTATTTTCATAAGTATTAAATTGTAAGATTTTTATGTGCTGAACAAATAAAGGGTTAATTATGTTGGGCCAACCAATATGACTGGGGAGATACTATGGTAACTCCATATCGTTTTAGGTTTTATGACTTTCGTCAAATAAATACACTCTGTCAAAAAAATATAATTAGTTTCCGATAAATTGATTTCCTGAAACCCATGACAGCACCTGAGAGAGTAGGATATGCCTCCATCACAGGGCAGGAAGCCAAGAGCATAAAATAAAAAGCCAACTCTCATTTCCTCCTCAAATGTCAAGCAGGAGTCACCTAAACTATAATTATTATTTTTTTATACATTCACTCAAGCCCATTCTTCATTGTGAGAATAGAAGATTGAGAACCATTATCAACCATAAGCAAGAGGGAGAGAAAACAGGGGGTGCTGTCATGAGTTACAGGAAAATCACATTACCGGTAAGGTAATTATCATTTTTACCCTCACCCATGACAGCATCTGAGAGATGATAACAAAGGAATCTTCTGCAGAAGCACCCCTGTAAGTTCTTACACCTGAGGAAGATCCCTACAAGTTATTGTCACGCTGGGGGGGCCTGGGTGCCCAGAAGTAGGATGGAGCTGGGCGTAGGGAGTCAGGGAAGTGTGCTGTGGCCCTGATACTGGGGTCCCTGACTCGCCCTGATCTCGGAGGTACCTCTAAAGGTGAGGAGGTCCAAGCCACCAGCCTAAGTCCCTAAGTCCTGAGAAGCGTTAAGCATAAGCCCCTACCTCCACCCACAGACACCAACAACTTCCAATGGACAGCAAATCAGCAGCTTCAGATAAGTCTCACAAGAGGTCACAAGTCCAGAAGTGAACTGAATCAGCAACATCAGGTGGATGTGAGCTGACCCATTTATGGCCGAGAGGTGGGGAGCAACCAGCCCAGGCACTCCCCTCAGCTCACCTAAGCATGAGTCATATCCATCACACACATCTGTAGCAACCTCACTAGTAGAGCCGCACATTGCATAGCAGAGAAAAAAAAGGCTTAGTTTAAACCACAGTGGAAGTACTTCTAGACTGCAAGGCAGTCAATACGTGACAGTTATTGGTTCAACAGATAGTGCTTCAGTAAGATTGTGAAAGTTAAAAAAGGAATTCTTCTACTGGTTACAACAACCCCTTCTTTTTTTCCCTCAGAGAGAGTATATATTTCTATACTTTACTTATATGTATGATTGGTTATCTTCCTCAGATTTAATAAGCTATTCTGTACTTATAAAATCATTAAATTACTTGATCATCAAATGAAGTATACACAGGGTCCCTGCTTGCTGCCCCTTCTCCATACAACCTCACATTACTTACTCGCTATTCTGTGTCGCTGAACATTTTTCTCATCTTCTGCTGTTTCCTCAATATCTCACTCCCCCTTCACCTCACTGCACTCACTGTGTTGGCTGCCATTCCCCCCCTCACTCCACATAATGTTCCGCAGTCCTCTCTTCCCCACTCTTTATACTGCATCCTCAAATTTACCCCTGAATTCCCATACTTTCCTCCCAATACTGTGTTGGTACATATCCTTTCCTCACTTTGTATTGTCTCCTCCAATCTTCCTCGTTTGCTCCCCGTCCTGTGCCCACATACCCCACCAGCTTCCCATGTTTGATCCTCATACACCCCCACCCTCTTCCCCTTCCCCTAATTGCATGAAATTGTCGGTGTCTTCAGCTCCTGTGGAGCACTGTTCACCAACTTTCTGCTTCTCTGCAGTGCTTAGGAGTGACATCAGCAATGTGATCAGCTGACCTGATCATGCTGCTAATGTTGCCGTAACCCGCAAGGGCCGATGTCAGGGTTTCAATTGTACATGCATCTGATAGATGTGTGTACAATTGAGAACAAGGAGCTGGCACGCTGCAGCTTCTCTGATGCGCTGTCAGCTTGATAACGGCTCAGAGAATAGCTGCCTTCCTTTCCGGCGAGGGGAGGCGACATATGCAGCCACTGGGGAGACAACTTAGACTCTGCAGCAGGTAGCCTGATGGTGCCCCCCTACCAGCTGAGCCTGAGGCAGATGTCCTGCCAGCCCCAGCCTAGATACATCTCTGGGATCTTGTAATAAAGAAATTTACAATGGGAAGATAGGAAAAGAAAACAATTCAGGCATGGAGGAAATTCTATCAGAAAAAAATTAGGGTTACACTACATCTCTGCAAAACACATCACCCTATTTAAGATACCCCTTACCGGGTCCATCATCTTACAACTTATTTTTTTAAAGAGCAAAGACTATCATTCCATTTGAAAGAGAGACCTACAGGCTCAATACAAAGATAAATACTGTATATGACAACAGATTAGTCATACATCTCATCTCAGCTCACCTACTGCAAAAGATAAAACTTTCCAAAGGGCTATCTTGTGTTTCCATCAACCATTTTGACGACATTGAAGGGGCTAAGGAAATTTTTCTCTCGTGAATTAAAATAGAAGAGATTTTTCTTAATAGTTGATAGAGCCAAGTCTCTGGTACTTTTTTGGGTTACTTTAATCTATCCTCAACATTTTACATGGGACTGTAAGATATCTATTAACCTCTTCCTGACCTATGACGTAGGAGGACGTCATGGGCGGGTAAGGGGTGTTTGATGTGAGCTCCGGCACTATGGGTATGAATTTGTGATGTGATACATTTACTCAGGAAATGCTGAAGGCACATAGAAATACTGGTGGGATCTAGTGGCTTATTGGGGTCTGGTCTTATGAAATATTGATTGTGTAAACAGCTTATATTGTATTGACTATTGCTCAGCCATGTATTTATAGGTCTGATATTAGTATTGCTTCATTGTACACTGCAAATACTGAGTTTTACATATCTATTGCATACTCTGTGAGTTGTATTATTGGCACTGTGTGTCTCTCTCCTCCCTTGTTGCCTGACTTGTCCTCCTTATCTATTTACATTATCAATTCCTGTTTGTTGCACTGCACTTTTTCATTAAACCTTGAATTTTAACTGCATACAAACTTGTGTTTTGATTCTATATATGGGATGCATTTATATATATTTTGGTCCGTTGTTTTTAGTAAATAATATATACTGTTTATGCTGTTTGTATTGTGAAATATCATGAGAGATCAACTTTAAACTAGAAGTCAGAGCTTGAAAATCCTTCTTCAATATTGCTGAAAAGACAATTCTGCAAAGATGACTGGGACAGAGATGTAAAAGAAGTAAAAATTAGCGCAAATGTTCAATTGCAGTTTTTATTGCCAAGACTGGCAGAATTAAGTTTATGGTGGCAAATACTTTTTCACAAACGTTATAAAGGTTTGAAATACAAAATGTATATACAGTAAATAAAATGCTTATTTCAAATCTGGACTTTGCTTACATGTGCAATTTATATATTACAGTAAAATTAGTTTGATATTGTGAAAAATTAATTAAACAAATTAGCAAATTGAAGAAATCAGATGAAGCACAAATACTTTTTACCTGTAGAAAAACAGATTTTGAAATACTTTATGAGGTGCTCTATTTTCTACTGTACCTTGCTGAATCCCGACTGCCTAGTGTGGAAAATTTCACAGGTGTACGGCTTTCAACTTGACTGCACCTCATATCTGCAACAACAATTCTCTGGTGAGAAAAGGAGTGTATACATTCAGAATAAGCAAATAATACTTCAAGAGGATACAAATAGTACGTATGATGTATACGACTGGTAAAACACAGTGCTAGGATTTCCAACATTAAAAATTCCAATGCATTTGAACACTTTATTGCCGCTGTATTTGAGGAGCAAAAGTTTTTCGGCTTTTCCTGACTCCTCCTCTGTGCTACATCAGCATATGAAGGTAGGGGATTGGCGGTGTTGTTAGGCAGCTCAGTGATGCACAATTTCAATCTTGAAACAACTTAAGCCTGTTACACAGCGGACCCACTGCAGCTCCCAATATCCAAAAATACAAATGTCACTTAATAAGCATTAAGAGAAAAAATATACTGTAAGGATAAGCTAATTTTGTCTTTTGGTAAACTTTAGGTCCAGCCTAGAAGACAACTCACAAGTGCCCAAGTCACTTTGAAATGACAGCAGGAAAGCCATCTTTTTCCGATCACAAAAATTAGAAAACTAATCATCAGACTATGTCAAAAACAATTACCAGATTTTTCTAAAAAAAAAAACTCACTTTTTAGTTAGGCTGCTTTCACACAGCGTTTTTATGCTGTCCGAGGGGATCAGACTTTTTGCTGCTCCCCTCGGACAGCATCGGATCCAAACTGATGACTGCAATCGGATGCCAAATAGGCATCCGATCCCGATATTTTGCAGCATCAGTCTGGATCCTTTCTCCTATCCCTGCTCCTCCTGTCACCTTTCTCCCCTCCTCTCTGCTCCCTCTTTGCCCCCTCTGTCTCCCCTCTTTGCCCCCTCTGTCACCCCTCTTTGCCCCCTCTGTCTCCCCTCTTTCGACCGCTCTTTGTCCCCTCTGTCTCCCACTCTTTGCCCCCTCTGTCTCCCCTCTTTGCCCCCTCTTTCGGACCCCTCTTTGCCCCCTCTGTCTCCCCTCTTTGTCCCCTATTTCGCCCCCTCTTTTGCCCCCCTTTGTTCCCCCTTTCCAGGCCTTTAAAAATAAAAAAATCTTCATTCTCACCTCTCCACGACACCCGCGCTGCTTCCAGCTTCTTCTGATCAACAGGACCTGGCGTGATGTCACAGTCACATGACCGGTTACCGCGGTAACCGGTCATGTGACTCAACTGTGACGTCAGGCCAGGTCCTAGACGCACAGAGCGCAGGAGGCATCGCTGGATCGTGGAGAGGTGAGGATAATGATTTTTTTATTTTTAACCCTTTCATTTAACTGGATATTACTTCTGCAATGTATGAATATACATTGCAGAAGTGATGTTAGATGGCACAGACCGGTGTTAGTGTGCTGAGCATGCTCAGTGCACTAACATCGGGTCCGAGGAGACATCAGCTGTTTCCTCGGATCCGCGCTCCATAGGCCCCATGTTATTTGGCGCGGATCAGGTCGGATCGAATTCGGTCCGATCTGACCCGCTGTGCCAAAAATCGCAGCAGGCTGAGATTTTGGGCACAGCAAAAAATCGGCCAGGATCGGATCCGACAAAAATCGGATGCCAATAAGGCCAAATCCGATGTGATCCGTGCCCATAGGATAACATGGGGCCAAAATCTGATCCGTGGCTGTCCGTTTTACAACGGACAGCCACGGATCACAGAAAATCGCTGTGTGAAAGCAGCCTAAGATAACATCATGCTAAAAATGTACAGTGTGCATCTTATAGTCCGCAGTAAGGTCAGCAGTAAATAAAACACTTAGGATATAAATATGGCCATATCCATAACCGTCCAGTAGCCACTTTGAGGCGTGTCTCTTTACTGGGAACCTAAGCTTCAGACATAACCTCTGTTTGGATTTAAAAACCTCCTTTTGAATAGGCGAGTATGAACTTGCTAACAGAGAACAATATAATGCATAAAACTAGTGGGGGAAAGGTGCTTTCAACGTGGCCACTGGGCGGTTATAGATATAGCCATATTTATATGCTAAGTGTCTCAATTTTTCATATCTCCTTAGCCATATTGCTGTTTTAAATCCCTTTAAATTTAAACTTGCATGTCTTAGTATTTCAGAGTACAGCTGTCTTTTTGTTACAATGTATTGTGCTCAGCGTTGCACTTGTACATATTACATGATAGCGTACCTCTGTTTTTCTTGTTTAGATTATGAGGTTATACATTCTGCCATGCACCCTTCCCCCACTAGTCTTAGGCATTATTGTTCTCTGTTAGCAGGTTCCTACTCACCCATTCAAAAGGCTTTAAAATTCAAATAGAGGCTGTGACTGTGGCCTAAGGTCCCAGTAAAGAGACACGCCTCAGCGCGGCTATCAAGCAGTTTTGGATATGGCTACATTTACACTACAGTTCAAAAGCTGGGGGTCACCCAGACAATTTTGTGTTTTCCATGAAAACTCATACTTTTATTCATCAAATGAGTTGCAAAATGAATAGAAAATATAGTCCAGACATTGACAATGTTAGAAATAATGATTTTTATTTGAAATAATAATTTTGTCCTTAAAACTTTGCTTTTGTCAAAGAATGCTCCCTTTGCAGCAATTACAGCATTGCAGACCTTTGGCGGGTACTATTTAATGAATCTGTCAGATGAGGAGCTGTGAGGCGTTGATTTCTCAAACTAGAGACTCTAATGTATTTGTCTTGTTGCTCAGTTGTGCAGTGGGGCCTCCCACTTCTCTTTCTACTCTGGTTACAGTCTGTTTGTGCTCTCCTCTGAAAGGAGTAGTACACACCATTGTAGGAAATCTTCAGTTTCTTGGCAACCTCTCGCATGGAATAGCCTTCATTTCTAAGAACAAGAATAGACTGTCGAGTGTCACATGAAAGTTCTCTTTTTCTAGGCATTTTGAGAGTTTCATAGAACAAACAAATGTAAGAGTATGTGCTCACGGTCCGGAGGAGCTGCGTGTTGGGTGCAGCTCCTGCGGACCTGAGTAAAGCCGCGGGTGGCCGCAGGGAGACCGCAGCCGCCCTGTACTCACCGTGTGCGGCAGGTGCGGGGTGGCTTCTCCCTGCAGTCACCCAATGGGAGCCGCTTCCAACTCCGCAGCATAAAATAAACATGCTGGGAGGAAGCGGACTGCCGGCAACCCGCACTGCAGCTCCAAACACGCTGCGGGCGGGTTCAGCATAGTGAGGATGGGATTTCTTAAAATCCCACCCACTATGCTTATACTGTACTACGCAGCGTTTTGGACGCAGTGGCAGGACGCTGCTTCCAAAATGTTGCGTACACTGATCGTGTGCACGCACCGTAATGCTCCAGATTCTCAACCTCCTTCTCAAAGGAAGATCAATTTTATAGCTTCTCTAATCAGCCAATCCATTTTAAGCTGTGCTAACATACTTGTGCAAGAGTATTCTAAACATCCATGAGGCCTCTTACGCAGTTAGCAAACACAATGTACTATTAAAACACTGGAGTGGTGGTTGTTGGAAATGGGCCTCTATACACCTACAGTTGTGGCCAAAAGTATTGACACCCCTGCAATTCTGTCACATAATACTCAGTTTCTTCCTGAAAATTATTGCAATCACAAATTCTTTGGTATTATTATCTTCATTTAATTTGCCTTAAATGAAAAAACACAAAAAGAATTGTCCTAAATCCAAATTGGATATAATTTCACACCAAACATAAAAAAGGGGTTAGACAAAAGTATTGGCACTGTTAGAAAAATCATGTGATGCTTCTCTAATTTGTGTAATTAACAGCACCTGTAACTTACCTGTGGCACCTAACAGGTGCTGGCAATAACTAAATCAAACTTGCAGCCAGTTGACATGGATTAAAGTTGACTCAACCTCTGTCCTGTGTCCTTGTGTGTACCACATTGAGCATGGAAAAAAGAAAGAAGACCAAAGAACTGTCTGCGTCGGCGTCTGAATGAAAAGGGACTGTATGGTAGGAGACACAGGAAGATCCCACTTCTTACCCCGAGACATAAAAAAGCCAGGCTGGAGTTTGCCAAAACTTACCTGAGAAAGCCTAAAACGTTTTGGAAGAATGTTCTCTGGTCAGATGAGACAAAAGTAGAGCTTTTTGGGCAAAGGCATCACATAGAGTTTACAGGAGAAAAAAAGAGGCATTCAAAGAAAAGAACACGGTCCCTACAGTCAAACATAGCGGATGTTCCCTGATGTTTTGGGGTTGCTTTGCTGCCTCTGGCACTGGACTGCTTGACCCTGTGCATGGCATTATGAAGTCTGAAGACTACCAACAAATTTTGCAGGATAATGTAGGGCCCAGTGTGAGAAAGCTGGGTCTCCCTCAGAGGTCATGGGTCTTCCAGCAGGACAATGACCCAAAACACACTTCAAATTTTTGGAGTTTTGTGTGAAATGATCAATGTTTTGCTTTTTGCTTCATTCTCTTTTGTGTTTTTTCATTTAAGACAAATTAAATGAAGATCATAATACCAAAGAATTTGTGATTGCAATCATTTTCAGGAAGAAACTGAGTATTATCTAACAGAATTGCAGAGGTGTCAATACTTTTGGCTACAACTGTAGATGGGGCCATCCTTTTCATTTGATCGTGAGGCGAGAGGGCAGGATGTATTACTTGTGGACAAAAGATGATTTGGACGGACTATTTAAATTTTTGAATATTACACCATTTCCGATTCCAGATTGGCTCTCACTGGAAGGCTACACTACAGCTCCATCATAGGGTCGTGGGAGACCTGGCACTCTGTCTCGTAGACCATCAGCTGATAGACAGAGGCGACGACAAGAAGAACCTGGAGGAAGCGCCCCGACGTGAGAGTTATTTGCTTAACTAAGCCTGGTTTTTCTTTGTATTTTCTCTTTTTGGTTAACCCACCAAATGATGGTGGTCTCTGGATTCCTGATAATATTGAAACTTCGTGCTAGGCTGCACCAGTACTCAGTTTGTTATACACTTTTGAGAGTTGAAGTCTCCCTACCCCTGGGGCTCTCCCTACCCCCTACCCTAATTTTCTTTTTTCTTGCCATACTTAGTACACATTCTGATGGGTTGGTAATAATGCCACATTAAGATGGATTTGATGCAGAGATCTGGTTCTGATGGGGGGGGGCGGTTTGGGTTGGAAACTTTTGATAATGTCGGATGGGTTTATATGTGAAACATAGATTGTTGTTGTGTCCCTGGACTGCGATGGACTCTTCCGTGGTTGTCTGTGGCCCCTGGCATCCTCCTACTCTTTTCCGGTCCAGACTAAGAAAGTCCCTTTGTTGTTCTTTCTTCTATTTTTCATTTATTTCTCCATTACTTTAATACCTATCTCCTATATTCCCTCCTTTTACTCCTCGTGTTTTTTCCTTTATTGTCTCTACCTCATTTGATATTGAATAATGTCACATAGTTGTATAGCGGAGTTGAAGTTGGGCTCTTTAAATGTGAAGGGTGTACACGACCCAGGCAAGAGATCGATCATGTTTAATTATTTAAAATCTAACAAGATTCATGTCACCTTCCACCAGGAGACTCACGTGTGTTGCCAGGCCGTTCAAACTTACAAACCAGTGGTTTCCTACAGTCTACCACAGCTTTTCGATGGACTCCCATTCCTCCGGTACTAGCATCGCACCTGTAAGATCGTTGCCGTGGGAATTCATGGATTCTCGAAGTGATGGAGCCAGTAGAATGCTGGTAGTGAAAGGTAAAATTGCATCTCAGGTGTGCACCCTCGCCTCGCTATATCTTCCAAACACGGGTCAGATTTCTTTATTAACGAGATTCCTAGAACAAATAGAAGACTTTTCAGAGGGGACCCTGATACTCGGGGGAGATTTTAATGTTACCTTAGACCCAGCTTTGGATAACTCAAAGGGAAGGGGTGGGTTATCTGGACCAGCACAGAGGCGATTGAGACGGACTCTGAATGACCACCAGATGTTAGACACATGGCGCTTGCTACATCCCAGGAGTAGGGACTACTCATTTTACTCCGTAGCCCATGATACTTATTCTAGATTTGATTATTTTTTCAAACGACATACTGATATAGCTCGAGTACAGGACGCTGACATAGAGCCCATCACGTTCTCTGACCATGCCCTGGTTACAATCCTGATCACACTTACTTCACCAATACCGAAGC
The DNA here is from genome assembly GCA_033576535.1 of Allobates femoralis. NCBI lineage: Eukaryota > Metazoa > Chordata > Amphibia > Anura > Aromobatidae > Allobates > Allobates femoralis. The sequence continues at coordinate 340,343,979 of JARQOC010000003.1, forward strand.
AATGGCAATGGAAATTAAACATTTCCTTGTTAGACGACCAGGAAGTATTCCGAGACGTTACAAAGACAATATCATATTATTTTGATATCAATGTCTCTATTGATTCCTCTCCAGTGAATGTATGGGAGGCTCATAAATGTGTAGTCAGAGGCGCCCTTATAAAACACGGCGCCAGATTGAAAAAAACAGAACAGCAGAAACTGTGGAACTGCTGTCGCGTTTGAAAGATCCGGAGACACGACACAAAAAACCCCCTCAGACGTTCTGAGAGAAATCCTGATTGAAACTAGAGAAGCATTGCGTACAATTATGATTAAAAAGGCAAAGGGTGTTCTCTCCAGATGCCGTCGTCATTACTATGAACACGGGAACAAGGCGGGTAAACCCCTGGCCAGAGCTTCACGTATTCAACGTGCGGCAACTTATGTTCCGGAAATTGTTTCTAATTCAGGGTCCCATCGGGTGAAACTCCCCTTAGATATAGCCGAGACATTCCAGAAGTACTATGCCTCAATATATAATGTAGACAATGGAAACTCCGAGAAATTCTCGATGAGTTTCAGATCTCGCGTACGAAATTACATTAAAGCGTCAGGACTGCCCAAACTGCAAGAGACGACAATTCAAGCCCTGGAAAACCCGATATCAGATCAAGAGATAAGGGAGGCGATCTCTTCTGCTAAATCGGGCAAGGCACCGGGCCATGATGGGGTTACAGTCCAGTATTATAAGAGGCTTGGAGAGAGATTACTTCCTTATCAAAGAGCCTATTTTAATGCCATGGAGAGGACGGCGGCGCCCCTGAGAGATGCTCTGAGGGCTACAATAGCAGTAATCCACAAGTTGGGGACAGGCACATCGCAATGCTCAAGTTATTGTCCAATCTTGCTACTAAATGTAGACACTAAATTATTTGCAAAGATCCTAGCGGGTAGATTGTCCACTCGGACCAGACAGGATTTCTGTTGGGTCGAGAAGCCAGGGACAACACCACAAAAGTGTTAAATTTGATCTATAAAGCTAAACTATACTGGCTCCCCATTAATGCTTCTGTCAACGGACGCAGAAAAAGCGTTTGACAGAGTTAACTGGACATTCATGGAGGAAATGCTGTCCCATATTGGTCTAGGGGCAAGGATGATAAAATGGGTGGTGTCCCTCTACTCGGTTCCATCGGCCAAGGTCCGGGTGAACGGAGTCCTTTCAGAGTCATTTAACATTGCAAATGACACCCGTTAAGGATGCCCACTATCCCCACTGATTTTTTTACTGACCCTTGAGCCATTGCTGAAACATATAAGGGCGAATTTAGACATAGCTGGTGTGCAGATACAGTCGTCTGTATATAAAGTTGCTGCATACGCAGACGACCTGTTGTTTTTTGTATCAAATCCTGGGATACCAGGATGTCTTGTGGGGGAGCTGCTAACTTTGTGAACCCTCTGATAAATCTTCTATAATAGCCCACCAGTCCCAGGAATTGCCTCACCTCTTTCACATTGGTGGGTCTTGGCCAATCCCTTATCACTGTGACTTTATCAGGATCCATTGCTACTCCCTCTGAACTCATGACATGTCCTAGGTACTGCACCTTTGGCTTGAGAAGGTGGCACTTGGATGGTTTGATCTTCATGCCGTATTAGGACAAGGCTTCAAACACTTCTGCCAGGTCTTGTAGATGTTGTTCATATGTCTTGGAGTAGACTATGACGTCATCTAGGTACAGGAGGACAGTTTCAAAGTTCTTATGTCCTAGGCAGCTCTCCATCAGGCGTTGGAAGGTACCGGGTGCGTTGCAGAGTCCAAACGGCATACAATTGAACTCACTGAGGCCCATCGGCGTAGTAAACGCTGTCTTCTCCTTGTCAGCCTCTGCCACAGGAACTTGCCAATACCCACTAGTCAGATCTAGGGTAGAAAAGTAGTTAGCAGATTTTAATGCGGCTAATGACTCCTCAATCCAACGTAACGGGTATGCATCCTTGTGTGTAATGCGGTTGATCTGCCGTTTTTTATGCACATTCTCATGGTCCCGTCATTCTTTTTAACCAACACTAAAGGCGCTGCCCAGGGGCTACAACTGTCCCTTATTACAGTGCAGTTTCCCTCTCTATGAGCATGTCTTTGGTGGTTTGATAGTGAGCGGGTGGTAATGGTCTATACCTCTCTTTTATAGGCTGATGATTACCTGTGGGTATAGTGTACTCTACCCCTTTAAATTTGCCCACAGTTTAACGGGTGTTTGCTGAATATCTGCTCATATTCTTTTACTACCCGGTATACTCCATGCTTTTGATGGGAGGTGTAAAACTGGTACCCACATGTAGTTTTTGGCACCAATCCTCCAGCCTTTCCCCTGAGCCATTGTCATCAGCCTGACTTGATGGGTTCAAGGGCTCGACGGCTGTGATGGCATTGTTATCAACCGTAAATAATTTAGCCATGGTAGCATACTTTGGTAGGGTGACCTCATCTTCCCCGCAATTTAGAAGGCATAATGGCACTCCTCCTCTACTGCTTCTAATACTCCTCTGGCCGTCAGTATAGTGGGCCTACTGTCTGACTACACGGGTTCTACAAGGGCTTGATAGTCTCGCCCTTTAATGCCTATTGTGGCTCTACACCAGACCAACATTTCAGTTTTGGGAGGTATTACAATGGGTATCAGGTCACTTACCCTTACACTGCCAATTTCACCTCCTGATATTTCTACCTGTTGTTTCAGCATCAAGGCTTTTATTTCTTTTTGCAGGAATCTCTGTTGCCTGACTCTGGCAGTGTCGGCGATCTGCTGTGGGATTCATGGAAGAACTAACAATTGACAATGATGGTAAAACGGCAATTTGGCGTTTATTATATCTTGCACGAAAAGTAATTGCGACACATTGGATCCATTCAGACCCTCCAAAAAAAAAAGAATTTATGAATAAAGTCAATAAAACATTAGTCTGTGAACGATATGTATATAAAAAAAGAAGAGCCTTTAACAAATTTGAAAAAATATGATCAAATTGGCTGGATGTGCCGGGATTAATTCCTGTCTCTATGCAAATGGATAGATGGCATGCTGAAGGCGGCCTGTGCGCTGAGTGCACCCAGCCCTACGTCACCGTAAGTGACGCGTGGTAGCATCACGTGACCCGCGTCACAGTGATGCGGCAAGAGGCGGGGAAATTCAAACATGCCCGCGCTCTGCCACCAGCATTACACCCATCACGCCGTTATTTTAGCACCGAGGCGGGGGCAGAGCGGCCCAGGAGACCCTGCCTACCCGACAAAGACCCCCAGGGGAACGACCAGCTGACAAGGAAAATGTAAGTGTACAGAATGATTTATTCAACTTGTACACATCACTAAAATGTCAGACAGGGATGGGTATTATAGTAGTTTTAGGCTGCAGGGACAGGAATTCATAGGTTAGGAGGTCTAGATTAGGTGACAGGTTCCCTTTAAGTGGCAGAAATGAAAGACATATCACATGTAGGACACCCGGAAAAAAACTAAGTAAACTGTATTGAGACCTTGTGATCTCACTGTTGTTGTATATAGTACTGTATCTGTTATTGGCATTTAAATGCTGTCTATTTATGAGCAGCTATTTATCAGGATTATTAACCCTTAATGCTATATGATGTTCTATACACACAGTATTTGCAATACGCCCAAGTCCCTTATTACTTCATAATGTATATGTACATGTTATGCTGATTGCAACATACAGCTTGTGTACTAGTGTGAATAGTTAAAGGAGTCCATACAAAGCCAGGTTGTGCACAGCTGTTAATAGGGGAAATGCTTTTTCTGTAATCCCATCGATACCAATGATGCACAACTGCGGGATTCCGATGTGTAGCTTTGGCAATTGGAGAACTGACTATAGTCACTGAGATTTGGATCAGCTTATGGCACTTCGAATGCGATACTTAACCCCTTCAGGACCCAGCCTATTTTGACCCTAAAGACCTTGGTATTTTTGTCAATTCTGACCAGTGTCCCTTTATGAGGTAATAACTCTGGAACGCTTCAACAGATCCCAGCGATTCTGAGACTGTTTTTTCGGGACATATTGGGCTTCATGTTGGTATTAAATTTTGGTCAATAGTTTTTGCGTTTATTTGTGAAAAAATCAAAAATTTGGCATAAATTTTCAAAATTTCGCAATTTTTAAATTTTGAATTTTTATTCTGCCAAACCAGAAAGTTACGTGACACAAAATAGTTAATCAAAAACATTTCTCACATCAGCACAATTTTGGAAAACATTTTTTTTTTTGGTAGGAAGTTAGAAGGGTTCAAAGTTCATCAGCAATTTCTCATTTTTCCAGCAAAATTTACAAAACTATTTTTTTTGTGACCATATCACATTTGAAGTCCCTTTGAGGGGCGTATATGACAAACAACACCCAAAAGTGAAACCATTCCAAAAACTGCACCCCTCAAGCTACTCAAAACTACATTCAAGAAGATTATTAACCCTTCAGGTGCTTCACAGGAACTAAAGCAACATGAAGGAAAAAATGGACATTTTAATTTTTCTAACAAAAATGCTCTTTTAGCCTCAATTTTTTCATTTTCACATGGGCAACAGGATGAAATGGATCCTAAAATTTGTTGGGCAATTTCTCCTGAGTTGACCGATACCTCATATGTGGTCATAAACCACTGTTTGGGCGCACGGCAGGGCTTGGAAGGGAAGGAGCGCCATTTGACTTTTGGAGCAAATTTTCCATTCAAAAATTGAAATGGCGCTCCTTCCCTTCTGAGCCTTACCGTGTGCCCAAACAGTGGTTTATGACCACATATGAGGTATCGGTCAACTCAGGAGAAATTGCCCAACAAATTTTAGGATGCATTTTATCCTGTTGCCAATGTGAAAATGAAAAAATTTAGGCTAAAAGAACATTTTTGTGAAAAAAAAAACTAAAAAAGTACATTTTCATTTTTACGGATGAATTTGTGAAACATCTGGGGGTTCAAAGTGCTCACCACCCATCTAGATAAGTTCCCTGGGGGGTATAGTTTCCAAAATGGGGTCAGTTGTGGGGGAGCTCCAATATTTAGGCACACAGGGACTCTCCAAACACGACATGGTGTCCGCTAACAATTTGAGCTGATTTTCCATTCAAATTGTTAGCGAACACCATATCGCGTTTGGGGAGCCCCTATGTGCCTAAACATTGGAGCTCCCCCACAAACAGGGTGGATAAAAATCAATGTTTTTTTTTAAAAAAATCCGATTTAAATAAAAAAAATCCGATTTAAATAAAAAAAATCCGATTTTTTTTATTTAAATCGGATTTTTTTCAATAAACTGCTTTTTGAGGAAAATATTTTACCATCCAAAGGTTCTTCCATCATGAGATAAAGCTGAGTTGTTTAACTCAGTAGAATAAAGGCTGTATATGTGTAACATTCACAATGCCATGCTCTTCCAGAGGTTTCTGTAGGATTAGTGGGCAGTTTCTCTCCTATATTATCACAGACGCTCGCTTTACTTACGCAGTTGTCAAAACTGAATTTGACTTCGCAGAGGTCCCAGCCTCTTCTTCATGGCAAAAATGTTACAACATGATCAGAGTTGAGAAAAAGACCTTAATCCTATTGTTCTACAAACCTATGAATACAGAATCAACCCCTTCAGTGCCAAGTCCAAGAAGTTAGACAATATGTTTCTGATTGTTTGGAGTGGAATAGATCTGCACAACACAAGAAGAATGTGAATCTAAGTGTGAGGAGGAGGAAGGGCAAGCAGACAAGAAAATGAAAGTGAAACTTTGAGCACAATACTGCAGCACAGCCACAGACAGACAAGTCTGGATCTGTTTGTGTGTACGATCTGAGGTTTATTACATTCTTTCCTTATAATGGGAGCAGGCCGTAAAAGAGACCCAGTTTGGGAATATTTTAATGAAGCTCCTTCGCCTATCGGTAAGGCAGGCATGCATGCAAAATGCAAACGATGCAACAAAGAGATGCAAGGCCTGGTGGCGCGAATGAGGCAACATCATGAGAAGTGCGGTGATGAAGATGACCAAAGAAACACTTCTGAACAGGCAGGATCTTCAGGTTGGTAAACATTTTTATTGAATCCTATTTCTAAAGACTGAACTGTCATGTGTGAGAAAAATTATATTTCTTATTATTGCTGCATGTTACTGTCATTTGGTAGTAGGTACCGTTATGAAGAAAAACAAATATTCCTTTTGGGGCAGGGGCAGTGATGTGTTGTGTACAATAAGCAGAAATTGTATAATAAACAATAAAATAACAGCATTGACTTTTTTTGTTTAGGGGAATTCATGGATTCTGGAAACTATCCACCTCCAAGATCACCATCATCCTGTTCTACAGTTTCAGAGTTATCCATCCAGGATAGTGCTTCATTAGCAACAGCATCATCATCAGACACCCACAGCCACATATCACCATCACCCAAAAGGAAGAAAAAACCTTTACCTCCTGGAACCACCATAGATAGGTTTGTGATAAGAACTAGCAGATTAGAAAAAGAGTTGATTGATGAAAAAATTGCCCAGTTTATTTATGCAACGAACTCTTCTTTCCGTCTGACTGAGAACCCACATTTCATTAATATGGTTCAGTCACTGAGACCAGGATACAGTCCACCCAGCAGAGCTGATGTTGCAGGGAAACTGCTGGATCAAGTGTATGACAGAGAAATGGAGCAATGTGCAACAGCTCTGGAGGGTAAAATTGTTAACCTAAGTATTGATGGGTGGAGTAATGTCCACAATGATGCTATTGTATGTGCTTGTATAACAACAGAAGAAGGTAAAGTCTTCCTTGCACAAACAACTGATACGTCAGGAAATGCACACACAGCAGAATACTTACAAGAAGTGGCAGTAAAAGCTATAACGACAGGTGAACAAAAATTTAAATGTCTAGTACGCAGTTTGGTCACTGACAATGCTGCAAACGTATCCAAGACGAGAAGAGATTTAGAAGAGCAGGGAGGGAATACAAAGCTGCTAATAACATATGGTTGCAGTGCTCATTTGCTGCACCTCTTAGCCAAAGACTTAAGTGTTCCAGAAATAAAGGCTAATGTTGTTGAAATTGCTAAATACCGTATATACTCGTGTATAAGCCGACCAGTGTATAAGCCGACCACCCTACTTTTGCCCCCAAAACCTGGGAAAACCTATTGACTCGTGTATAAGCCGAGGGTGGACCCCAGCACAGGTATACAGTCCCCAGCAGTGTGGTATACAGCAACCTCCGCAGTGGTAGTATACAGCAGTCTCTCCAGTGGTAGTATACAGCAGTCTCTCCATTGGTACTATACAGCAGCCTCCGCAGTGGTAGTATACAGCAGTCTCCCCTGTGGAAGTATACAGAAGTCTCCCCCTGTGGTAGTATACAGCAGTCCCCCCCCTGTGGTATATACAGGCCCCCTGTGGTAGTATACAGCAGCCCGCCCCCCTGTTCTATATACAGGCCCCCCGTTGCTGAATAGTGAGAAGTGTTTAAAATGAAAAATTCCATGTTCACCGTTTCTTTTGTACCTCTCAAAAAGAATAAAAAGTGATCATAAAATCATACTTATCAGAAAATGGTACCACTGAAACTACAACTTGCCGTGCAACAAAATAAGCTCTCATGAAGCTCCATGAATAGAAATTGTAAGGCTACTTTCACATACCGATTTTCAGGGAGCCGATGCTGTCCGATATAATTCGGACAGCATCGGCTCCCTTCTGATGCCTGGAATCGGGTGCCAAATAGGCACCCGATTCCGGCATAAAATTGGCGCCGGGCTGCAAAAAAAGAAAAAAAAAAAAAAAAAAAAGTTTATTCTCACCTCTCCCCGAGCCCCCGCCGTCTTCCGCCATCTTCCTCTAGGTTCCCGGTGGCTCTCGCAGGCTGCCGGTGTCAGCAGAGGTGTACCTCTGCTGTACACAGGACCTGCGATGATGTCACAGTCACGTGACCGCGGGTTCACCATGGTGAACCCGCGGTCACATGACTGTGACATCACCGCAGGTCCTGAACAGAGCCAGCCTGCGAGAGCCACCGGGAACCTAGAGGAAGATGGCGGAAGACGGCGGGGGCTCGGGGGGAGGTGAGAATAACCTTTATTTTTTTTTTTTTTAACACTTGTGCTCCTAGTTAGGAGCAGTTTTACTGTACTGAGCATGCTCAGTACAGTAAAACGGGGTCCGAGGAGACATAGATGTTTCCTCGGACCCTTCTCCATAGGGCCCCATGTTATAGGGATCGGACCTAATCGGATGTGCACTAAATGCCATCCGATTTGGTCCGATCCGAATCTGTCAGATTTTATTATTGGTGCTAAAATCGGAGCAGGCTCCGATTTTAGCACCGATAATAAAATCGGACAGAATCGGATCGGACCAAATCGAATGGCATTTAGTGCACATCCGATTCGGTCCAATCCCCATAGGGATGCATGGGGTCCGAAAATCGGTCTGATGCTGTCCGATTTTTTTCGGACAGCATCGGAAATGCGAAAATCGTTATGTGAAAGCAGCCTAAACCGTATGGCTCTCAGAATGTGGTGATGCAAAAACAAATGATTTGTTTTTTCTGTGTATTTATTCTATATTGGCCACTTTACACACACCAACTTCTGTGTCCAACATCTGAACAAATCTCTGGTTGCAGTGAAATCATGGACACATTTCTCCATTTGTACACAGCCACAAAATGGAGCAATGTGTCCATGATTTCACTGCAACCAGTGAGTTGTTCAGAAGTTGGACAGATAAGTTAATGTGTGTAAAGTGGCCCTAAAAGTCAAAAAACATAAATAAAGCTACATAAATCTGGTATCACCATAATCAAGGTGACAAGCTAAATGAAGTTAACTTTATTTGTGAACTCAGTGCCAATGACAAATACACCTCATCCCATAAAAAACAAGACACCATAAGCTACAATGCCGAATAAATAAAATGGAATGCAACAATGAAAAAAAAGCTTCCTCCTAAAGGGCCAAAATCGGCAAGTCCTTATGATGAGAAACATAACAAGAAATCATTTATTCATTGATAGTGTATTACCGGTATATAAAGTTACTTGACATTTTAGTTATAATAAAGATTAAGTGCCTCTAATAAATATGGTCCTTTACATAAAATCACACTCCCACATGTACAACACTGTCACTTTGTACTTTATTATAGGAAAGTGGCACTTCCTCAAGTTCCAGCAGTTTAGTGTCCTTCTCCTACCTGCAGGTCCTAAATGTGCAAAAAATAAAATCTATCTAAACTTGTAAATACTAGATTGGCAACACTGACGTATTATAGTAAGTTATCGACCGTACGCTCAGTGCACGTTATGTTTTGTTTGTTCCTCAATGTAAATATATATAAATGACCAACAGAAGCAAAAAAGGTAAATATATATTCAGGCAGTGTCCACAATTTCAGCTTGTTTTATGGATTACCTTGTTCTTTTTTGCTGCCGTTTGGTTCCATGTTACATATCTTTCCACATCTGGAGTCCACATCTCCCTCTACCTCAAGCAGATCATATTCCTCCCCTTCACTTAATGGACTCTGCAGGGAGTAGAAGTATTAGAAACAGGAGAAGGTCCTGAGGGGCACAATATTTATTTGCAACACATGAAATAAGTGCAACATTACTCCTTCAGTCGCCATTGAGCAATGAAGCTGATTCTGTCGCAGCCACGCGGTCTTGTATTGGTCTAGCTTTTGCCCTTTGTACCGTACTGATGCCCATCCACAGCCAGATTTCTTAGCAGGGTTAACTAGACGTTTGCAATGAGTAGCCCAAGCGCTGGGAGAGTTAAAGGCTTGTCCACTTTCTTGCCAAATAATTTTCCCATCCAGTAGGAGATCACCAACAAACTTCCTTCCCTAAGAAAGAAAGAAAATAAATGAATTTACAAAAACCAATCCAACCTTCATAAAGGGGTTAAAGAAAAGCAGAAGAAAAGGCTGGAAAGGTGCCCATATACTTTAGATAGCTTTCATTACACCCCCATACAGATTTGTTGGTCAATTGGCCTTACCATGAAGCCTATATTCACAAGACCATATTTAGGTCCAAGTGCTGCCCGTGAAAGAAAAAAAAAAAAAAAAAAAAAAAAAAACAGACAGCGCCCAGACCCTTGTTATTTAATAGGGCTGTTCAGATTACCGTATATACTCGTGTATAAGCCGAGTTTTTCAGCCCAAAAATTGGGCTGAAAAGTCCCCCCCTCGGCTTATACACGGGTCATACGGTATGCTGTGGGGGGATGGGGCTGTGACCGGGGGCTGGAGGAGGCAGGAGGGGGCCGCGGTGACCGCAGGCGGTCACGTGGGGCCGCCTCATTAGTGCAATGAATATGCACGGCATCCCCCCGTCCATCAGCGGCGGGGGGATGCCGTGCATATTGCACTACACAGCCCCCCTCCTTAATATGGGTCCCCCAGTAGTAATAAACAGCCCCCCCTCCTTATCACGTCCCCCCAGGCTGCGGCAGCTCTCAAAATAACAAACAGTTTATACATTACCTTCCGGCGCAGCTACTCCGCTCCTCCGGTCCTCAGCATCTCCGCTCGCCGGCTTCTTCTTCCTTGATGTGCCGGTGTCATGTGACCGGGCGCAGGAGATGACGTCATTTCCTGCGCGCGGTCACAGAAGTCGGCACATCAAGGAAGAAGAAGCCGGCGAGCGGAGGAGCGGTGGACCGGAGGAGCGGAGTAGCTGCGCCGGAAGGTAATGTATAAACTGTTTGTTATTTTGAGAGCTGCCGCAGCCTGGGGGGGACGTGATAAGGAGGGGGGCTGTTTATTACTACTGGGGCTGCTGGATACTACACAGGGGCTGTATACTACCACTGGGGCTGCAATACCACTGGGGCTGCTGTATACTACACAGGGGCTGTATACTACCACTGGGGCTGCTGGATACTACACTGGGGCTGTATACTACCACTGGGGCTGCTGGATACTACACAGGGGCTGTATACTACCACTGGGGCTGCTGGATACTACACTGGGGCTGTATACTACCACTGGGGCTGCTGGATACTACACTGGGGCTGTTTATTACTACTGGGGCTGCTGGATACTACACAGGGGCTGTATACTACCACTGGGGCTGCTGTATACTACACAGGGGCTGTATACTACCACTGGGGCTGCTGGATACTACACTGGGGCTGTATACTACCACTGGGGCTGCTGTATACTACACAGGGGCTGTATACTACCACTGGGGCTGCTGGATACTACACTGGGGCTGTATACTACCACTGGGGCTGCTGTATACTACACAGGGGCTGTATACTACCACTGGGGCTGCTGGATACTACACAGGGGCTGTATACTACCACTGGGGCTGCTGTATACTACACAGGGGCTGTATACTACCACTGGGGCTGCTGAATACTACACTGGGGCTGTATACTACCACTGGGGCTGCTGGATACTACACAGGGGCTGTATACTACCACTGGGGCTGCTGGATACTACACTGGGGCTGTATACTACCACTGGGGCTGCTGGATACTACACTGGGGCTGTTTATTACTACTGGGGCTGCTGGATACTACACAGGGGCTGTATACTACCACTGGGGCTGCTGGATACTACACTGGGGCTGTATACTACCACTGGGGCTGCTGGATACTACACTGGGGCTGTTTATTACTACTGGGGCTGCTGGATACTACACAGGGGCTGTATACTACCACTGGGGCTGCTGGATACTACACTGGGGCTGTATACTACCACTGGGGCTGCTGGATACTACACTGGGGCTGTTTATTACTACTGGGGCTGCTGGATACTACACAGGGGCTGTATACTACCACTGGGGCTGCTGGATACTACACTGGGGCTGTATACTACCACTGGGGCTGCTGGATACTACACTGGGGCTGTTTATTACTACTGGGGCTGCTGGATACTACACAGGGGCTGTATACTACCACTGGGGCTGCTGGATACTACACTGGGGCTGTATACTACCACTGGGGCTGCTGGATACTACACTGGGGCTGTATATACCTCTGGGGCTGCTGTATACTACCACTGAGGCTGTATATACCTCTGGGGCTGCTGTATACTACCACTGGGGCTGTATATACCTGTGGGGCTGCTGTATACTACCTCTGGGGCTGTATACTACCTCTGGGGCTGCTGTATACTACCACTGGGGCTGCTGTATATACCTTTGGGGCTGCTGTATATACCTTTGGGCTGCTGTATACTACCTCTGGGGCTGCTGTATACTACCTCTGGGGATGCTGTATACTACCACCGGGGCTGTATATACCTCTGGGGATGCTGTATACTACCACTGGGGCTGTATATACCTCTGGGGCTGCTGTATACTAACTACTGGAGCTGCTGCTATATATACCACTGGGGCTGCTGCTGTATACTACCACTGGGAGGCTGCTGTATACTACCATTGGGGGGCCTGTATACCACACTGCTGGGGGCTGTATACCTGTGCTGGAGTCCACCCTCGGCTTATACACGAGTCAATAGGTTTTCCCAGGTTTTGGGGGCAAAAGTAGGGGGGTCGGCTTATACACGGGTCGGCTTATACACGAGTATATACGGTAAATTACTTTTCAGGGACCAAATGTCCATATGAAAGAAAAAAAATTGCAACATGCACCAGTCTTCTTTGCAATTAAAGGGAATTGTTCACATGGAAAAATCCTATTAACCTGCAGATATGGGATCAATCATTCTGAACCTGCCCAATATCTGCACTTTAAAGGGATCCTGTCACCCCCAAAACGCCTCATAAGCTATTAAAACAAGTCCCTACAGCATATTATCACTTATCCTACACTCCTTTTTTCTCAGAAATGCATGTAGTGAAAATGTAGAAAAACGTTATTTAACTCACTCATTAGCCATGTTAATGAGCGGTGGCTATATTCATAGTCACCCAGGCGGGTTTCCTCCTCATAATATCACGCCTTAATAGGTGTGATCTTCAACACAGAATCTATTCAGGGCCTCCCCGCTCTCCTCTGTGCTGGCGGGGCTGCAGTGCGGCTGTAATGACGCGTATTGCGTCATTCCGGCATCGGGTGACATGTGTACACCCGCGCCACTCTGTTAGCTTCAAGCACCGCATTGCGCATGCGTGCTGGAGGCATAACAGAGCGGCGCTGAGCTCTGTATAACTCTGCCCACACCACTGACTGTCAGCTACTTATTAATGGTGGGCACACACTTACACATAGGAAGATAACTACATGGCATAAGACTACTAGTCCTCTGTTTTTATTGTTTTACTGTTTTTATTGAAATAAGCAGCCTAGTGAAGGCTAGTAAACGTTGTTGGAATCATGGTCACTTTTCCTCAATTATGTTGCTCTCAGATTATATAACAAATACATTGTGACAGATTCCTTTTAATAATTTCTGATGTATAAAAACAGGCATATGAATTGCATCTGAAAGCCTCATGGATGACAATAGAGATGAAAAACAGACAATTAGAAATGATTTCTAGACATTTCTCTTATGTGTATGAGAACCTTAACGCTTTGCCACAGGAGCCCATTTGGCCTCTATAATAAACCTTTTTTTTTCCAGACAATTCTGCCCTTCTTCTTTCCCCATACGGCATATACACTAATTCACAAATAAATGATTAACCTTTTTCTATGGGTCAACATGATTTTGGCCACACCGAATTCTTAGTTTTATTTTACTTACCGTATATACTCGAGTATAAGTAGACCTGAATATAAGCCGAGGACCCTAATTTTGCCACCAAAAACTAGCAAAACTTATTGATTCGAGTAAAAAGTGAGGCCGGTAAATGCAGCAACCCCCCATCCGGGCATATCTACCCACAGCCTGGTATATTATCCCCCAGCTTGCTACATAGTCCCAATGTTTGTATATAGCCCCCCATAATATTAATGATGTTTATTTATATAACGCTATTAATTCCATAGCACTTTACATACATTTGCAACACTGTCCCCATTGGGGCTCACAATCCAAACATCCTATCAGTATATCTTTGAAAAAAATGTGGGAGGAAACCAGAGTGCCTGGAGGAAACCCATGCAAACACGGGGAGAACATACAAACTCCTTGCAGATGTCATCCTTGGTGGAAATTTGTATGCACAAAGCTGTCAGTTATTGATAGGACCGCCCTCTTGGACCTAAAATCCCAGAAAGAGCAGAAGTTTACATTTCATGGTGATAGGTTCCGTTTAAAAGATCGGTTCATCAACAATTTTACTTTGATGAGGGGGAAAAAGTGGGGCACATGTTGGCGTTGTTGGTAAAGTGACAGTGAGGGCACATACGTCTCCGCATTGAAGGATAGAGACGGGAGGTTGTTACATGATACTCTGAATAGAATACAGCAGTTTAGGCTATTTTATGAATCCCTTTATAAGTCTAGGTCATCCTAGACTCAGATGCAGATGCAAGAGTTTGTTCAGAGAGTATGTCTTCCTAAGATATCAGAAGAGAACACAGTGTTTTCAGATAGCCCTATAACAATGGAAGAAAAAAACAGTAGCGGCTAACAATAAAACCCTGGGATCCGATGGGCTTCCAATCAAAATATATAAAACATTAGAAGGTGACCAGTTACCTAACTTCTGAAAAATGTTTCAACCAGCCATAGAGGAGAACTCATTACTAAGCTCTATGCGAGAGACTATTACAGTGCTCATAGCCAAGCAGAAGGATCCTCAAAACAGGATTCATATCGACAGATATCCCTTCTTATTGCTGATGTGAACATTTTAACAAAGGTTCTTGCAAGTAGGCGTACAATAGTTATCTCCACTATTGTCCATCAGGACCAGTCTGGCTTTACGCCAGGAAGATCGAAAGCGACTAATATACGTAGGCTATTCTTTGCAAGTACCGGTTAAAAATTCTGGAACATATGATTAATGCAAAGCAGTCTGTGGAGCGCTCAGGAGAGGCAGGTAGGGTGAATTATAGATAAAACTTAGCTTTTTTTTTGTTGTTAAATATATCTTTATTAAAGTTTTAGGTTTTAACATTCTTATATCGTATTTATAACATATAAGCACATTTACACTCTAGGAATTCCAACATATGAGCAGGATTAAAACTTAGCTTTTTATTATTTTCCTTCACAGGCACAAAGCGTTTCCACTGACACAGCAGTCTTCCTCAGGTGGAAAGAAGGAGGACTTCAAAGTTACAACTTTTATAAGTAAAAAACTTAGGCGTGCTGTGTCTCGGAGCCATCGCCGGGTCCCCTTCCTGTCTGCTGACCACCAGGCTCACACATCAGCACAGTCATGGATCTAATCAGTGGTGCACTAGGCGCGGCCGCCCTCCTCCCCTGTGAATCTAGGGGCAGGCACGGCTCAACCTGACACTCCCCTTGACCAATAGCTGTCCGTTCTCCGGTATATCAGGCCACCTCCACTGCTGGGAGGTGCCTGTTTATTGAGTTAGTAAGCTTCTGCTTCTCTGGCTGTCAGTCAGGCCTTCCTTGTGCTCTCCTCTGGTAGAACCTGTTCCAGCTCTCCTGTACCCGGGCTCTGGTGCCTACTTCCCTGTTTGGCCTTACCGCAGTATAGGCTAACAATACGAGCCGCCCCCCTGGTACTAGCAGCTGTGGTATTTAGACCCCCCTGGGCTTGCCCCTGACAATCCCGGTATAGGGGCTGGCTAAACTAGGACAAGCTCACCCAGGGGAGTTCGGTACCATGGCCCAATGGGTTCACTCTAGGTCACCTTTCCCCAGAAGCGTGACACAAAGTCTGGACAGTTCTGATAGTTGGAAGGGAAAGGGAATCAGAAGAATTTGTCAGTTGGTTTCAGATAATGTATTTATGACCCTTTCATGATTGGAGGAGCATAGTCTTGACACTAAAGATTTTTCTAAATATCTTCAGTTGAGGTACGCGTTTCATGCAGCCCCACATCTCAGCTGATGAGATCAGCTGAGATGTCAGGGAAATGATGTGAGCTACGCGACGGAGCTCACATCAAACCCCGGTAACCAGCCTATGACGTTGTGCAACGTCATGGGTTGGTAACGAGTTAATATTTTTTCTCTGAGAGCCATTACTGAAGGACTTTTATTTGCAGATATTTAGGTAACAGTTTGAACACTATTCTCAACACATTATTTGAGACAGACATACGGTACTTTGTAATCACCAAGGTTGGACTCCCCAAACTGAAATTCTTTCAGATTCCCTCCTTCAATCATACGTTTAGTGTTCTGGGGCACTGTACACGTGCGAATTGACACTCTTCACATAGGCTTTTAAGTATAATCCTATTAAAGTCCCAATGTGAATTTTGGTACAGATGTGGCTAGGGGCATAGGAGACGTGAATGTTTTTCAAATTTAATATAAATTTGATTTTTCGGAAATGTACGGTACTTAGAAATTTTGCATTTGATTACACATGGGAAAAACATTACCAAAGATACTCTCGGGACATAGCTGTGCTGTTCTGAGCTGAATAGTGTATTCCTGTTTCTCCATCTTGTTTCTTGCCTTAGTTAGGCGGAGAAATGTAAACGCAACGTGCAAGACACAAATTTGCATTTTTTTCAAAACTTTAAAATTTAATTTAAAAAAAACTTAAATATAGTTTTTTTTCTTCAAATTTTGTATTTTCTAGCACAGTATGAGCAAAGAACAAAATCTTAAAAGAATTAAAAATATTGAGGTAAAATGCATTGGTTCACTTGACATGGAATAACCAGTCACACATTGGACAAAAAACAATATCTATGAGGTAGCAAATGTCTAATGGCACCCTCACACGGGGAGATTTCGCCGGCGACGTCATTGCGATCTCCCAGTTCAGGCGACTTCGCCTGTGTGTCGCCGCGTGTAACAGGGCAATTGAGCAGCGGTTTTCCGCGCCCCGTCCTCGTCGGTTGGTTGGTCCAAGTGCGTTACCATTGGCTGGTCATCGTCCCGGCGCCATATTTCATTATCCGTGTCTGCATCACTACCCTACTTGGTTATGTTTTTGTAGTGTTGGTCGCGAGTCTTTAAAAAATGAGCGTTAACTGTAGTTTTCCTTGGTGTCGTCGGAGGGATGGACTATTTAAGCAACACTAAATGGCTTAGAGCCAGAGCAAACATATTTTCAATGACATACATTGTTTGAAAAATACGAATATTGTGACATTAAATAAATATTCTGACAAAAAATCGTGTGATTCACTGTATTAGCCAGGCGATACATAGAAAAGAACATGATTGCAGCCACGGAGGTATCACAGACCCAAAGGACATAGCATCGAAGATGTAGCAGTTACTGCAAATGTGCTGGAGACTGGAGCCAGCATTTGGGAACCACTCTATACTGGATGTGAATCCATGCTCAGTTGAATGTATTTGGACATGCTGCTGTGTTCAGACACGAACATTTTCTTGTCTTCAGGGTAACAACATTGCTAGTCTGCAAAACACATACATGTCTTCAGACACATGTGCAACAGGCACCATAGTCGACATACACATATGGACAACAGAAACCACAACACGTCCCCATAGTCCCACATATAATCATAACTAGTGCAAGACACAATTAGAACTGTGGCAGAGTTTGTCAACGCCGCATTGTGTGTGGAAAGGCAGGAATCAGCACGCGCACTGTACTGCCGAAATGCTCTGCAAGTCCAAGGCATAACTTAAGAGGACATCAGACAAGGACAGGCTGACCAATGGGAACGCACTTAGGAAGACCAATCCGAATCGTAGGGGCGTGGACAAATACAGTGTGGCACACTTTCCTCCTATGCGCCATGAGAAAGGACGCCCACATTGCCGGTGAGGTTGTGCTGTGTGACACGGCGATCTGAAAAACAGACATCGCTTCAGGTAGGGTTCAGGCGATTCCGGAATCGCCGGATCGCCCATGGTTGCCGGGGAAATTTCTACGTGTGACATCTCACCAGCAATGCCATGGTGATCTGCGCGTTCATGAGATAGCCCGTACCATCGCCGGCGATGTCTCCCCGTGTGACGGTACCATAAGGGTACCGTTACAAGCAGAGATATCCTGAGAGATATCGCTTATACGTCACGGGTTTTGCATCGCTCAAACGACATTGTTAGGACGTCGTTGCTTGTAAAACCGAGATATGGGTGCAATAAATCTTTGGATCGCTGAACGCAGATTTGAGAACTTGTTCTTAAATCAAGTGATCTGCGATCAGCCAACCTGCTGCATACTTTTGTGTGACACTGCGATAACGATGTGGATAAAGATTTTGCCCATTGACTACAATGAACAGGTACCGATCGCTGGGTTGTGCGAACGATCTCTGCTCGCAACTTCACAGGGGTGTCGTGCACGATATCTGCAGTGTGACAACTCCAGAGCGATGTCCAACAGCGATGTCTTTAGAGATCTCCCAGTGATATCTCTGTGTGTAATGCTACCCTAAGAGGTAGATATGTAATGTGCATGAGAGCTCACCTGCTGCAGAGCATGGTACCAGCACTCAGACATGGGATTCAACATTAACCCTACTTCTGGGAGTCAGAAGATTTATAGCTACGTAAATTTGAGGAAGCTGCTTAAATTGGCACTGGAGTTTCTCTACTTCCTTAGTGAAGTGCAAATTTGGATATTTGCATATATCTGAGAGGAGGGAAGTGGCTTACAATCTCCTCACCTACTTCGCTGTCTCCATAAGGTTGATAGCAAGTTCCCAGACCTTGTCTTAGCCCACTCACTCAGCCAGATCAGAATATCCCACACACTACACTGATGAGGGGCAGGTACCCCGAAACGCAGCGTCTGTAGTTTGGGGTTCTGATCTGGCACAAATACCTTTGTTATATTAAAAGCTTTTTGGAAAGCGATTATGACTTTGAGGAAGCTGCTTAAATGTGGCACTGGAGTTTCTCCACTTCTTTAGTGAAGTGCAAATTTGGATATTTGCATATATCTGAGAGGAGGGAAGTGGCTTACAATCTCCTCACCTACTTCGCTGTCTCCATAAGGTTGATAGCAAGTTCCCAGACAATGTTCTTTTTGTAATTTGCACATAGTTATTGTGGTCATTAATCATGACTCATCCATGCGGTGGAATTGAAAAATATACACTTTTTCAGTCTGTCTGCTTTCCAACAATTATCACTACTTGTGCATGACAACATACTTGTTTCCTTGCTAATGGTGCCATCTAGGGGTTCCCTATTTTTTCACATGCTTTTAATTGCATTAAGGCTGCCTTCACATTTGCATATGGGAAGGCAGCGTATTGCTGCGTTCCCATACGCAGTCAAACGCATGCGCACTGCGTTCCTATGTTTAACATAGGAACGCATGGTGCCTGCGTTTGCTGCGTTCGGGTGCGGATGATATCTGCTCCTTCCAGTGTCCAGCGTCCGCACCCGGGACGCAGCATGTTGGGTTTTTTTGTGCGCTTGGGGACCTTGGAAAATCAGCAAGCGTCCCCAAGCGCACAAAAAATGCATTGGCTTCAATGGGTCCGCAGTGTTCTGCGCTTGACAGCGCAGGAGAACGCTGCAGACCCATTGAAAAATCTCCCGGTGGCCGGCGGTGATGTCACAGGAGATCACCGACGGCCACCGGGAGATCAGCTCAGCCTCTGCTGATCTCTTCCTCCCCGCCGCCGATAATCTGCTAGCGATGTCGGCGGGGAGAAACAGCTGATGTGACAGCTGTTTGAATCTTCCCGCGCCGACATCTCCTCTCGGTGTCGGCGTGGGAAGATTCAAACAGCTGTCAAATCAGCTGTTTCTCCCCGCCGACATGTCCCGGAGCTTACCGGCGGCTGGGAGGCGGAGATCTCCGGCGCTGATCTCCGCCCCCGGACACCGCTGATTGGCTGCCGGGCTGCACAGTGATGTGGCCCTGCTTTACACTGTGTTTAATGTGAAGCCAGCCTTAGGGCATGTGTGCACACTGCAGAATTGGTACAGAGAGAGAAAGAGAGAAAGAAAAAGGGTATGTGCCCACAGGAAGGTTTTGCTGCATTTCAGATCAGGTTTTGTCTTGGTTTTGTGTAAATCTATGCTAATCTAATCCTGAGTTTTTGGTTTCCAGCAAAACCTATGTGATCAGGGAAAAGCTTTAACACACATTGGTTTTTGTTCTCTGGAGACAGTGTACACACCACAGGATTTGCTGCATTTTTGTTTTCTAGCAAAACCTATGATTCTAGAGGATTGACTGTCCCAACACACTGGTTTTTGTTTGGTGAAGAAAGTGGAAACACCTCAGGTTTTGCTGTGTTTTAGGCTGCTTTCACATTGCGATTTTTGGCACGAATCGTGTGGCCAGCATGTATTCCTATGAGCACGGATTGGCGCTCTATTGCCATCCGATTTGTGACGGATCCGATTGTGTCCAATTTTTTGCTATACCCAGAATCGGAGGCTGCTCCAATTTTGGGCGCAGCGGACCAAATTAGACAGAATCAGATCCACCTGGTCCGCAACAATTAACAAGGGGGCCTATGGAGCGCGGGTCAAGGAAAAAACAGAATTGTTTCCCGGACCCGATTGCAGTGTACTGAGCATGCTCAGTACACTAAAACTGCTCTTTAGCATGTAATTTCACTTTCGCAATGTATATACATACATTGCGGAAGTGAAGCAAGGTGACTCAAGTGGTTAGCACTGAAGCCTTTGCAGCACTGATGTCCTGGGTTCAATTCCCACCAAGGATACCAAGGACAACATCTGCGAGGAGTTTGTATGTTCTCCCCGTGTTTGCATGGGTTTCCTCCGGGCACTCCGGTTTCCTCCCACATTGCAAAGACATACTGATAGGATGTTTAGATTGTGAGCCTCAATAAGGGCAGCATTACTGATGTATGTAAGTATTTTGATTGGAGAGCTCCAATCAGATCTGGAGGGGTGACTCACTCTGTTCGGCAGTTTCAATTTCAAGTATGGGTCCTTGCGATCCTGCAGCTCCAGTGACTTGTCACTGACCTGGTCACCGGAGCTGCAGGAGCGCAAACAAGCCATGACATTATAGAGACGTCATAGGTCGGGAACGCACCGACTTTCATCACGTATCTATAACATCATAGGTCGGGAAAGGGTTAAGGACCTGTGTATTAGCTGACCGGGCAGGGCAACCCAATCAGCTGATCGGGCAAATGACTTCATCAGCTGAGCGGTTTAAATAGCCAGCCCGCCAAAACTGATGGTCGGGTGGGAGATTTAAACCGGTCAGCTGATATGGTCATGTGTCCGATCAGCTGATAGGGCTGCCCCGCTGGTCAACTGATACAAAGGTCCTTAAGCCCTCGGAGCTAGATGGTACACATCGTGGGACACGCGCCGGAGAGGTGAGGATCTTTTTTTTTTCTTTTTAACCCTTGCTTCACTTCCACAATATATGTATATACATTGCGACACTGAAAGTGCCCCGCTTGCCTGTGCTTTGCAGGCTTGGGCTCCTTTCTGTGTCCAGATCCGTGAAAATCACAGACCCGGACACAGGAATGGCATCCGAGGCACGCATCCGAGGCGCACATCCGATCCTGTCCTTTCCTGTCTGTGGGGTCCTGCAAAAAACAGGATCCCCACAGACAGGAAAAAAATTGTGATGTGAAAGTAACAATGAGCATGTCAATTCTTTGCTGCACGTTTGCTAAAGTGGAAACACCTGTGGTGTTTCCATTTTCTATAGATAAAAAAAAAAAAGTGTGTGAAAGCTTTTCCCTGATCACAAAGGTTTTAATGGAAACCAAAAGCTCAATATTAGATTAATATACATTTACATAAAACCAAGGCAAAACCTGATCTCAAACGCAGCAAAACCCGCTGGGGGTGGGTTTGGGGGGGGGGAGGAAAGGAAGAGTATGAGTATGTGCCCAAAGGATGTTCAAGCAGTCCTAAATGCAGCAAAACTGGTACTGATTTCAAGGATCTCTAGAGTCCTTGCCAGGAGATTTACTGTGTTCAAGTCTTGCGTTTTTATTTAGTTTTTTTTTTTTGCGCTTTTTCAATGCATTTTTGATGCTACGTTTTTTCCAGCGTTTTTTTTCATTGTCTTCAGCAAAAATGCAGGAATAATAGAACATGATCATTCTTTCCCATCCGCAGCAAGACCGCAGAGATTTGACACTTGCAAAACCAATGTGTGGGCACAGCGTTTCTGTGAAACAGATTGATTTTGCAGGGAAGCCCACCCGCAGGAACACATTAACACATATTAAGCATAAAACCAAGGGTAAACTGCATGCAGAAACTCATGTGTATTTGCAATGTTTTTTCATGATTATTTTGACGTCAATGGGTAAAAATGCTGCAAAAAATGCACCAATAAATGCTGCAGAGTTTTCAATGCTTCAAAAAACACACTGTGCACATGGCCTTATGCATTGATTTGCCCCTTAGTGACCAAACCAATTTTGAACTTCCTGACCAGGCCAAATTTTGGAGATCTGACGAGTATCATTTTATGATGTTATAACTCTGGAACGCTTAATCGTATTTCCAGCGATTCCGCAATTGTTTTTTCTAGGGTTGTGGAGTCAGTAAGCCAAACCTCACACTCAGACTCCTCAATTTACCTGACTCCATGACTCCGACTCCCTCATACATGGCTAATGTTTAAGTGATACATTTATTGTAGTACAATGTTAACATCAGTCATTAATCATTATCATGATAAAATAAACAAGATATTTAGATAGAACACAATAATAATTCATAACAATAATATTTTGCATATATTGCATTGAACTACTGTACCCAATTCATTATATGTTGTAGGAGTCTGAGTCGTCTCTTTTATACCGACTCCACCAAAATGGGTTCCGACTCCGACTTTGACTTCTATAGCCCTGTTTTTTTCATGACATATTGTACTTTAGGTTAGTAGTAAATTTAGGTGGATATTTTTTGTTTTTACTTGTGAAAATATCGGAATTTTGGCAAAAATGTTGAAATTTTTGCAATTTTCAAACTGTTAATTATTATGCCATTGACTTCTTAATAACCAATGACAGATATAGCCATCATGGAAACATGTCAGTTCCCACACCATGACGGCTATACCCGTCATGCCTATGAACGGTCACTGCATGTAAACACGAAGTGACAGTTGCGTTCAAACGCTGTCACTGACGGCTAAGGGTCAGGGAAAATGGTGTGGGGACCTATGTCGGAAGCATAATGTAAAGACTGAGATCCTTTTCCAGCAATGTATCACTTACTTTGCTGATCAGTATAGTTTTGATAAAATCACTGTTAAATCAGCTGGAAATCACTACTAATCAAGTAGTCCAGTCATATTTAGGAGCTCATAAATCTGCAGGAGAGAAAATAGTAATTTTATCAAAATGACAGCAAGGAGCCCAGTAAGTGACACATTGCTGGTATCAGGGTCTCTATCTCTACATAATTCTGCTGTCAGATGGGATGGCCAAAACCTGGTGAAAGTGACCCTTTAACCCCTTCAGAACCCAGCCTATTTTGACCCTAAAGACCTTGGCATTTTTGTCAATTCTGACCAGTGTCCCTTTATGAGGTTATATCTCTGGAACACTTCAACAGAGATTGTTTTTTCGTGACATATTGGTCTTCATGTTAGTGGTAAATGTAGGTTGATAATTTTTGCGTTTATTTGTGAAAAAAAATACATTTGGCAAACATTTTTCAAATTTTGCAATTTTCAAATTTTGAATATTTTTTCTGCTAAACCAGAGAGTTATATGACACAAAATAGTTAATAAATAACATTTCCCACATGTCTACTTTACATTAGCACAATTTTAAAAAAAAAATTTTGTGTTAGGAAGTTATAAGGGTTCAAAGTTCATCAGCAATTTTTCTTTTTTACAGCAAAATTTACAAAACCATTTTTTTAGTGACCACATCACATTTGAAGTCCCTTTGAGGGGTGTACATGAAAGAAAACACCCAAAAATGACACCATTCCAAAAACTGCACCCCTCAAGCTACTCAAAACTACATTCAAGAAGATTATTAACCCTTCAGGTGCTTCACAGGAACTAAAGCAACATGGAAGGAAAAAAATGCACATTTTAATATTTCTAACAAAAATGTTCTTTTAGCCTCAATTTTTTCATTTTCACATGAGCAACAGGATAAAATGGATCCTAAAAATTGTTGGGCAATTTCTCCTGAGTACACCGATACACCGATATGTGGTCATAAATCACTGTTTGGATGCACAGCAGGGCTTGAAAGGGAAGGAGCACCTGGGGGTTCAAAGTGCTCATTATGAATCTAGATACGTTCCTTGGGGGAGTCTAGTTTCCAAAATGGGGTCACTTGTGGGGAAGCGCCAATGTTTAGGCACACAGGGGCTCTCCATACGTCACATGGTGTTCGCTAACAATTGGAACTAATTTTCCATTCCATTCCATTGTTAGCGGACACCATGTCGCGTATGGAGAGCCCCTGTGTGCCACCAGCACAAGGGCAATTGGAAGACTTGGGGTACAGCACCAGAAAATCTGCCTCTTATGAATGTGCTATTTTCAGGGGTGGCTGTGGGTTGCAATTTGCAGTGTGGGGGGCCCACAACATTTGGGTCTCTCCACGCTGAGGATTCCAGCCCCCCAGCTGCCAAGTTGTACCTGGCTGGCTACCAAAAATACAGTGAAGGCCCTTTTATTTATATTTCTAGAACTGAGTTTAGAAAAAAAAGTGACGTGGAGCTCCGCCAATTTTTGATCCAGCCAGGTACAGCTTGGCAGCTACAGACTGCCACCAACCCCCAGCTGCCTTGTTGTACCTGGCTGGCAACCAAAAATACAGAGAAGCCCATTTTTTTTTTCTACAACTAATTCGAGAGAGAAAAAAAGATGTGGGGCTCCGCAATATTTTTGGCCCAGCCAAATACAACTTGGCAGCTGGGGCTGGAATCCTCAGCATGGAGAGGCCCAAGCGTTCTGGGCCTCTCATGCTGCGAATTGCAGCCCGCAGCCGCCCCAGAAAATGGCGCATTCATTGAAGTGCCATTTTCTGGTGCTGTACCCAGGCTCTTCCAGTTGCTCTGGTGCCGGTGGCAAACTGGGTAATAAAGGGATTAACGCCAGCTTTTTATTGGCAGCTGGCACTAAGCCCGAGATTCATAATGTCGGGCCAATGTTAGACCCTGCCATTAGGAATCTCTAGTAAATAGTCAAAAATACACCACACAGAGAAAAATCTTTTTATTTGAAAAAAAAAACACAAACAAAATTGGGACTCCATCTTTATTATAAAGATCCGACGTAGTCCACAACGAAGGTCCCACGACGCTCGATCACCTCTGCTCAATCCAGAGACTGCAGCAAGGGATCAAGTGTCCTCTTCCTACAGTCTCTGGTGTCAGAGTTATGGTGCACTGTATGGCAATGATCTGTTATACAGTGCACCATTACTATGATCCAGAGACTACAACAAGAGGACACTTGATCCATGCATGCACGCACACATCCACGCATGCACACATCCATCCATGCACACATTCTTGCACGCACACACCTATGCACGCACACATCCACACACGCACGCATCTATGGATGCACGCACACATACCATCCATGCAATATCCATGCACGCATCCACACATCCACGCACGCACACATCCACACACGCACACATCCATCCATGCATGCACACATCCACACACGCACCTATGCTTGCACACATCCATCCATGTAGACATCCACACATGCATGCATCCACGCATCGCACACATCCATCCATGCACACATGCACACACGCACGCATCTACACACATCCACACATGCACACATCCATCCATGCACATATCCACACACGTACACATCCATCCATGCAACATCCATGCACACATCCACACACGCACACATCCATCCATGCAAATTCCATGCAGCACACATTCATCCATGCACGCCACTTCATGCATGCACCCATGTATCCATCCACCCATGCATGCACCCATCCACCCATTCATGCATGCATCCATCCACTCATGCATGCACCCATCCATCACTCACATGCACCCTATCCATCCATCCATGCATGCATTCATTCATACATTCATACTTACCTCACCCATGATCCACTGGTGAGGAGGAGGAGCCCAGGAGAGAGGAGAGGCCCAAACGGAGCACAGGAAGCTGACTGACGGGAGAGGTGAGGGGGGCCCAGAACACAGGGATCAGGGGGTGCTGAGGGGCTGAGGAGCCTGACCGGAAAGTTCTGTATGTAGCCGCCGGCGGGCTGCACCCGCGGCACCGGCAGGGTCAGCACTGCATATCCACCGGCGGATACATACAGAACCGGAGGAGGGGGGCGGATTGGAGGGATGGGGGTCCCTAATCTTTACTGGAATGGGAGGGGGGGCTGAAGAGGGGGAGGGCACCCGCCGATCAGCCCCTCCAGATCTGATTGGAGAGCTCCAATCAGATCTGGAGGGGAGAATCATCTGATTCGCTCTGATCGGCTGTTTCATTTTCAACTACCAATCAGAGTGACTTTATCCACGGGTGGGCTAAGCCACCCCCCCTCCCCCCGGGCTAAAGTATAGGTGTTTGCGATCCTGCAGCTCCGGTGACTTGGCACTGACACTGTCACCGGAGCTGCAGGAGCGCAAAGAAGCCATGACGTTATAGAGACGTCATAGGTCGGGAACGCACCGACTTTCATGACGTTAATATAACATCAAAGGTCAGGAAGGGGTTAATCTGACTGACCAATCATATTATGATCGCACCGAGAAGCGCTAAATATTAGCACTTCTCTGCATGATCACTACAGAAGCCGAGCTGTCAGCTGTGCCCAGCTCCTGCAGCATCAGCCCGGGCTGGCGTGTGTGCGGCACTGGGCTGATTAACCCTCTAGTGCCACAATCTATAGAGATCACAGCATTTAGAAAGCTGTGAGAGGGAGTCCCACTATATAACCCCTAAAGTGAACACCGTAAAAAAAAAAAAAAAAAAAAATGTGGCAAGAAATTATGCTTCTTCATTATACCTCTGAAATAAAAAGTGATCAAAAAGTAAATGTAAATAAAAATGGTACCACTGGAGATATTGTCTGGTCCCTAAAACACAAGCTACCACTCAACTACGTCAGCGGTAAAATTAAAAAAAACTACAACTCTCACAACATAGTGATGCAAGAACAATACTTTCTATAGAATTATTTTTATTATGTAATTTGTGTTATCTCTGTGTTCATACTGACCCGAAGAATAAAATATGTCTCATCACTATTACCGCACTGAGTTGCTAATTTTTGAATTCTGAATTGCTAATTTTTGGTCCTTCTGCACCCAAAAACTGGAGTAAAAAGTGATCACAAAACATTATGTGCCCGAAAATGGTACCAATAAAAATGTCAACTCGTCCCAAAAAAACAAGCCCTCATATGACTTTCATCAGAAAGAAAGAAAAATTCTAGCTTTCAAAATACGGGAATGCACACTTTTTTTGTTAAATAATGGCTGCTTGTTTCTGGAAACACCGATGGAATCAAAACCATCAGTACACCTTTAAATGAATTCCCAGGGAGGTGCCACTTCCAAATTGGGGTCACAGGGAGATTCTACTCCTCTGGAACTTGGGGGCTCTGTATATGGAGTCCGCAAACTATTCTAGGATAATGTGTGCTCCAGGAAATAAATAGCACTCTTTCCTTCTCTCCTGAATCTCGCCGTACAACCAAACAGTACTGTACAGTCACATATGGGGTATTGTCACATTCTGAAAAAATTGAGTAATAATTATGTGGACATTTTTATCTATTTTAGGCTGCTTTCACACTGGGGTTTTTTAAAAAATGCGGCAGTTATGGTGAAAAAACGCATCTGCCCCATTTACCGCATAACGGCCGCACTTGTGGCACACTTGCGGCAAACCCCATGCATTGTCTATGGGGCTTGAGGTAAGTGTGCGGCAGCCATGGCAAGTGCGGTTTCGGCGGCTGTGGCCGCGAAAAAAAAAACGCGGTCAGCAGTGTTTTTTTCACGACCGCATCTGCCGCCAATGCCGACAATGCATGAGGCTTGCCGCAAGTGCAGCCGTTATGCAGTAAATGTGGCAGATACGACTTTATTACAGTAACTGCCGCATTTTTGAAAAAACCCCAGTGTGAAAGCAGCCTTAGGGTGCTTTCACATCTGCGTTTTTCGTAATTCGCGGCAGATGCGGTGAAAAAACCGCATCTGCCGCGTTTACCGCATAACCGTTCCACTTGCGGCGCGGTTGCGGTTTTTTCTATGCAAAGTATAGGCATACTTGCGGCAGGTGCGGCAAGTGCGGTTTTGCACTTGCGGCAGGTGCGGCCGCGAAAAAAACCGCAGTAAGCCGCGGTTTTTTTCGCGGCCGCACCTGCCGCAAGTGCAAAACCGCACTTGCCGCACCTGCCGCAAGTATGCCTATACTTTGCATAGAAAAAACCGCAACCGCGCCGCAAGTGGAACGGTTATGCGGTAAACGCGGCAGATGCGGTTTTTTCACCGCATCTGCCGCGAATTACGAAAAACGCAGATGTGAAAGCACCCTTACCCTTGTAAAAATGTAATATCTGGGGTTAACCCCTTCCCGACCCTTGACACCACGTAGGCGTCATGAAAATTAGTGCATTCCCAACCCATGAAACCTATGTGGGGTCATCAACAGATCCCCCCCGGTCCTACAGCTCCTGTGTGTAGGGCCAGTGAAATGTCACAGGCCCTACACACAGGAGAGGACCTTAGGTGACACCCACCGGCCTGCAATCCCTGTGATTAGCTGTTGAAACATTCAACAGCTAATCACAGCGATTCTCACAGGACACCTATGAAAGGGGCTGTCCCCTCTCCGGGCTCCTCCGTCAGGCTGATCTGACAGGAGGAGGTGCCAGTCACTGGGCTGCCTGGAGGATCTCTGGAGTGAGGTGAGTATGGATGACGGATGGATGAATGGGGTGATGGATGGGATGGATGGCTGAATGGATGGGATGGATGTGGTGAGGATGGATGGATTGACTGGATGGATAGAATGGATGGGGTGAGGATGGATGTATTGAATGAATGGATTGAATGGATGGATGAATGGGTGGATGGATTTGGATGGGTAGATGGGTGGATGGAGAGAGAGCCTGCATGGATGGATGGGATGGATGAATGGGGTGAGGTAAGGATGGATGGGGTAAATGGATTGGATGGATGGGTAGATGAAGAGAGAGTCTGCGTGGGTGGATGGACAGAGAGCCTGCATGGGGGGATGGATGAATCTGGTACAACAAGGGATCAAGTGTCCACTTGTTGTAGTCTCTGGGGTCACGGTGATGGTGCACTGTATGGGAGATCATTGCCATACAGAGCACCATCACTATGACCGCAGAGACTACAACAAGAAGATGCTTGATTCCTTGCTGCAGCCTCTAGTGTCACACGGACTGTGCACTGTATGGCAATGAGCTGCGGTCATAGTTATGGTGCACTATATGGCAGATAATTGCCATACAAGAGCACCACCACTATGACCTCAGAAGCTAAAACAAGAGGAGACTTGATACCATGCTGCAGTCTGGGGATATAGCAGAGGCGATTGAGCGTCATGGGACCATCGTTTTGGACTAAGTCGGAGAGTATGTGGGAGTAATAAAGATTGAGTCTGAATTTCTATTGCCGTTTTTTTTTCTAATAAAAAGATTTTTCTCTGTGTGGTGTATTTTTTTTACTATTTATTTGAGATTCCTAATGGCTGGGTCTAAAGTTGGCCCGACATTATGAATCTTGGGCTTAGTGCCAGCTGCCAATAAAAAAGCTGGCATTAACCCCTTTATTACCCAGTTTACCCAAAGTTTATATGACCGTTTTAGAGATCTGATCAGAAAGGAAAGCTATTAGATATTCAAATTAGCAACGTTAAGCCCTGAAGGATTAAATTTGATGATAGATAATGTTTGCAAATAAACCTTCTGGGTATGACTTTGATCTGAGCAGGCCACATGATTAATCGGAACGGTCCGAGGATAACATTTTTTAGATTAATGTAATTTTGACATTTTTTATTCATTTTGTTTTATATATTTTTTTAGTATAAAAATAACATTTTTATGAAAAAAAGTACTTTTTCATTTTTACGGATCAATATGTGAAGCACCTGGGGGTTTAAAGTGCTCACTATGCATCTACATAGGTTCCTTGGGGGGTCTAGTTTCCAAAATGGTTCACTTGTGGGGGAGCTCCAATGTTTAGGCACACAGGGGCTCTCCATATGCAACATGGTGTCAGCTAACAATTGGAGCGAATTTTCCATTCAAATTGTTAGTGGACACCATGTCGCGTTTGGAGAGCCCCTGTGTGCCTAAACATTGGAGCTCCCCCACAAGTGACCCCATTATGGAAACTAGACCCCCAAAGAACTTATCTAGATGCATAGTGAGCACTTTGAACCACCCGATGCTCCACAAATTGATCCATAAAAATGGAAAAGTACTTTTTTTTTACATAAATTTTCTTTTAGCCTCAATTTTTTCATTTTCACATGGGCAACAGGATAAAATGGATCCTACAATTTGCTGGGCAATTTCTCCTGAGTACACCGATACCTCATATGTGGTCATAAACCACATGGCAGGGCTCGAAAATGAAGAAGCGCCATTTCATTTTTTGAATGGAAAATTAGCTCCAAATGTCAAATGGCGCTCCTTCCCTTCCAAGCCCTGCTGTGCACCCAAACAGTGGTTTATGACCACATATGAGGTATCGGTGTACTCAGGAGAAATTGCCCAACAAATTTTAGGATGAATTTTATCCTGTTGCCCATGTGAAAATGAAAAAATGAGGCTAAAAGAACATTTTTGTTGGAAAAATTAAAATGTGCATTTTTTTCTTCCACGTTGCTTTAGTTCTTGTGAAACACTTGAAGGGTTAGGCTGGCTTCACACTTGCAGATGCATCTGCAGCGTTTTGCAGATGCATCTGCAAGTATCAGCATGCAGACCGCGGCCCTGGTGTGAATGCTCTCATTCATTCCTATATGTGAGCCGTAAGCAGGCGTATGCCTGCTTACAGATCACACTCTCCCGCCCGCACTATGGACGCGAGATGTTGCGTCCATAGTGCGGGCGGGAGAGTGTGATCTGTCAGCAGGCATACGCCTGCTTACGGCTCACATATAGGAATGAATGAGAGCATTCAGACCGCGGTGCGCCCTATTATAAACATAGGGGCCGCGGTCTGCATGCTGATACTTGCAGATGCATCTGCAAAACGCTGCAGATGCATCTGCAAGTGTGAAGGCAGCCTTAATAATATTTTTGAATGCAGTTTTGAATAGCTTGAGGGGTGCAGTTTTTGGAATGATGTCAATTTTGGGTGTTTTCTGTCATGTACACCCCTCAAAGTGACTTCAAATGTGGATGTAGTCACTAAACAATTGGTTTTGTAAATTTTGCTGGAAAAATGAGAAATTGCTGATGAACTTTGAACCCTGATAACTTTTTAACAAAAAAATGTTTTTTTTCCAAAATTGTGCTGATGTAAAGTAGACATGTGGGAAATGTTATTTATTAACTATTTTGTGTCACATATCTCTCTGGTTTAACAGAATAAAAATTCAAAATTTTAAAATTGTGAAATTTTCAAAATTTTCGATTTTTTCACAAATAAACGCAAAAATTATCAACCTAAATTTCCCACTAACATGAAGCCCAATATGTCACAAAAAAAAAAAAAAAAAGTCTCAGAATCGCTAGGAGCCGTTGAAGCGTTCCAGAGTTATTACCTCATAAAGGGACACTGGTCAGAATTGCAAAAAATGGCCTGGTCAGTAAGGCCAAAATAGGTTGGGTCATGAAGGGGTTAAAGCATTTTAGTGGTAAAACTAAGTATTTCTTTCTTCACTGCCCATAGGTATATCGTTTATTGACACACCAGCGTTGTCAATATGCTCACCCTTGGATGAATTTCTTGAGGGGTACAGTTTGTAAAATAGAACTACTTGTGGGGATTTCAACTGTTCTGGCCCCTAAGGGCCTCTGCCATTGTAATATGGTACCCCCAAACCATACCAGCCAAATCTGCACTCCAGTATGGAGCTCCTTCTGAGCTATGCACTGTGCCTGACAAAGTAGTGTCTGACCACATATACAGTATCCGCATACTCAGGAGAAATTGCACAAAAAATTGTATGGTGCTATTTCTCCTGGTACCCTTGTGAAAATTCAGAATTTGAAGCTTAACACTTTTTTTGGGAAAAAAGTGATTTTTTGTTATTTTCACAGCTGAAAGTTATAAAATTCTGTGAAGCCCCTGGGGGTTCAAGGTGCTCCCCACATAACTAGATATATTCCTTGAGAGGGGTGTACTTTTCAAAATGGGGTCACTTATGGGGGAGCTCCACTGTTTAGACACATCAGGATCTCTCCAAACGTGACATGGTGTCAGCCAACAAATCCAGCCAATTTTGAATTCCAAAAGTGAAATGGTGCTCCTTCCCTTCTCAGCCCTGCCATGTGCCTAAACAGTAATTTTCCACTATATGTGGGGTATTCGTATAATCAGTAGAAATTGCAAAACAATATGCATGGTGCAATTTCCCATGTTACCCTTGTAAAATTGCAAACTTTTAATGTAAAACAACATTTTTGTGGGATAAAAGTGATTTTCTATTTTCACGTCCCTTGCGTCCTTTTGTTATTAAATTCTGTGAAGCCCCTTGATCCAGTTTTGGAGCAAAAATGCTACCAATATTCACCCTCCCTGGTGATCCCAAAGTGCGCTCCGGTGATTTCTTCCGTCTGTGCAACGGCAAGACCAGCACAAAGTGATTTACAGGACATGCACCCCATGTGACTCGGTCTGAGGCAATACATTTGTGCTGCTTTTATAATTTTTTTTTAAAACATGATAAGGTTTTCAAGCTGAATTTTCCCGACCTCTAACTGATCACTTTTTTTTGAGGCCACAAAACCCAACATGGATTTAGATAATTTTTTTTCTTAGAAACATAAAGCTGCATTAAACTTGCCAGTGTAAACCTAACTTTAATCTAGGTGAAATCAACATAATAGCCAATGTTTTATAGTAAATCACATGGAACTATCATCTGAAATACGTCTTTCTTGGTTTATATCTAAAACATGTCACAAGAGTTGTGGTCTGAGATCGTGCAAACTTTTTTAGTAGTGGTAAATATATTAATACAGTTCGCTTTGACTCTTCTATGCCGATCTCCATCACTCCAATCAGAGCAAAGACGAGTGTGATAGTGAGAGACAGAGAAGATTCCGAGCGACGGGGAACAATCTTCTAATAAAGTAGCAGTGTGTCCTTGGGATCAATGAGCTTCCTGACTTTTCCTGTGTAGGCATATTAGAAGCATGTATAGTGCAAAAGATTCAATGAGAAGTCTTGCCATGCACAAGATGGTAGCATGCTTCCGTTGAAAAAAAGGAGTAAAAACAAAGGTTTTAAATAAGTAAGGTTGCTTTCACATCAGCGGTAATCACTGATCACGGCAGCTGCGATGAAAAAAACGCAACTGCCGCGATTACCGCATAACGGCCGCGGCACCCTTGCGGCAAGCCCCAAACAATGTCTATGGGGCTTGCGGTAAGTGTGCAGCATTTGCCGCAAGTGTGGTTTCGGCACTTGCGGCAGGTGCGGCCCTGAAAAAAAACACAGCATACCGCAGTTTTTTCGCGGCCGCACCTGCCGCAATTGCCGAAACCGCACCTACCGCATACTTACCGCAAGCCCCATAGACATTGTATGGGCTTGCTGCAAGTGTGCCACTATGCGGTAATTGCGGCAGTTGCGTTTTTTTCACCACAACTGCCTCGATCAGCGTTTACCGCTGATGTGAAAGGGGCCTAAGGCTGCTTTCACACTGGGTTTTTCTTTTCCAAAATGCAGCAGTTACGGTAAAAAAAACGCATCTGCCGCTTAACTGCCGCACTTGCCGCGTGCCGCCCCATGCATTGTCTATGGTGCTAGAGGTAAGTGTGCGGCAGCCGCGGCAAGTGGGTTTTTTTCGCGGCCGCATCTGCAGCAACTGCCGAGACTTTCCACACACTTCCCGCAAGCCCCATAGACAATGCATGGGGCTTGCCGCAAGTGTGCCACAAGTACAGTCGTTATGCGGTAAATGCGGCAGATACGATTTTATTACCGTAACTGCCGCATTTTTGAAAAACCCCAGTGTGGAAGCAGCCTCATACATACCTACATAACAAAAAGGTCTTGAGGTAAATAAAGAAGGATTTAAATAAGTAAACACATACATATAATTACATTGTTAATACTACTAGACTTTTGGTTATATAGTAGGTATTCTTTAAATGGATTTAAGCAATAGGCACAATAGATATTTTTTTTGCACATTCCTCTCATAATTGTTAGAAGAAACTGAAAACAGTTTGACAGATAAGCAAAATGCAAAGAGATCTCACCAAGTAGAGAATAGATAGAACTCCTTGGCCCGGCTCTATTAGGCCATCTTTCAACAGTACTCGCAAGGTGATGCCTCTCTTTGTCAAAAAGCTGTTTGCCTTTTCACAGTGAAGCACTCTTCCACAGTTCTCGGCTTCATTATCTTCCAATTCCTCATCATCATCTTCCAATACATCCTCACCCCAAGGAGATTGTGCCTCCATTACTAAGAAAAAGAAATAGATTTTAGTCAGTGAATTCAGGAATGTACCAAGGAATGGCCATCCTACCGTGTTTCCCCGAAAGTAAGGCCCCCCCGATTGTAAGGCCGCCTAGGGGTAAAGGGGGGGCCTGCTAATGTAAGGCCTCCCCCGATTATAAGGCCGGGTAGGGGGGAGGGGGGGTCTTACTATCGGGGAAACACGGGGGGGAAGGTTTACATGCATACATACACACATACAGACACATGCATACACATATATACACACCATACACACCACACACACCACACACACACAGCACCGCTTCTTACCGGGTCCGGTGTGGGGTCCCCGATGGTCCTGTGCCGTCCTCTGTGCTCCGGTCCGGTCCCCGAGATGATCCGCTGCCGTCCGCCGTGTTCCGGTGCCAGTCCTAGGCTCCATGGTCCCTGCTCTTCTGGAGTTCAGGCCTAGCTCCGCCCAGGTCATAGTGTGGGCCAATCAGCATAGCGGCGCTGACGTCAGAGGCAAGCGCCCGATGACGCTTGCTTGAGCGCCGCTATGCTGATTGGCCCACACTATGACCTGGGCGGAGCTAGGCCTGAACTCCGGAAGAGCAGGGACCATGGAGCCTAGGACCGGCACCGGAACACGGCGGACGGCAGCGGATCATCTCGGGGACCGGACCGGAGCACAGAGGACAGCACAGGACCATCGGGGACCCCACACCGGACCCGGTAAGAAGCGGTGCTATGTGTGTGTGTGGTGTGTGTGGTGTGTATGGTGTGTATATATGTGTATATATGTGTATGCATGTGTCTGTCTGTATGTGTGGGAGTGTGTGGATGGATGGATGGATGGTGGGGCCTCCAATGTAAGGCCCCCCCCGAAAGTAAGACAGGGGCCACTTTTGGCCACAAAAAGAATGTAAGACCCTGTCTTACTTTCGGGGAAACACGGTACTATATAATCGCCTTATCGTGTTTGTCTCTTTGTGACGGAAATCCCGCGTCGCTGCTTTGAACCACGCACGCCACCGCTACCGTCGGGAGATCAGTGGCGCCAGCCGCTGATCTCCCAATGGTAGCCGTGGGACATCTCCTGCCGCACAGAGGTCAGCGACTACGCAACCGGGAAATAACCAGGCCCCCGCTGTGAGATCGATGATCCTGTCACGGAGGTCAGCGACGACGCAGCAGAAGTACCCTGACTGGCGCCAGCGATCTCGCTCAGTGTGACAATCTCACCAGCGACCACGTACTGACACTCCAGCGATCCCTACCAGGTCACATCGTTTGTAGGGATTTCTGCAGCGTCGCCAAGTGTGACGGTACCTTACTGAGCACTGGTGAGGTGTGAGGCGGTTGACAGGGTAGGGGGTACTCGATTACTGGGACAGGACGACTGATTTGATGAGGGATCACGGCTGGTCGGTTCCCGGTTCCGTGCCCTGGACCCTCGGTAGCGGGGATTAGAGGGAATGGTGATGAGGATGTTGTAGTAGTAGTGCCCTGACGCCACCTGTGGTTTCTGGTAACGGTGGATGCCAGCGCTTTGGCCGGCAGCTGAGGTGATGGTGGTGCAGCTCAGTGTAGTACAGCTCCCCACAGGTGGAGCTTTACCTCAGGCCAGCGAGGGTGGATGAGGGGAGTCGTAGTAACGGCTTGCGGGGGACGCTGTGGGCAGCGGCAGGGAAGCAGACTCACACACACAATAGTCTTTGTTTCGGTACCTTTTACTGATGTCCGGTAACAGGTACAGTCTAAGAGGGGAACCAGGTTCTCGGTGCAATTTGGGATTTTCACCTTGAGAGTTGTGAGGCCTCCTCTGCTACTGTGTACGGTGGTTTGGGGTAAGTCCTGTCTATAACTGAACTCGCCGCTTCCGTCCCTCTCAGAGCTTTACTCCTTAACCGACAATGAGAGCCTTCTATGGTGTCTCTACCCTCGTCTTGGGCCCCTGGTCCTGTGCTTGGTCAGGTTTGAGTGTCTCTATTAAGTTAGTACCTCAGGGGAATAGATCCTCCTGGTTGCTCCGGGCTTTTCCTGCTTCAGTGTATGTTCTGCAGGTTCGGACTCCGGTGTCCGGGTGAGCTAAAGGGATCCTAGATCTGGTCCCTTGTTATGACCTACTGCTCCATCCACTGGCCTCTGTCCCTCTCTCTGGAGTGCTCCACAGCGGGTCAGTCTCCCTTGGTTCTGGGCCTTGCTTTGCCCAGCAACCGGGAATTTCCAGCACCTTCTCTAGGCTACTTTACTGGACTTAACTGCTCTCTTCACTGCTCAGAGCAGACTCACTGACTCCTCCCCTCAGGCCTGGATCCTTATAAGGGAACTTGCTTAAAGCAGCAAGTAGAGCTCCCCCAGGGTCTGGGGTGGAAGGTGTTGTGTGCTGTGTGTACCAAAGTGTAAATCCCTCCTTACACCGGTGGGTCCGGTGACAATCCCCAGCAGGGGTGTCACAGGTGTCATACGTGCAGATATATTGAATGAAGTTGTGTCGCTGATTGGGGAAAATCCTATGTATTCATTGCATTATTTTTAAATCTTTATAAGTAAACTACATATATATTCTAGAATACCCGATGCGTTAGAATTGGGCCATCATCTAGTTTGCTATAACAACCAAAATAGTCAAATAAAAAAGCCAAGAAGCCAGCGCTGCCTGTGGTTAGCACTCAATATAAAAAGTGCATATGCACATATTAATTTCCAACTGTACTTTAAACTGAGACATTTAGCAAACAATTGATCAATTCTTTGAGCTACCCCGCCACATCACGGCATTCTCAGATGGGGCAGTCCTACTCTACGCTTTTTATAAACGCTGTGCCATTACAGCCTCCTGATTGCATTGAAAGCAGAACCATATTAAATGCACACATACCTGAAGCATTTCTGAACTACTCCCACGGCGCCAGAACGGCAGCGCAGATAAAGGCAGACTAGGTCCGGACATGACATCCAGACATTATCAGATCTGACCCCCACACTGCCAGACCAGCAACCATGGATGAGGGTAGAACAGGCCCAAACACATGTGCAACAATTAAGCACAGCCTATGGGCAAGGTGTGGCTGCTGTATGTGT
The DNA here is from genome assembly GCA_033576535.1 of Allobates femoralis. Classification (NCBI taxonomy): domain Eukaryota; kingdom Metazoa; phylum Chordata; class Amphibia; order Anura; family Aromobatidae; genus Allobates; species Allobates femoralis. The sequence continues at coordinate 340,381,578 of JARQOC010000003.1, forward strand.
ATACAGCAGCCTAGATCAATCACAATAAAGACAGATAGAATGGCATGCATAACCAAGCGCGCACGGCATAAAGTGGTGGTCAACCACAAAGAATTGATCAATTGTTTGCTAAATGTCTCAGTTTTAAGTACAGTTAGAAATTAATATGTGCATATGCACTTTTTGTATTGCGTGCTAACCACAGGTAGCACTGGCTTCTTGGCTTTTTTAGCCAAAATAGTTCCCTCTAAAAGACTCACGTGTGGTTGATTTATTAAGTAGCTTGTGAGATCTTCTCTGCCCAAAACTAATCTAGTGTTATCTTAGTGATAGAAACACATGAAGCCAGATACATCAAGTGATATTTACTTAAAGGCCCTGTTACACGGTACGATATCGTGAACGATATCGATGAAACGTCACAGGTTTGGAGTCGTTCAAGCGACATCGTTACTACTTCGTTGCATGTGACACCGAGATTCAATTACGATAAATCGTTGGATCATTGATCGCAGATTTGAGAACATGTTCTCAACTCAGACGATCCACGATCAGCTATTGTTCACTGGGTGGTGTGAACGATAGCTGCTCACTACATCGTTGGTGCATCCTCCACGATATCTACACGTGTGACAGCTCACCAACAATGTCAAAACGATGTCCTAACGACCGCGCGCCTATGAGATCGTTAGTGATATCGTTACAACATTGCAGCATGTAACGGCACCTTTAGTCACTTCTTTTGTAGCCTTATAGTATGTGTTGACTGATGGTGCATAACACAAATTACTCAAGATGGTGCATGTGGTTCTTGAATTTTGCTTAAAACAAAAATGTTCATTATTTTTGCCCTAAATTTTAGTGCAAGAAAAGTGGAACATTTCATTACAATGCCAACATTTTTTCAGGCATTCATACAATCACTCCAGGGGAAATTGGAGTAGATTTGTGCAAAAATTATACAACTTTTCTTTCAGCCGCAAACATCTAGAAATCTTTTCTGGTATAAATAAAGCTATAAATAAAGCTGTTGTGTGTTTGACAATAGCTGGTATTTGGCTTTGACAACTTTATTTAAATACGTAGTATACGGGGACCAATACTAGAATGTGTCAGATTATATATTTGTTCAAATATAATAATAATGTTTTAGGTTACTAAATACAAAAAAAAATAATAGGTGCATGTAAAACTATGCAACAGCAGAAGAAATGTCTGAAATGCAAACAATAATTAGAAACAAATGAGTCCTGCACACAGAGAACAAGTCTGTAAGAACATGTTCACACCGCCACAAACAATAATGTAGATATATGTATGGAAACTATGATGAATGCTCATATTGATTAAATTATTGCCATTTATGGTGTAGTAATGAACATCAACAGATAATATGACGAACATTTACCAATGTTTAGAGGAAATGAAAACATCACATTTAAATTTATTAATAATTAAAGTATTGTTAAAACGTACAATGAACAAAAAGTATGTAAAAGGTAAAGTTTAATTACAATATCTTTGTTAAATTTATATGTAGTAAAAATTGTTGTTTTAAATGTCAAATGGTGGGCGTGTTAGCTATGATCTGATGTTAGATGCTAGACTGCATGTGCTTCTTCCAGGTCTGAAGTGACTGGCGTCATGTGATTGGGGCACGGTTGAGGGGTGGTTGAAGGCCGACATTAAGGATTCTGGTGGATGGGAGGAAATGTCACCATGGGCAACAAAGAAGGCAGTCACGGCTACTACACTGTGTTCCAAATTATTATGCAAATGTTCTTTTTCTCTGATTTTTCTCAATGGTTGGTGCAAATGACAGTCAGTGTAATAAAAGTCATCACCCATTAGAGTATACATCAAATTTTATTGAAGAAATCTCCCTATGATAAGAGTATCTTCGAAATTAAAAAAAACTCTAAAAGCACTGTTCCAAATTATTACGCACAGTAGAGTTTCTAAACAGTTGATATGTTTGAAAGAACTGAAAATGCTAATTTGTTGAATTTGCACATTAACAGGTCACATTCACTGAAATAAAAAGCTATTTAACTCCAAAACATCCTAACAGGCCAAGTTACATGTTAACATAGGAACCCTACTTTGAAATCACCTTCACAATTCTAGCATCCATTGATATTGTGAGTTTCTGGAGAGTTTCTGCTTGTATTTCTTCGGATGATGTCAGAATAGCCTCCCAGAGCTGCTGTTTTGATGTGAACTGCCTCCCACCCTCATAGATCTTTTGCTTGATTAAAGGGATCCTGTCACCCCCAAAACACCTCTAAACCTATTAAAAGCTGTCCCTAGAGCATATTAACACTTTCCCTACACTCCTTTTAGCTCCTAAATGCACATAGTCAAAGTGAATAAAAACGTTATTATAGTACCTCATTACTGATGATAATGAGTGACTATGGTATTCATAGTCACTCATCCAGGCTGCCCCTCTTCATCATATCACGCCTGAATAGGCGTGATCTACATCAGACATTCAAATTCGCGCCTCCCTGCGCGCCTCCCCGCTCTCCTATTACGGCCGGGCTTCAGTGTGGGGCTGTATGACGCGATCCGCGTCATTCTCGCGCCGGGTGACGTATTTACAGCCGCGCTGTCAGCTTCAAAATGCGCACTGCGCATGCGCAGTGCGGGACTTTAAGCTGACAGCGCGGCGCGGCTGTAAATACGTCACCCGGCGCCGGGAATGACGCGGATCGCGTCATACAGCCCCACACTGAAGCCCGGCCGGAATAGGAGAGCGGGGAGGCGCGCAGGGAGGCACGAATTTGAATCTCTGATGTAGATCACGCCTATTCAGGCGTGATATGATGAAGAGGGGCAGCCTGGATGAGTGACTATGAATACCATAGTCACTCATTATCATCAGTAATGAGGTACTATAATAACGTTTTTATTCACTTTGACTATGTGCATTTAGGAGCTAAAAGGAGTGTAGGGAAAGTGTTAATATGCTCTAGGGACAGCTTTTAATAGGTTTAAGGTGTTTTGGGGGTGACAGGATCCCTTTAAGGTTCTCTATAGGGTTGAGGTCAGACCATGAGTTTATTTATCACCACCATGAGTTTATCTCCTTTTATGCCCATAGCAGCCAATGGCACAGAGGTATTTTTTGTAGCATGAGATGGTGCATTGACATGCATGAGGATGATTTTGCTCCTAAAGGCACGTTTTTGCTTTTTGTACCATGGAAGAAAGTTCTCAGTTGGAAATTCTATATATGCTGCAGAGGTCATTTTCACACCTTCTGGAACCTTAAAGGGGCCTACCAGCCGTTTCCCAATGATTCCAGCGCAAAACGACTCCTCCACCTCCTTGCTGACGTCGCAGCCTTGTTGGGACATGGTGGCATCCACCAACCACCACTACTCTATTCATCTGGACCATCCAGGGTTGCTCGGCACTCAGTAAACAAGACTGTTTGAAAATTAGTCTTCATGTATATCTGGACCCACTGCAACTGTTTCTGCTTGTGAGTACTGTTTAGGGGTGGCCGAATAGTAGGTTTATACACCACAGCAAGCCTTTGAAGGATCTTACACCTTGAGGTTCGAGGGACTCCAGAGGAACCAGCAGCTTCAAATATCTGTTTGTTGGTTTGTAAGGCCTTTTAGCAGCTGCTCTCTTAATCTGATAAACTTGCCTGGCAGAAACCTTCCTCATTCTGCCTTTATCTGCACAAACACATCTGTGCTCAGAATCAGCCACAAATCTCTTCACAAAACAATGATCACGCTTAAGTTTTCGTGCAATATCAAATGTTTTCATCCCTTGTCCAAGGCATTGCACTATATGTTGCTATTCGGCAGCAGAGACATCCTTTTTCTTTCCATGTTACTTGAAAACTGTGGCCTGCGTAATATTGTGGAACACCCAGTTTTCCTTTTATTGGGCTCACCTGCCAAACTAATTATCACAGATATCTGAGATTGATTCCAATGATCCAAAGAACACTGAGACACAATACCATCAATGGTTTCATTGAAAAAAAATAAATAAATAACCCTATGACATTTAAAACCAATTTGCATAATAATTTGTAACACAGTGTAAATGTATGGCGTGCTTTGAGGTAGGCGTGACCGTGTTAGTTGATGGGCATAGCCTATGCAGAGGGGTCTCCCTTGCACCCCCCTCTGCCTGTGGGTCTTAATCCTAGACTCTCGCTACAAATCGAAGAAGTCATTGGCCAAGTAATGATCAGGGGTAGCAATACGGTAATCGGTGCACCTGGTCCGCTACTGCGCATGGCCAGGTGTACAAAGATGGTGGCCGCATCAGTTACTGTGCATGAGCATGGAAAGATTTTTTTTTTACAATCTGGAAAATCAGGAGATACCTGGTCGTCTGTCTGCACTAAGGCTAGTGTCATCTAGTTGGCGCTATTTCAGGGACAAACTTACAGACTAAAGGTACCGTCACACGCGGCAATATTGCTAGGCAATCACTGGCAATTTGCTGGTTGCAGTGAAATCATGGACACATTGTTCGATTTGTCGAGATTCAAGCACAGAAATGAAATCCGGGCACTGCCTTGTTAACATTGTTACTTGTATACTCCTGTGGCGGTGGCGTGCTGTAGAATCTCCTGTTGCTCAGCCAGAGTTCAAGACAATACCGTGTTTCCCCGAAAGTAAGCCCCCCCCCCCCCGATTGTAAGGCCGCCTAGGGTAAAGGGGGGCCTGCTAATGTAAGGCCTCTCCCGAATATAAGGCCTTACAACCGGGGGGGGATATAATGTAAGGCCCCCCTGCTGCTGCTCACATCTTACCCTCCAGGGTCTTCTTGCAGCAGCCAGCGCGTCGGTCCTCTGTTCAAGTCTTCCGCTGTCTCCCGGATCATGTGACCGGCCGGTCGCACTAGCGATGACGTCATGCGGTGTGACGGGTCACATGATCCGGGAGACAGCTGAAGACGGGAACGGAGGACCGACACACTGGCTGCTGCAAGAGACCCTGGAGGGTAAGATGTGAGCAGCAGCGGGGGGAAGGGGCCCAGAACACTGTTCGGGGGCAGTGTGCCAGCAGAAGGGGGCCTGTAAGCCACACTGCTGGGGCTGTATCCACACTGCTGGGGCCTGTATACCCTGTGTACCACACTGCTGGGCTGTATACCACACTGCTGGGCTGTATACCCTGTATACCACACTGCTGGGCTGTATACCCTGTATACCACACTGCTGGGCTGTATACCCTGTATACCACACTGCTGGGCTGTATACCCTGTATACCACACTGCTGGGCTGTATACCACACTGCTGGGCTGTATACCACACTGCTGGGCTGTATACCCTGTATACCACACTGCTGGGCTGTATACCACACTGCAGGGCTGTATACCACACTGCTGGGCTGTATACCCTGTATACCACACTGCTGGGCTGTATACCACACTGCTGGGCTGTATACTACACTGCTGGGGGCCGTATACCTGTCCTGGGGCTGTATACCGGGGTGGCGGTCTGCTGCATTTCCCACCCTCGGCTTATACACGAGTATATACGGTGTGTGTGTGTGTGTGTGTATGTGAGTAGGCTGGGGCTGCCAATATAAGGCCCCCCCCCCCCCGAAAGTAAGACAGGGGCCACTTTTGGCCCCCCAAAAAATGTAAGACAGGGTCTTACTTTCGGGAAACACGGTATATCCAAAGAAAAAAAGATGTCGGCACTCAGCATTCCAGTTTGCAGATGATTAATTTAATAAAAAAAATTACAGCAGCAGGTGCATGATACCGGGTGGGGTGTGCTAGGACCGACAGTGACCGCTTCGCGGGATGTCCCGCTTCTACGGGTCCAGTAGAAGCGGGACATCCCGCGAAGCGGTCACCATCGGTCCTAGCACCTCCCTCCCTGTATCATGTACCTGCTGCTGTAATTTTTTTTATTAAATTGTTCCATTTGTACATGGCAACAAAATAGAACAATGTGTCCATGATTTCACTGCAACCAGCAAATTGCCAGTGAAATTGCCTAGCAATATTGCGCCGTGTGACGGTACCTTCAGGCTTTTATGTAAGTGGATGGGTGGATTACATGTGTTTCAGCACTAAAAACACACGTGTTTTACCTGCAGATGTTCTGCATTACATGCAAGTCTAGGGAGAAAGTGACTTATTGTGGATTTGAAACACACACTATAGGTCAATTTATGTTGAGTAAAAAAGGAGCACATTGTGCATAAAATTTCTATAAATCACATCCACTTTGCTGGAACAGTAAGTTGCTGTGTTTTTGACGCAGTGAAAATATACATCAAAAACCTAACAAGGTCAAACAGCCTAAAAAGCGCAGACAGCTGTATAACTTGGCTAAGGATCACATCACAGTACGTGGACTGGCTGGCAGTTCCCCTGAACTGAGCATAAGGGTACTGTTACACGTCGCAATACTGCATGCAATTTCACTGGCAATTTGCTGGTTGCAGTGAAATCATGGACACATTGTTCTATTTTGTTGCTGTGTACAAATGTAACAATGTGTCCATGATTTCACTGCAACCAGCAAATTGCAAGTGAAATTGCATGCAATGTTGCGACGTGTAACAGTACCCTAACAGCTGCATAAGAATATGGTTAAAAATTCCCTTTAATACATTTTCCAAATTGTCTGGGAAGTGACCGTAAGAAATACATCCTAATCAAAAACTACAAAACAAACATTTTAAAAATTATTGATTTTGACTGCCATAAAGAAACACACGGTAAAAACAAGTGAAGCCATGTGCACATGTTGAGTACTTAGCAAGTTTTTGTTACCTCAGTATTTGTAGCCAAAACCTGGAGAGGAGCAATGAGAGGAAAAGTATAAAAGAAACATGTGCACCACTTCTGGATTTTTTTTATTCACTCCTAGTTTTGGCTTCCATATACTGAGGTAAAAAACTGAACAAATACTCAATGTGTGCACATGGTCTTAGGCTTGGGTGTAATAAGACCAATACACCAGTTATGACAGTTCTCTACATCAGGAGCGAGAGGTTGCGTATCTCCTGTAGCCGCTGGATGAGGTCATTACACCAGTTATGACAGGTCTCTACGTCAGGAGTAAGAGGTTGCGTATCTTCTATAGTCACTGGATGAGGCCATTACACCAGTTCTGACAGTTCTCTACGTCAGGAGTAAGAGGTTGCGTATCTTCTATAGTCACTGGATGAGGCCATTACACCAGTTCTGACAGGTCTCTACATCAGGAGCGAGAGGTTGCGTATCTCTTGTAGCAACTGGATGAAGCCATTACACCAATTCTGACAGGTCTCTACATCAGAGGCGAGAGGTTGCGTATCTCCTGTAGCCACTGGATGAGGCCATTACACCAATTCTGACAGTTCTCTACATCAGAGGCGAGAGGTTGCGTATCTCCTGTAGCCACTGGATGAGGCCATTACACCAATTCTGACAGGTCTCTACGTCAGGAGCATAAGAACAGCTCCACCAAAAGCCGAGGGATAATTTAACTATCGTTTATAATAAATTTGTGGTTTGAAACTACTTGTGCTGCCCCTCACCAGGTCCCACCTACCCCCACAGTATAAGCATGTCCACAAATTTTCATTATCTTTTACACAGAATAAGATAAGGCACAAGTCGGTCTCGTGAGGTGGGTGTCACTTTCCTGCGGCTGCCCTGAAATCAGCAACACTCGGAACAAAAATCTGCAGCTTCCTGCACCAAATACGTACCAAAAATGCAGTGTCGACATGACACCGTTTTTGGTGCATATTTTTGTCAGAAGGTGCAGATTTTTGGAGACATTTTTAGTGTTGGCACATAGCCTTAACTCCTTCACAATCAAGGACGTATATATGTCCTTGACCATGTCCATCCCACTGATATGAGCTCACCTTCTGAGCCTATATCATCCCTCACACAGAGATGTAGCTGACACCACTGATCCGATCAGCGATCGGAGCTGTTAACCCTTTGGATTGCAATGTTAAACTCTGACAGCATGAAGGAAAGCCCTGCGGAGGGGAATTGTGCCGTTCGCTGCTGTGATCAGAGGTCCTGTGATTGCATCATGGGATCTCTGCTGTTACCTTAACAGCCCAGGGTCCTCTGATGACCCCAAAACCTGTCTGCAATCACTTCCTGTCGGCGATCTCCCAGTGAGATCACCGGCAGGGAGTGGTCATTTCCCAGTCTTCAGATATGCTGGATCCTATTAGAACAGGGGAAGTGATCAGGCTGTGAAGCTTCCTAGTGAGCAAAGTAAAACAAGGAAAAACAAAGGTTTTAGAAACATATATAACCACGCAAAAAGAAAAAATACACATATTTGGTATCGCCACATTCATAAATACCTGTTAAAAATGTAGAATCGGGGGGGGGGGCGTGGCTTGCTGATGCAGGGATAGGACGCACACTGGTGCCGGTCCGCTCCTAAAATTCCCAGTACGCTATCATTAGCCTCTCACCGCTGGATCTACTGCCTTATGGGCAAGCCTAGGAAATCACAGGGAGGTTCCGGATCCACAGTAACCGTCTCCAGCGGTAATATTGACCGCTTTTTGCGATCCTCCGGGCATACACCATCGGCCTCCAGATCTCCCAAGATGGCGGCTCCCTCACAGCAGCCTGGGGCAGGAGCACGGGAATAAGGAGAGCGGGGAAACAGATTCAGCGCCCTGCAGAGAGAGTGTGATGAGGACCAGGGGGGTCTAGATGAGCTGGCTACCCTGTCTTCACCTGAGCTAAGTAAAGTTCTGAAAATGCTCCCGACTAAGAGAAACCTTGATAGACTGGCAAGCAGGCTGGAGGGGTCGTACAGGAGGGAACTCCAGAGCTTAAAAACTGGGTTCACAGCTAGGGTGGAAGATGTGGAATCCACGCAGAATGGCATCCTTGATGAGCTTCAGGCACACAGGGAGATGTTACAGATGCACTCTTCCTTACTGGAGGATGTTTTTTATAGCCAGGAGGACATAGAGAACAGAAATCGTAGAAATAACATCCAGATAAGGGGCTTGCCTGAGAGTGTGACCGTCATAGACCTGAGGCAGACAGTCCAAGATCTCTTTAATACCATTCTGGGGGATCCTATGGACTCCGTAATTATTATGGACAGGGTACACAGAGCCCTGGCCCCTAAGCCGACGGGAGACTCCAGAGCTTGTGATGTCATTTGCAGGGTCCACTATTTTACAGTCAAGGAGGCAATTATGCAGGGGGCCAGACAGAAGGGCCCTATACCGTTCCTGGATGCTGAAATATCTCTGTTTCCTGACCTAGCAAGGCGCACGCTGTTACAAAGAGGATTGCGACCCCTGCTAGCTGCTCTGAAAAACAACGGCATTCCTTATAGATAGGGATTCCCATTCCAACTGTTTGCACATAAGAATGGGAAGTCTGCTACCTTCAGGAGGATTGGAGACCTGCCTGCTTTTTTGGCTGCGTTTGATCTTCCCCAGATGACTCTTCCAGACTGGCCTGCAGCACACCAGTTGCCTCCACCCCCGGCTAGATGGCAGGAGTGGAGACGTGACAGCATTCTCCCCATGTCGGCTCTCTTGTATGTACCCATATGCGTTTGTCTCTTCTCCTGATGTATGTATCCCACCCCCGGGTTTTCCTCACCCTTCTGCAGGCGGTTGAGAGAGCCAGGTTTGGTGTTTGACATTCCTGGGGATGGGTGTGGGAGCGGATCTGCCCTCTTCCTCGGCTTCCACCTTCCCCCAGAGGTGCAGGACAGTTTACTCTGTCCTTGGTTGCACAAAGGATTTAATTCCTTTCAGAGTGTTATTTTTTCCCATGTGTTTATCATTTCATTCACCTATAATATTTCCTTGTTCTTTCTTACTATTTCTTTTCCTACTTTTCTATCTTCTCTCTCTCTACACTAGACTGGGATATTCATTCAGCTACCAGTTTTCGTGGTTTATAATTGATTATGGATCACTTACATGTATGCTCATTTAATGTAAAGGGCCTCAACATCCCTAACAAAAGGAGGCAAATATTATATTCTGCACATAAGAAACGTGTTCAAATATTGATGTTGCAGGAAACTCATTTTAGGTCAGATAAAATGCCGAAATGTGAAAATCCGCTGTACCCGGTATGGTTCCACTGCCCCAACCCCGAATCCAAGTCCAAAGGGGTACCCATAGGATTTAATAAGTCCTTCTCCCCTAATGTTCTGAAGCAGCTGGTAGATCCTCAGGGCCGCTTCCTGATCCTTCAGATATCTTTTGCCTCCCGCATGCTAATACTCGCTAATGTGTATTTCCCTAACAGGAATCCCAGGAGATTTGACTCTACCACCAGACTGAAGCTGGAAGAATTTGCGGAGAATAATCCGATTGTGTTGGGGAGGGGGGGAGACTTCAATTTCCCGGCTGACCCAATGTTGGACGTCTCTACGGGTAAGTCTAGCAGACCTGGGCCATCTCTCCACCATCTTAGGAGTCTATCCCAAGTAGACGCCTGGCGCATTTTGCACCCGGGTGTTCGAGATTATACATTCTATTCACCAGTACACCTCTTCTACTCCAGGATAGATAGGATTTATGCATCACACTCCCTCCTCAACTCCCATCTGTCGACGGACATAGGCAATATTATTCACTCAGATCATGCCCCGGTGTTTCTCTGTATGCGCCTCTGCTCGAATGCTCCCAAAGAATTTACCTGGCGACTGAATGATAACCTATTGAGAGACCCTGCGTGCAAGGCTGCTGTTGAGAAGACTTTTATTTAGATCATTAGTCGGATCCCACCCCCTTACCCACGCAGTGGGAGGCTTTGAAGAGCGTCTTACATGGTTTATTTATCTCACATGGAACTTGCCTTAAAAAAAATCAGGGCAGAGAATATCACTTCCCTATTATCGCAGATTTCTGACCTGGAGAGACTCTATAAGTTGGACTCTTTGCCGACAACGTACTCTCAGTTATCTACGGCTAGAAACAAACTTTTATCAATCCTAGACGAGAGAGATCGAGGTTTCCAGGCCAAAATCCATTCTCGCTTCTATTATCTGGGAAACAAGAGAGGCAAGTTGTTGGCCAGAGCCCTACATCGGAGAGGTCCACAGACCACGATCCTCCATATGCAGGATGAGGGGGGCCGTAGAGTGCATAAGAATAGTGAGATTTTAGCGGGGATTCGTCAGTACTATGCTTCCTTATATAACCTCAATAGCCACTATGGGAATATGTCTGCTGACCAATAGAAAAAAAAGATTAGGACGTACATGGGGGGGATGTGGTCTGCCCGCCTTGCCACGGGATGCGGTAGATAAAATAGCTGGGGACTTCTCTGTAGAGGAGACTGTTGGCAGTCATTGAAGTTGGGCAAAAGCCCGGGCCCTGATGGCTTCTCCGCCAGTTTTTTTTAAAACCTTTCAGTCCATCTTATCCCTCAGGTTTTTGGACGTCTGCAATCTTGTGGCAAGGGGGATGGGGGTGGGGCTTTCCCACCGCAGGCTCTTATGGCACATATCGTGGTTCTACCGAAACTAGACAAGGACCCATCTGTATATGGGAACTACCGCCCCATCTCTTTAATAAACATAGACGTAAAAATGTATGCTAAAAGGCCTTTCTCCCAGGTTTAATAAATACAGATCAGGTGGGGTTTGTGCCTGGCCGCGAGGCTAGGGTCAATACGGTCAGAACTATTGCTCTGATTGATGGGGATAGACATAGGGGACTACCCATGTGCATCCTGTCCTTAGACGCTGAAAAGGCATTCGACAGGGTGCACTGGGTCTTCATGTCAGAGACCCTGCGTCACCTAGGTCTCGAGGAGTCCTCTGTGCACAGTATAGAGGCCTTGTATACCTGCCCGTGTAAGGGTTAATGGCTCTCTTTCTGAGCAATTTGAAATATGGAATGGCACTCGCCAGGGGTGCCCCCTATCCCCCTTCATCTATATCCTCTGCATGGAGTCTGGCTGCGTCAATTCAGAACAATTCAGCAATTCAGGGGTTGGGGGGTTTGGGGGGGGGAGGGAGCACAAATTGGCTCTCTTCGCTGACGACCTCCTACTTTATATTACTAACCCCTTGATAAGCATTCCTAACATACTTGCCGAGCTACAGACCTATGGCCATTTGAGTAATCTTAAAATAAATATGGCCAAATCGGAAGTGCTGAATGCTTCCTTGCCGCGGCTAGTGGTTCAACTGCTGAAGGACAACTTTCCGTTCAAGTGGAGGTCTGATTCCCTACGATACCTGGGCATCCAGCTGACGGGAGATACGGCAAATCTGTTTAAAGCAAATTTCCAGCCTCTGCTCAAGAGTTGAATTCTTGGAATAGGCTCTCAATTTCCTGGTTGGGTAGAATTCATGTGGTGGGTATGGATCTTTTACCCTGCCTGTTATACTACTTCTAGGCCATACCTATTATGTTGCCCGCCTCATTCTGCTCCCGTTTAAAATCCCTACTCATAAAGTTCATCTGGTCCCATAGGCCCCGTAGAGTGGCTATTCGTACTCTACATAGAACTGTCCAAAGAGGTGGCTTGGGTTTGCCGGATATGCAGCTATACCATTCAGCGAATATGGGACGCTGTATTCTCGATTTGTTTGCCAAAAGGGATGGGAAGAGATGGGTGGAGGCCTCATTTATGCCTCTTCCTCCACGGGCGATGATATGGTCATCTGGTCCCTCATCGCCTGGGAATCTACCATTTATCTACGAACATCTCCAGCTTTTCCTACGCCGTAGGGGAATCAAGCTAGGCCTAACATCATGTCCTGTACCCTTAACCCCTATATACAATAACCCGCAATTCACAGTGGAGATGGGGAGGTCCTCCTTTTTGGGCCTTCGCAGGACGGACTATCCTACTCTGCATAACTTTCTTACTCATGAAGGTCTTAGATCTATCTTGGACTTGTTTCCAGATATGAGTCCGCCTTCGGACTCGTGGTTATTGCACGCTAGGCTTCAAAGTTATCTCAGATCTATCCCACGAGAGGCTGTATTCCGTCCAATGTCTTTGTTTGAGCGGAAGTGTATGGAGGGCGAACCACTGGACCATGCGATCTCCTCTCTTTATAGAGAGTTCATTGAGGTGGAGACGGGGGATGTGGATGCAGCTCCTGTGTTCGTTCGGAGGTGGGAGGCCGATCTTGGAAGGAAGTTTTCCCCCCTGGAGTGGGAGAGGATCTTCACATGTACGTACAAGGCCTCCATTTCGGCCGTAGCCCAAGAACGCAATTATAAGGTGGTGGGGAGATGGTATAGGTGCCCTGCGGACATTCATGTAATTTACCCCGAGACCCCAGACCTATGTTGGAGAGGTTGGAGAGATTGGAGAGGTGGGGGCTCATATCTCCACATCTGGTGGGAGTGTCCACACATTGGGGCATTCTGGAAGATGGTGTTTGACTTGTACCAACGGGTTGCGTCCGTACATATATCTCCTACACCTGAATTGGCTTTACTGAATTTAGCTCCCATGTCCATCACTAAATTTAGAAAATCATTACTCCGCCACTTCCTGACGGCAGCAAGGCACCTCATTCCCAAATATTGGAAGAGAGTGAGTTGCCTGACACTTCAGGAAATAGTAAATGAGATCAACCATATCTGCCGTATGGAGGAACTGATGTACCGAATGTCTCCTGATCTTGTGTCCTGGTTATCCTAAAGAATGTGTAGGGCCTACTCTGGGGGTCAGGGTAGTGCCCCGGGGAGAACTAACCCCTTTTTTTTTAATCCCAGTCTAGTGATGTTCTTTCTTTCTTTCTTTTCTTTCTTCCTCTCTTTCTTCGTACTATTCCTTTTTCACCTGTTATGTTTATAGTATGTTAAGTAAACAAGCAGCTCACGCTGGTGGCCTGACTGAGCAGCAATTTACTAACAAAACCATTAGATGGCTGTAGTCCCCCATATGTAGTGACTATGATTTTTTGGCATTATATCATTGGATAGGGTTGGACTCTATGAGCAATGTTAGCCTTTTGGTATATATTATGGTACCTTTACACGCCGCTACCGTTAGAAACCACCAGGTGTCAGAGACAATTGTAACTTGTACCTTCAAAACACCTTGAGGTAGCGGCGTGTAATTCAGGTTGTTGCCACCGGTCTCTGTCGACACCTGTCTTTCAGCTGTGCTCAAAAACAAGTAGGTATAAACCCTATGGTAGCGGCGTGTAATCAAGGAACAGGTACAGTATTTGAGTTACCTGGGGCGTGCTAAAGCGTCATGTATACCATGCCCCATCAGCTATCATTGGTGGGGAGTACTGTGTACCCATTGGCTGTCCCTGTACAGGGCAGCATATTTAACGAGCTGACCAGTCACTACACATTTGCTATAGCGTCATGTATTAGCCAGCCTCCCTGCGCTGGCTGGCCATTCATGATGTTATTGCTTTGTCCAATCACCTTACTAGCGTCTCGTAATCCACAACTCTGGCACGCCTATGTGTTGTCCCTACTGCCCCAGGTCCACCCAGATTCCCTTGTGGTAGCGGCGTGTAAATGAGGGAGGGTGCTCCACAGAAGGTAACCTGCGGCACCCGTCGGTACTTCCTGGGATCGAAAATACCTACTGTGGAGCACCTTGTAGCGGCGTGTAATTGCGGTATCCGGGACCGTTAGGAAACGCGCGCGTGCACGTGCGACACCTGGTGGTTTCTAACCTTTGTTAGCGCCGTGTAAAGGTACCATAAAGATTATCTTATGCTCAGGGGATATGTTTATTCAGACGACAATCTGCTATAATCCCTGATTACTTTCTGGCGGGGGTTGCATCCCCATGTTTGTTTGTTTTGGCTATGTTTAAAATTTAATAAAGATTGATTTACAAAAAAAAAAAAAATGTAGAATAAATTAATTAGAGCTGTAAACTGTGTAATGGAGAAAAAAGAAGTCCAGACGCCAAAATTATGGTTTTTTTGGTAGCCACTACATTGCTATAAAATGCAATAACGGGCGATCAAAACATCACATCTACCCAAAAATGCAATCCTTACAAACGACAGCTCGAAACATAAAAAATAAGCGTCACACAGCCCCAGATATCGAAAAATGAAAACTCTACAGGTCGTGGAAAATGATAACAAAAGTGTATTTATTGTTCTTTAAAAACTTCTGAATTTTTTTTCACCGTACAGATAACAGTTAAAGCAGGGGCGGACCTGCCATGGTGCAGCTAGTTCAGCTGCACCAGGGCCCCGACTGGCTAGGGGGCCTCTCAAGCACCTGTAGGGGGCCCCGCAGCCGCCCCCCGTGACCATGTGTCATAGAAGAGGAGGTTAACTGAGGGAAGCTTCCTGATTCCCTTGGCTGATCCCGCCCCTCCTCTCCTCTGCCGCTTCACCTATATCTGTTGGCCGGCGCCCCTCCCCCCTCCTACTCCTCAACTACGACTGCCAGCACCACACCGCCCCCTCCTCGACTACGACTGCCAGCACCCTCCCCCCCCCGCTCCTCAACTGCTGCACCAGGGCCCGCCAGGGTCTAGTTCCGCCACTGAGTTAAAGTTTATATGTTTGGAATCTACGAACCCGTACCGACCTGAGGCATCACACCATCATGTCAGTTTTACCATATAGTGAACATGCCAAATAAAAACCCAAAAGCAAACGTGTAGTTGCACTTTTTTTGCAACTTCACTGCAGTTAGATTTTTTTTGCATTTTCCCTGTGCACTATATGGTAAAATAAATTATTTCAACTGAAAGTACATCTCATCCAGCAAAAAAACAAGTCGTCATATGTCTATATTGACGGAAAAATAAAAACGTTATGGCTTCAGAAGAGAAGGGAAAAGCGAAAACTGGAAAATTGGCTGGGTGTGAAGGGGTTAAAAGGTGCAAATTAAAAGAACAATAAGTAACAAATAACATGCAGGCAAAAAAAAAAAATGATGAAAACTAAACCTAAAAGAGACAAATGCAGTGATAAATAGTGCTCTAAGGTCAGGAATCACCTCCACAATTCTGAAGCAAATAATAAACAAAGACAACAGGACAAAGAGACGAACAATGGAGCTGTATGGCCGGTGTGCTGCTCTGCACTCAATGGATGTTCTGTGACATATGTGCACAATATACTGAAGGTTTCTCTCACTGTATGAAAACCCCTAGTCTCATAGTCTCAGCTGCCCTATCTCTCCCCCTGGAGAGCCGCACACACACGGTTCATTTGCCTCAAGACGAGGTGAACACACACCGCTGGAGGAAACGCACAATGGGTTAATGAAGAGTTCACACAGAAGCAGAATAAGCAGCGTCTTACCCGGCGGCCTCCTGTCTCCTCACAGCTGTCTGTCTGTCTGGTAGATAATTCTCCTCAGTATACAAGCTGAATACTATGCTGGGTGCTAGAGGACCGTTCGTGATGTCATCATCATGTGACCGGGTCACGTGGGTAGGAAGCGTCAGAATGTAAACTGCGCCACCTGACTGTGGGCTCCCGGTATGTCCTACCTGTAGCCCATACATTCTACAGTAGTGAGGGGGATAAAGTGTATGGGCCCCTGGTAGGTCCTCGCTGCAGCCCACACATTCTACATTAGTAAGGGGGATAAAGTGTATGGGCCCCTGGTAGGTCCTCGCTGCAGCCCATACATTCTACAGTAGTGAGGGGGATAAAGTGTATGGGCCCCTGGTAGGTCCTCGCTGCAGCCCATACATTCTACAGTAGTGAGGGGGATAAAGTGTATGGGCCCCTGGTAGGTCCTCGCTGCAGCCCATACATTCTACAGTAGTGAGGGGGATAAAGTGTATGGGCCCCTGGTAGGTTCTCCCTGCAGCCCACACACATACCTCCCAACTTTTGAAGAACAGAAACAGGGACAGTCGATGCGGCGCACGTAGTGCGCCGCGCAAATTTTTAGCCCCGCCCCTGACCACACCCATTTACAAGTGACGGACATTCAGATGCCCTTATTACTATTAATCTTCAGATTATTGCATTTTTGCTGCATTTTTTTGCCTTTTCCAATTCATTTGATGCATTTTAGTGCCATTTAGTACTGACAGCACAGACTGTGGGCTGCCCCATCATACAACACAGCAGGACGGCTGAGACTAGTGCCTGCCCTGCAGCATTGTGCAGTTTATAGCCAGGGATGTGCAGTCAGTAATCAAACCTCTGACTCCGAATCCTCAGTTTCCCTGAATCCAACCCCACCAAAATGGACACCGTCTCAGACTCCATCTCCACAGTCATGGTGTGCAGCCGGTAAGCCAAACCTCTGACTCCACCAAAATGGACACCGACTCTGAGTCCACAGTACTGTGTATAGCGCCCCCTGATGGCAGGCTGCCGTCCACTACAGGACACAATACTAGCTCTGAAAATGCAGTAGGGAGATGGGAAAAAGTTCCACAAGGTCAACTATCACTGCAGCCTCCACCAGTCGGGCCTTTATGGCAGAGTGGCCCAACAGAAACCTCTCAAATGAAGAATTTAATTTGAGTGATCCGTTTTATGCAGTGTACTGCAAATAATGGATCAAAAAATGCAGAGTCTGAATGTAGCCTATATATCTCCATCCTGGGGTATATGGTCCCCATCCTGGTATATATGGTGTCCCTTATGGTCCATTCGCCACAGAGGTACTGCACCTTAGCCAGAGGTGTGGTACCTCCCCCCCACCCCTGGTAAGGAGAGGGCACTACCCGGTACCCACACATCCGCATCCAACACCAGCCCACTCTAGGCCAGGGGTGCTGAGGCAGAAGAAACCCCATGATGGGCAGACCCCATCTCTGGCTGGAGAAGGGGATTAGTAGGTGGAACAGTTAGGAAGTAGTGGAGCACTAGGAGGTAGGCAGTGACAGTTCAGAGTGGGAGGAGTTAAGCCAGACAGAAACAGGAAGTGCGCAGTGAGTCGGACCCGGGGACTGGAGTTGTGAGTAGCTCGTCCTGGGGAAGAGGATGGAGAGAAAGTTGGACCCGGGGACTGGAGCCAGACGAGCTCGTCCCAGGTCAGAGAGGATGTAGAGTATCTCCAGAGACTGAGAGGGAGCTCTGAGGGGAGGGGGAGCACCTCTGGGTCGCCACAGAGCTCTGTGTGGAGGAACCCCGTTCCAGTGATTGCCTGGTGGGACTTGCTGGAGGAGCTAGGCCACAGAGGGGACCGGCCCCAGACTAGTGGAAGACTTTAAGATTCAGCTAGCAAACCCGGAGGCTGCAGTATCTTAATGTGCAGCAGCCAAATCCGCACACAATCGCTGAAAAGGCAGCCACATAGGGTCAAGGGGACAAGAGAGACGTCGCCCGACAGGACCCAAGCTGCTGGCTCTGGACAGTGTGTGTGAAAGGCAGGAGGGCGAGAGCCAGCGCAGTGAGATGACCCGGAAAGGTACACACAAAGGTGGTACCAAACAAGTGCCACCAATCTGCCTAGAAATGGCTGGATCCCTGACTCGGAGTACACAGCACCCGGCGGGTCGGCGTACTTCAGAAACTGAGTAAACTGTGAAGACTGCACCCTGCTGTGTCCCCTGATTTATTTACTGCACGACCTGCCCTGGGTTACACCTGTGACCACCATCAATAGACTATAACTGCCCTGGGGTCCTGCTCTACCCGTGGAGAGCTGTAACATCCCTGCTGCATCACCCCAGTGGATCTGAACCGCAGCGTCGGCCATCCAATTGCTGAATACCACAGGTGGCGTCACAAATTTAATCCCATATAAATATCCCCCATTTTTATGACACCACCAGGCTCACGGAGCCAGGTCACGCCACCATGACATTCCCCAAAGAGAACTGAACTGTTCGGCCCGGTTCCGAGTACCTCACGGCCCTGGTGGCGTCAGTATACATGTCCCTATTTTTCTCTAATTTAAGAAAGTATTCTACTCAACTTTCTTCAGCTTCTACATCACCCAGTGTCCTCTGTAACAACGCACAGCTGGTAGCTGACATTGGAGTGTGCGCCTTGATGCAAGAAGTGACTGTCATGTGCTGCCCTGTCACGGCACCGCAGACGTCAGCTGTCAGCCACAGTTTGGCCGTCAGCGTGTATCACAGTGCAGGAACCTAACGGGTCTCTGCACCACAATGCGCTTCAGCTTGATGCATGTCCTCGGATGCACATCCAGCTGCAGTACATGCTGGGGTCGCCCGGGCCCCTCTATCGCCAGGTTGTGACCTCGATCCTTACAATTATGTAGATACTGAATGGAAATTGTTTATTCTTTTATTAGTGTTGTGAAAAAAATTCAGAAATTTGTAATTAAAAATACATTTTTGCTTGTGTCATTTTCCAAGATCTGTAACGTTCTTAATCTTTATGATCCGGGCTGTGAGGGGAGGTTTGTTGTGCCCTGTGCTGACATTACTGATACCATGTGGCTGTAGATCATATACTGATTGGCTGTTATATGCCATTCATCGCAAGGTGGAGGAGGCAAAAAATATATAGAATTCTGGCGATTTAATTGTTGTTTTTTGTTGCGCTGTTTACCAATCACATTCATTTATTTTGGATTTTGAGAGGACTTTTATGAATGCAGTGATACCAAATATGGGGGGGGATTATTTATGTTTTGCTTTTTATGGGAAATAGGGGTTGGTTATAAATTTTTGTTGTTTTTTCCCATATGTTTAAAAACACTTTTTTTTCTCTGTACTGTAAGGGTACCGTTACACCTAGCCATATCGCCGGCGATCCCATAGGCGACGCACGTTTTTGCGTGTCGCCCGAGGTCGCCGACGCACATTTACACGGGGCGACACCTTAGGCGACGCTCAGGCGACGACCTGACCGGAAATTGCCTGCGCGTCGCCCAAGCCCCACAGGCGATTAAGTCGCTGGCGGCCGCATACGCGTCACACAGAGCAACCACATTAGCGATGTGGGCGTAATTTTGACCCGCTTCTCGGAGATAGGCGTGAACATTATGTTGTGACGCCTTGAAGAAATGTGATTGGCCTGGGTGTCTGATGCAGAATTGACATGTACTGAGACAATTGTGTTGGTGTTAAAAAGAGACATTTGGCAATGGCACATCTCTGCACTTTGTAGCACACAGTGGGGCATCAATGCGCTGCTTTTTAATAGAATGTACGCTCCTGGGTATGGCCCCTTTTTATGCTGATGGCGGCAGTTGCAGTTAAAAAAACCGCAACTGCCACGATTACCGCAAGTGTGGTCACACTTGCGGTTCACTTGCGGCAAGCACCATACAATGTCTATGGGGCTTGCGGCAGGTGCGGCAAGTGCGCCAAGTGCGGTTTCGGCACTTGCGGCATGCTGCGGTTTTTTCCCAGCCGCACCTGCCGCAAGCCCCATAGACATTGTATGGTGCTTGCCGCAAGTGAACCGCAAGTGCGGTCACACTTGCGGTAATCGCGGCAGTTGCGGTTTTTTTAACTGCAACTGCCGCCATCAGCATAAAACGCAGATGTCAAAGGGGCCTAATACACCTTTCAGCACCATGGAAAGGAAGACTACATTAATGTGGGACACACACATCATCAAATAGGACGCCGAGGAACAAGACTACCAATCGTAACGCTGGAGCTGCCACCAATCCACGCGACCGCCGGAGATAGTAACTACGCCCTGAAACGCCTACTGAATAGTTTTGGTGATGTGTGCTGTCGCCTTTCACATCGCTCATGAGATGTTACACAGGGCGATCAGCACACATCGCCCAAGAATGGTCGCCTGGTTTCAGTGCTCTGATGTGAAACCAGGCGACCACTCAGACGTGTCGCCTTCGCCCATTTACATTAGGCGACGCATTGGCGATGTCGCCGGCGACAGGCCACGCCTTAGCGTCGCCTGTGGAATCGCCGGCGATATCTCCAAGTGTGACGGTACCTTAATAGTCTCCTTAGGGGAGCTGAGGCTGTATCTTATCGCTTCTCCAGAATGCAGCAGTGCTACAGCCGCTATGTAGAGTGAAAATCATGTTCTTCTATGAACACCACATAAACGCTGGCCCTCACACAAGAACCGTCACGATAGGTATGGAGGTCTTCAGCAGACCCCTGGCTGTCATGGGAACCCATCACATCCTCAGACCTCACACAATACCGACGCAGCCGACATCTCCTGCCGGGACCGACGTGGCCGACGTCTCCTGCCGGGACCTACATCTGCCGGGACCGACGCGGCCGACATCTCCTGCCGGGTACGACATCTCCTGCCGGGACCGCCATCTCCTGCCGGGACCGACGCGGCCGACATCTCCTGCCGGGGCCGACGCGGCCGATGTCTCCTGCCGGGGCCGACGTCTCCTGCCGGGACCGACATCTCTTGCGTTCACTAGTCTGTGGCCCCTGCGCAGCTCCTGCTCCCTCTTGTGCAGGTGCGAGGGATGAACAGACTGTGGAGGACAGAGGAGATGTCAGTCATATCAATCAAGGCAGGAGATATGGTAAATCAGGATCACAGTGAGCAACTGTCAGACATATAACTCTTGTACCCGGCTCAGCCTCTTTCTCTATTTTCTTTAACACGTAGTGTATTTACCACTTTTTTTTGCAGTGGCGCTTTTTTGCACAAAAAAACACAACTGCATTCACACAGTGCGCTTTTCCCAGCGCGCTTTTCCTGAGCCCATTTTATAATGCGACCCATGGGAAAAGCGCGCTGAAAAAAGTGCAAAGAATTGACATGGTCGTTCTTTTTGCATGTGTGCTTTGCAGTGAAAGCGTGCGCACATCAAAGAGCAAAAATATGCAACGTGTGAAAGCCATAGCTTTTGCTGGACTGCGTATCCAGTGTTGCGTTTCACTGCTTTTACAGCAGCACAAAATAGCAGTGCGTAGATGCAGTAAATACGCCACGTTTGAAGCCTTACTGTCACGGGTGGCGCGGGTGACAGGGTGGAGGTCACGCGCAGACGATCTCAGCGTTTGGCCCACCAGCCATAATGGTGGAGGATGGTCCGTCTCTTTCAGGGGCATTTACCTTCTGTGTAGATGAAGAGAAGGTGTGATGAGATCTCTCTATTTTGGGGAGACGGCTGTGGAGGTCTTGTGCTCGGTCTGGTTGTATCCACCTGTATGGTAGGTCTCTAGGACCCAGCAGATTCCTTATACCTTTATAAGGAGGTTCATTACCCTTCCTCAGTGCAGGTGATATTTCCTTGTGGACTCTTTATCCTTGCTCCAGCAGAAGCTGAGGTTGTGAGCTCGCTGTGGTCTGCTGAAAGATAAGTGTTTCTTTTCCCCAAATGTCTGTCTTCCCTGGTGTTTGTCTTTAGTTGTTAGTGGAGGGGTCTAGTGCACCTCTCCATCTGATCCTTAGCTCAGATAGCGCTAGGATCAGAGAGGGACGAGGTTCGTGGTCGGCGACAGTTGAGGAGACTGTACAGGGACGTTAGGGCAGACAGGGTCAGCCCTAGTAAGTCTAGGGGTCACCGTCTCCTTCTTGTGCCCTTAGCAGTAGGGACCCCTTATTCCCCCCCCCCCCGTCGTTATCCTACGCTGGGTGTCTTCCCCACTCCCAGCGTGACACTTACTCCTGCTCTCTGTTATCAGCTTCTCATTTCCTGCCATACTGGTCACTGGTTTTAGTTCTTCATCCAGTGTCTCGTTCTCCAGGGTCATATCTAGGGGAAACTGGTGGGGCATTTGCCCCGACGCAGCAGGCAGGGGGGCGCCGCTGGACCTCCTGCTGCAGTGGCCAAGGACGGGTCTCCCCGCCAGCCGCCTGTTACGCCCCCCTGCATTGTTCTCCACCAGCAGACAGAGCTGCACACTACATCCACGGCTGCTCTGTACTGACAGGACCTGTGAAGATGTCACATGGAGGGGAGCAGTCAGGGGTCACATTATCAGCTCCTCAGTGTATGCAGGACTCTGCTGTGCTGGTTGTTATGGTGCTGGATAAGGTGAAGGTTATGTCAGGAGGGCTTTACAGTGTGGATGTAGCAGAGCCGATATTGTACTAAATGTACAGAGCTAAGCTGTGGGCGTAAGGAGTGGAGCTGTGTCTCCATGAGGTTTATGGAGCGGAGCCGCGTGTGTACGTGCCTGCATCAGTGCACGGTGAGGAGCTGCACCTGTATGAGGTGTACAGAGCGGAGCCGTGCCTGTATGAGGTTTACGGAGCGGAGCTGTGTCTGTATATCGTGTACGGAGCGGAGCTGCGCCTGCATCAGGTGCACGTAGCGGAGCCGCACCTGTATGAGGTGTACGGAGCGGAGCCGTGCCTGAATGAGGTGTACGGAGCGGAGTCGCACCTGCATGAGGTGTACGGAGCAGAGCTGTGCATTTATGAGGTGTACGGAGCAGAGCTGTGTCTGTATATGGTGTACGGAGCGGAGCCATGCCTTTATGAGGTGTACGGAGCAGAGCCGTGCCTTTATGAGGTGTACGGAGCGGAGCCGTGCCTTTATGAGGTGTATGGAGCGGAGCTGTGCCTGTATGAGGTGTACGGAGCAGAGCTGTGCATTTATGTGGTGTACAGAGCGAGCCGTGCCTTTATGAGGTGTACGGAGCAGAGCCGTGCCTGTATGAAGTGTACGGAGCGGAGCCGTGCCTTTATGAGGTGTACGGAGCAGAGCCGTGCATTTATGAGGTGTACAGAGCGGAGCCGTGCATTTATGAGGTGTACGGAGCAGAGCCGTACATTTATGAGGTGTACGGAGCGGAGCCGTGCATTTATGAGGTGTACGGAGCGGAGCCGTGCCTTTATGAGGTGTACGGAGCGGAGCCGTGCATTTATGAGGTGTACGGAGCAGAGCCGTGCATTTATGAGGTGTACGGAGCAGAGCCGTGCATTTATGAGGTGTACGGAGCAGAGCCGTGCATTTATGAGGTGTACGGAGCAGAGCCGTGCATTTATGAGGTGTACGGAGCAGAGCCGTGCATTTATGAGGTGTACGGAGCAGAGCCGTGCATTTATGAGGTGTACGGAGCAGAGCCGTGCATTTATGAGGTGTACGGAGCAGAGCCGTGCATTTATGAGGTGTACGGAGCAGAGCCGTGCATTTATGAGGTGTACGGAGCAGAGCTGTGCATTTATGAGGTGTACGGAGCAGAGCTGTGCATTTATGAGGTGTACGGAGCAGAGCTGTGCATTTATGAGGTGTATGGAGCCTGTCACCACACTCCTCTGTGTTCTGTTATCATCCCCCTTGTGTTATCCTCAGCCTGTGCTCCTATGTCTTTGATACCTGTGTGCTGTGCTCCTGTCAGTTACTCCCAGTCACAGGCAGTCAGTGATCCAGGCTCCAGTGTGGAGGCAGAGCCCTCTGTGTCCCGGCTGCTGCTGTGCTGATGCTTCCTCCATTGCTGGGGAACTTCACAGAAGCCGCGCTGAGCCGGGATTGGATAACTGAGTTCTGTCCCCTCTACACACAGGGCAGGAGAGAGGTCACATGACTCACTCTCTGCACTGTGATTGGGTGCTCAGTCCTCCCAATGTGCTGCTGTGAGGGGGCGTGACCGGCAGCCGGAGGGGGCGTGGCCGGCAGCTAGAGGGGCTGTGCAGCAATCGGTGAAGTGCCAGACACCGGGACACTTCTAGTCCCGCACGGGACAGCGGGAAGCCCGGACTAAACCGGGACTGTCCCGCCAAATCCGGGACGCTTGGGAGGTCTGCCACACATTCTACAGTAGTGAGGGGGATAAAGTGTATGGGCCCCTGGTAGGTCCTCGCTGCAGCCCATACATTCTACAGTAGTGAGGGGGATAAAGTGTATGGGCACCTGGTAGGTCCTTCTTGCAGCTTATAAATTCTACAGTAGTGAAGGGGCTAAAGTGTATGGGATAATGTCTGTTACTTTTAAGGATGCTGCTCGGCTTCTTGGCCTGCTGCGTAGCCGTACGTGTTTTGTGAGTTCCTCTGCTGAGTTGCAAGACCATCCACATGTGCGGTCCCTGGCTGTTTTGCTGTGGAAGCTATCCGTGGGTTGTGAAGTCCTCTGCTGTGGTGCATGACTTTCCACATGTGTCCAGGCTTGCAGCCACTGCCAGCAGCCCTGGGCCTCAGTTCCTGTGCTGGGAATGCTGGGTTCGGGTTTGTGCCTAGGGTGTGTAATGAGGTGTACAATTCAGATTGTATTATCGAAATTGACAGTGAAATGAACTGTGCACAGTCCGCACTTGTCCACCAGGGGGCATCAGTGGACTGTACAATCACAGAGCTGGGAAACTCCCAGCCATCTCTTTTGTTTACCCAGGAAGTGAAAGAGCTTAGTACAGACACAGAGTTGAACAAGAGAACATCTGCCTGTGGATGTGTGTTGAAAGAGGGCTACTTTGCAACACCTTGCCGGAAAAATCACCCCGCAGAAGCCCCTGTGACTGATCCTGGGCCACTGGACTTTGGTGCTGTGACTCTGGCCGCTCTGCAAAACCTTGCCCGCCGAGCACCCAGAGTGCATATGCAGGGGCCGTGACCGACATAAGGGAGCCATTTGTGCTGCTGTGATCTCCCTTCTGCTGTTGCTCTGTGTGCCCTGAGACTGGGAGAGACAGATTGTTACCTGCGGAAGGAGACCAAAGAAGAAGACTGAGGAGATCCCCAGGCCTGCTACGTGGGAGCGACATCTTCTTCTGTGATAGACTGGTACGTGATTTTAGGGAAAGTTAGGGAAAGATACCTTCATTGTTGTGTTTTCTTTTCTTGCTGCGTACCCGGCAGAAGTGAAGATCCAGAGACTCTAATATATACAAGTGCACATATAGTTCGGTTGATTGTGATATAAATATGTTTTACAGTAAAGAAATGTTACTACCGGTTAAATCTGAGTATGGGGATTCTGTTGAGAAAGATCATACACACACACCCGCGGCCTTACCACCGGTCGCTACAGGTGCGCACAGCCACAACTTCCCCGGTTTAATAAAGGGTGGTGTGTGCCTTGAATTGCTGTCCCCACCCTATTGATGAGGGGCATCTCCAATTTAAAGCTCTCTTTCCCTGTTGAGCGTCACCAAAGCTTTGCACTACATTTGTGAATCTAACCATGTGTGGGTTCAGCTAGCTCTCATGGTCAGCCTGTCATTCCAGCTCCAGTTCTGCCTGTAAGCAGCCCTGTGTTAAATGATGTCGGCCTGTCTTTGTCCCTGGACCCGTCCTTCCCATGTGTCTATCATGGTACCAGCTTCCTTGTTTTGTATGTGGAATCCTACTGTGTGATATACCTGAAGTCCTACTGTGTCTTGTACCTATAGACTGTTAGTTTCCTAAATCCAGTGACTTGTGAATTAATCTCTGTTCATCTCTAGAAGTGGGAGTCCGGTGTTCCTGCTGCGCATGTACTATGCTGTGCTCATGCTATTGTGCTAAGCTCACACCATCCAGCTCCAGTCCGCTCCTGCAATGCCTGTGTCACTCAGCTCCAGTCCATGCTCGTTGTGCTTACACGGTTCTGCTGTGCTCGCACTACCTATCTCATGTCTGCTGCTGTAGTGCCTATTTCATCCAGCTCTGGTCTGCTTGTGCCTGCACTATCTTGCTTAGGTCCTTTCCAGCCAGTATCCGATATTCGTAGTCTGGTGACCGATGCCTGGTGTCTGGAGCCATGTTTGATGTCCAGAGCCTGGTGAACGCTGCCATGTGCCTGGAGCCATATCCGATGTCGGGAGCCTGATGTCTGTTGTCTGGAGCCTCATGACCGCTGCCTAATGCCTGGCGCCATGTCTGGTGTCTGGAACCTGATGACCGCTGCCTGGAGCCAGGAAGAGAGGCACAGAGACACAGAGGGACACAGGGGGAGAGGCTCAGAGACACAGGGGGAGAGGCACAGAGACACATGGGGAGAGGCACAGAGACACATGGGGATAAGGGGAAAGGCAGTTACACAGGGGAGAGGCAGTGGCACAGGAGGACACAGGGGGAGAGGCAGTGACACTGGGGAAGAGGCACAGGGGGGCACAGGAAGAGGCACAGAGATACGGGGAGAGGCAGTGATACAGGGAAAGAGGCACAGACACTGGGACACAGGGGAAGAGGCAGTGACACAGGGCAAAAAACACAGGGGGAGAGGCAGAGACACAGGGGGGCACAGGAAGAGGCACAGAGGACACAGGGGAAGAGGCAGTGACACAGGGGAAGAGACACAGGGGGAGAGGCAGAGACACAGGGGGGCACACAGGGGAGACAGCACAGAACAGAGAAAAGGCAAAAGAAAGAAACAGCGCACAGTGGGAGAGACGGCACAGAGAAGAGACAGCACACAGGGGGAGACAGGCACAGAGACGAGAGACAGCACACAGACATCATCCTCCTGATGCGATAGCCCACATCTAGTTAAACATATAAAATCACAAGGTTCCAGAACTTTTAGTGGTAAGTCCTGGACCTTCTTCAACAGTTATGAAAAAACTGGAAAAACAAATGGACTTTTTTGTGCAAAAATATCAAAAAAGTACTTTATTTAAACAAGTGATTCCTTATAAATGCTTATCGGAAAAACAAATGTCAGACACAGTGGCAATCACAAAACATAAATCATGACATAGGCCTTGTTCACACATACAAATCCATTTTTTAAGCCCTTAGAAAAACGGATGCGTTTTGTTAAGGGTGTCAATAGTGTCCCCTGAGGTCCTGGACGTTTTTGGCAAATTTTGTGACTTAGTCATTTTTTCATGATAAACACATATGCGTTAATGCAGGAACCTATATGTGCCATGCGTTAACGCATGACTTTCCCATAGGGCCCCATGTTAAAAAAACGCATGCATTTTTTGAAAGCACCCCAAAAACACAGCTAGCAGTGTTTTTGGGTTGCTGCATAAAAATGCATGTGTTTTTTTTAAAAAAAACGCACACACATGAGTTAACGCATATGCGTTTTTGGACTTTGAAAAAAAAATGTCCAAATGTTCCCAAAAACGGATTTAAGGCAAAAACGGATGTTATGTGTGAACAAGGCCATACATAACAAAAAGAGAGCCATTAGATGTTACAGAAATCAGTGGTTTAGAAATTTACACATAATATATCAAAAGACAAGGGCACAAAGCTATATAAATGACACCGCAACGGTCAACAATATATACATTATCGCGTGTGGGGTGCATGTACGCGTGGCAACTTGTGCATAGTGGCACCGCTGCTAAGTGGATGCAGTTACTCCAATGGCAGTTGACTAACATTCATCCTCTCTTCTCTTCATACAGGTAAAAGAACACTGCTTGCTGTTTATCTGAACTGAACTGACCTTCTCATCCTACTGTTATCTCTTCTCATAGTATAAGAACACTGCTTGCTGTTTATCTGAACTAAACTGACCTACTCTCATTACAATACCTCATGGTATTTCTTCTGCACTTTTGTAAACTCTTCTACATATACACTGTGTTCCAAATTATTATGCAAATTGGTTTTAAGTGTCATAGGGTTTTTTGGGTTTTTTTGTCAATGAAACCCATTGATAGTATTGTGTCTCAGGGTTCTTTGGATCACTGAAATCAATCTCAGATACCTGTGATAATTAGTTTGGCAGGTGGGCCCAATAAAAGGAAAAACAGGGTGTTCCACAATATTGCGCAGGCCACAGTTTTCAAGTAACATGGGAAAGAAAAAGGATCTCTCTCTTGCCAAAAAGCAACAAATAGTGCAATGCCTTTGATAAGGGATGAAAACAGATATTGCACGAAAACGTAAGCGTGATCATCGTACTGTGAAGAGATTTGTGGCTGATTCTGAGCACAGACATGTTCGTGCAGATAAAGGCAGAATAAGGAAGGTTTCTGCCAGGCTGTTACGTATGGGCTGTCTTATGCACATGGGTGCTGCTGTTGCTGAATTGAACTTTTTTCCCTATTCAGTGTGTGGCTCTGCAGGTGAGGTTTCTGCAGGTGTGTGTGTGATGGATATGACTTATGCTTAGGTGAGCTGAGGGGCATGCCTGGGCTGGTTGCTCTCCACCACTTGGCCATAAATGGGTCAGCTCACAACCACCTGATGTCGGTGATTCAGTTCACTTCTGCTCTGTGACCTGTGGAGTGCAAACGCTGATCCGATGCTGCTGTTTTTCTCTCCATTGGAAGTTGCTGGGTTCCGTGGTCCGTGGGTGGAGGTAGAGGCTTATGCCTAGGGCTTCTCAGAAGCTTTAAGGACTTAAGCTGGTGGCTCGGACTTCCTCACCTCTAGAAGACCCTCCGAGATCAGGGCGAGCCAGGGTCCCCAGTATCAGGGCCAGAATAGGCTCCCCTGAACCCCTACATCCAGCTCCTTGCTTCCCTGACCTCCCAAGCTTGACACAGGTAAGTTCATCGGATTAAGAGAGCAGCTGCTAAAAAGGCCTTACAAACCACCAAACAGATATTTGAAGCTGCTGGTGACTCTGGAGTCCCTCGAACCTCAAGGTGTAGGATCCTTCAAAGGCTTGCTGTGGTGCATAAACCTACTATTCAGCCATCCCTAAACAGTGCTCACAAGAAGAAACGGTTGAAGCAGGCCCAGACATACATGAAGACTAATTTTCAAACAGTCTTGTTTACTCATGAGTGACAAGCAACCCTAGATAGTCCAGATGGATGGAGTAGTGGATGGTTGGTGGATGGCCATCATGTGCCAACAAGGCTGCGCCGTCAGCAAAGAGGTGGAGTCATGTTTTGGGCCGGAATCATTGGGAAACAGCTGGTAGGCCCCTTTAAGGTTCTTGAAGGTGTGAAAATGACCTCTGCAAAGTATATAGAGTTTTTGACTGAGAACTTTCTTCCATGGTACAAAAAGCAAAAAAAATGTGCCTTCAGGAGCAAAATCATCTTCATGCATGATAATGCACCATCTCATGCTGCAAAGAATACCTCTGCGTCATTGACTGCTATGGGCATAAAAGGAGATAAACTCATGGTGTGGCCACCATCTTCCCCTGACCTCAACCCTATAGAGAACCTTTGTAGTATAATTATATACTTTTATATTATATACAAGTTCAATGGATGCTAGAATTGTGAAGGTGATATCAAAGAAGGGTTCCTATGTTAACATGTAACTTGGCCTGTTAGGATCTTTTGGCGTTTAATAGCTTTTCATTTCAGTGAATGTGACCTGTTAATGTGCAAATTCAACAAATGAGCATTTTCTGTTCTTTCAAACATATCAAATGTTTAGAAAATCTACTGTGCCTAATAATTTGGAACAGTGCATTTAGAGGTTTTTTATTTTATTTTGAAGATTATACTGTTATCATTAGCAGGTTTTTTTTAATAAAATTCGATGTATACTCTAACAGGTGATGACTTTTCTTACACTGACAGTCATTTGCACCGACCATTTAGGAAAATCAGAGAAAAAAAACATTTGCATAATAATTTGGAACATGGTATAATGTTTGCACTATATTTAATGCTCACCAAAACGTTTGTTCATTTCCTGAATTTTAAAGCTTATCTGATGGGGAAGGTATGATTGTACGGAGCTGCCTTTGCATAATGGTATGGTGGGTTTACACGCTCAGATATCTGACACGATATCGTTTAAACGTCACGCTTTTGACATCGTTCAAACGATATCGTTTTTGCATCGTTGCGTGTACACGCAGGATATCTGAAGGAAAAACTGTTGGATCGGACATCTCAAAAGTGTGCTCTGGACCTCACTTTTATCGTTCTGTCCTATTAACGCTCCAGCAAAGTGCGGCATCGTTCGTGTGACACCAAGATGAACAATATCGTTTCCTGAATTCTCCTATTCCTGCCACTTTATCCAATCGTTCACAAAGTTGTAATGAACGACGCTGGCGCGTTGCCAAATTACACATCGTTAATGATATCCTTGTGTTTGACAACGCACTAACGATGTCGAAACGATCGCAGTCACATGACATTTCCAAACGATATTGTTTCAGATATCTGAGCGTGTAAACCCACCATTAGATATGGGGGGGGGGGCCTTTGACAAGCCATTTAACTCCTGCAGTGAGGTGCAGCTGTTAATTACCTAAATGATCTGACTTCCCACAATCCCCCTCACCTGTGCCCTATAAATTTACAGTTATTCTAAGGGGTGTACCCGTGTGGGGTGCATGCACGCGTGGCACCTTATGCAAAGTAGCACCATTGCTAAGTGGATGCATTACTCCAATGGCAATTAGTTAGGACAGGAGGCAGGTAACCCACTCTCTTTCACTCCATTTTTTAACTATGTCCTCAATTTCATTGTCTATCTTCCTATGTGCCTTTGCAATTCACTTTCAGTGCCCCATCCCCCATCATCCACATTAGCTCTTCTCTCCTTTCCTCTACTATATCCAGTTCCCATACACTCTTCACCCTATTGAACAAACTCAGTCCACCATATTCCAGGGTATTGCATCATAAACCATATCACAACTCAAACTATCAAAACTATTTACTTTTCTTCTCTTTTTACTGCTGCTCCAGTCAAGTGATATCTCTCCGAATCCTGCCCCCCTGCCAACTTCAACCCCTCCCCTCTCTCACATAAAAACCCTGCTAACCTTATTAACATTACTTATACACCTTCATCCCCCTATTTTAATTGCGCTGTCTGGTATCCACGGTCTGCAGGCAACAAGCTTCCCTTTATACACAACTACTTTCTTACTAACTTGTCACGCAGCAGGGGGGCCCAGAACTAGGACGGAGCAGGGCGTAGGGAGTCAGGGGAGCCTAATCTGGCCCTGATACTGGGGTCCCTGCACTCGGAGGTACCTCTGAAGGTGAGGAGGTCCGAGCCGCCAACCTAAGACCCTAAAACTCCTGAGAAGCCCTAGGCATAAACCCCTACCTCCACCCACGGACCACGGAACCCAGCAGCTTCCAATGGAGAAAGAAAACAGCAGCTTCAGATCAGTCAGTCCAAAAGTGAACTGAATCAGCAACATGAGGTGGATGTGATCTGACCCATTTATGGCTGAGGGGTGGGGAGCAACCAGCCCAGGCACATCCCTCAGCTCACCTAAACATGAGTCATCTTCATCACACACACCTGCACTCTCAGCTCCCGTTCATTAAGTTCCTCTCTCCACACTGAGAGCAGGGGAAAAAAAAGGCTTCATTTAATCCACAGCAGCAGCACCTCCATACAGCAAGGCAGTCAATACGTAACAGTACCCCCCTCTTTATGAGAGGCCTCCAGACTCTAAACCAGACACGTCCGGCAATGGTCTGAACCTCCTGAGCGACGACCTATGGAAGATATTATGGGTATAAAGCACTGGGGGTATGGCTAGCTGGAACAACACAGGGTTGCAAACGGCCGCAATTTTAAACGGACCAATTACTCCAGTAGTAGGAGCTCCAGCCGCACACTTCCATCTTACATGTTTTGACAGCACCCACACAGTCACCCACACTCAGGTCTGGACCTGAACGTTTATTGCCATGCACGCAGTCACAGGATGAAGGTTCACACTCGGGGGCAAACGGCAGAGATGGTTCCTGGTTTCGTTTCGGGGACCTTTCTCATCAAGGGCTTAGTGGGGTAACCACCTTCCTCCTAACACGCTTCTCCGGATAACCCCTGAGTCCAGCAATCGATCTGAGGTGCCGGCAGGGTTTTACTCCTATCCTCAGTGGGTGATTAACCACCACTGGTGGAGACATAGGAGCAGGCCTGACCAACACGGCAGACACAGCAGCACTCCCGCGCTTATCCACATAGGACGTTTGAAGCTGAGAAGCGGTGTTAGCACAGTATTGACAGACCCTAATGAAGTAATCAGGTTGACCACAAAAGAAACAAGACCGCCCGACCTGATGACCTGCAGATGGGTTAGTACAAGACTCTGCGGTCCCCAACTGCTTAGGAACATCAGATTGCACACGTGTACCCTCCACAGCGAGGATGTCACCGGGCAGGGTCGGATCCGGTCTCTCTCTTAGGCATCTGTCCAACCTAATAGCAAGCGCCATGGCAGCCTCCAGCGTCTCTGGAGCAGCATACTGAGTCATGGTGTCCTGTAACCGTTCTGACAACCCCAGACAGAACTGACTCCTCAGAGCACAGTCATTCCATTGAGTGTCAGTGGCCCACCTCCTGAACTCAGAGCAATACTCCTCAATTGGTCATGCTCCCTGCCTCAGCTTACGTAGTTTAGACTCAGTAAGGGAGACGGCATCAGGGTCACTATACACCAGGGCAAGCGCTGCAAAAAACCCGTCCACCGACCGCATAGATGGAGAATCGGTCGGCAGAGAGAAGGCCCAGGCCTGGGCATCCCCTTTAAGAAGGGAGAGCATAATCCCCACACGCTATTCCTAGCTCCCCGAAGAATGAGGACGCAGCCTGAAATATAATTTGCAAACTTCTCTAAAAACAAAAAAAATTATCTCTCCCTCCAGAAAATCGGTCAGGAAGGGAGATATTGGGTTTTGGTACAGCCAGCATGTGAACCAAAGCCACATACCCAACCGCTTCTCGAAGTTGATGCACCACCTGGTTCTGCAGGCTAGACACCTCCTGAGAGAGTTCCTCCACCAGGTGCGCGAAAGCTCGTGATGACATAGCGTCTTTGGGGAAACAATAGTGGGTTGCTGATTATGTCACACGGGGGGAGGGGCGGGGTACCCAGAAGTAGGACGGAGCAAGGTGTAGGGAGTCAGGGGAGCCTGCTCTGGCCCTGATACTGGGGCCCTAACTTGCCCTGTACTCGGAAGTACCTCTGAAGGTGAGGAGGTCCGAGCCACCAGCCTAAGACCCAAAAACTCCTGAGAAGCCCTAGGCTTAAGCCCCTACCTCCACCCACGGACCACGGAACCCAGCAGCTTCCAATGGAGAAAGAAACAGCAGCTTCAGATCAGCGTCTGCTCACAACAGGTCACAGTCCAGAATTGAACTGAATCAACATCAGGTGGATGTGATCTGACCGATTTATGGCCAAGGGGTGGGGAGCAACCAGCCCAGGCACGCACCTCAACTGACCTAAGTATGAGTCATGTTCATAAACACACACACACCTGCACTCTCAGCTCCCGCTCATTAGGTTCCTCTCTCCACACAGAGCCGGGAAAAAAAAAGGCTTAATTTAAACCACAGCAGCAGCACTTACATACAGCATGGCAGTCAATACATAACATAACTCTTAACCTGCTGACCCTCACTGAAACCTGGAATCAGACACTGTCTCCCCCGTTGCTATTTTTCATGGTGGCTTACCTTTCTCCCATATACCGAGACCTGGAAACAGACATGGTGGTGGAGTTGGAAAACAGGATGAAGTGTCGGTGATCCATGCTGCTGGAAAGAAAACCAGAACCCGAGAAGTCTGGTGCAATGGTGTTTTTATTCCAACGCGTTTCAGAGCAGTCTCTGCTTTTTCCTCAGGGATTATCAAGAGCATATGATTCAGTTGGCACTTTATACATGCTGAGTGCTCCAAAACAATTTGATGTGTCATCATGACGTAGAAAACAGGGAGGGTACAACATCACGTAATGGAGTAAAAAAAAGAGCTGTGTAATACATTGATTAAAAGTGGGTTAATGATTCATTTATATCATATTCATAAGATAAAAGAGTCTGATCTCATTGCACCTAGCATAACTGTTCAGTCAAGTGAAAAACACAAAAAGAATAAAAATACAAAAAAATTGAGAGAAGACAAAAGATGGTCTCGAACCTGTTGAAGAAGAGAAAATGAGTGCAAATACTGCAATCAGATATGTGTTGTGCTCCCAGAGCCACTTGGTTCACTAGGAAACTTCATGAGTGAATGTTAGGCTAAAAAATGATTCCAGGCTAAAAAAGGAGATTTACATAATCCTCCAATATCTATTATAAGGGTATTCTACAGTTGTGGCCAAAAGTATTGACACCCCTGCAATTCTGTCAGATAATACTCAGTTTCTTCCTGAAAATGATTGCAATCACAAATTCTTTGGTATTATTATCTTCATTTAATTTGTCTTCAATGAAAAAAACGCAAAAGAGAATGAAGCAAAAAGCAAAACATTGATCATTTCACACGAAACTCAAAAAATGTGCCGGACGAAAGTATTGGCACCCTCAGCCTAATACTTGGTTGCACAACCTTTACCCAAAATTACTGTGATCAACCGCTTCCGGTAACCATCAATGAGTTTCTTACAATGCTCTGCTTTAATTTTAGACCATTCTTCTTTGGCAAACTGCTCCAGGTCCCTGATATTTGAAGGGTGCCTTCTCCAAACTGCCATTTTTAGATCTCTCCACAGGTGTTCTATGGGATTCAGGTCTGGACTCATTGCTGGCCACCTTAGAAGTCTCCAGTGCTTTCTCTCAAACCATTTTCTAGTACTTTTTGAAGTGTGTTTTGGGTAATTGTCCTGCTGGAAGACCCATGACCTCTGAGGGAGACCCAGCTTTCTCACACTGGGCCATACATTATGCTACAAAATTTGTTGGTAGTGTTCAGACTTCATAATGCCATGCACATGGTCAAGCAGTCCAGTGCCAGAGGCAGGAAAGCAACCCCAAAACATCAGGGAACCTCCCCCATGTTTGACTGTAGGGACAGTGTTCTTTTCTTTGAATGCCTCTTTTTTTCTCCTGTAAACTCTATGTTGATGTCTTTGCCCAAAAAGCTCTACTTTTGTCTCATCTGACCAGAGAACATTCTTCCAAAACATTTTAGGCTTTCTCAGGTAAGTTTTGGCAAACTCCAGCCTGGCTTTTTGGGGTCTTCTTGGGGTCTTCCTGGGTATCCTACCATGCAGTCCCTTTTCATTCAGACGCCGACGGATAGTACGGGTTGACACTGTTGTACCCTCAGACTGCAAGGCAGCTTGAACTTGTTTGGATGTTAGTTGAGGTTCTTTATCCACCATCCGCACAATCTTGCGTTGAAATCTCTCATCAATTTTTCTTTTCTGTCAACATCTAGGGAGGTTAGCCACAGTGCCATGGGCTTTAAACCTCTTGATGACACTGCGCACGGTAGACACAGGAACATTCAGGTCTTTGGAGATGGACTTGTACCCTTGAGATTGCTCATGCTTCCTCACAATTTGGTTTCTCAAGTCCTCAGACAGTTCTTTGGTCTTCTTTCTTTTCTCCATGCTCAATGTGGTACACACAAGGACACAGGACAGAGGTTGAGTCAATTAGTGCCTCGTGGTAATCCTCGACTCCTCCCTCTCCTTCAAGCCCCACATCCAAGCCCTCGCCACCGCCTGCCGACTCCAACTAAAAAACATTGCCCGTATCCGCTCCTTCCTTGACCACAACACGACCAAGACACTTGTCCACGCCCTCATCATCTCCCGCCTGGACTATTGCAACCTCCTGTTCACCGGCCTCCCTGCCTACTCCCTCGCACTTCTCCGCGTCATCCTCAACTCTGCTGCCTGACTCATCCACCTATCTCCCCGTTACTCCCCTGCCTCCCCTCTCCGCCGAGCCCTGCACTGGCTCCCCTTCCCCCAGCGATCTCGCTTCAAAACCCTAACCCTGACATACAAGGCCATACACAACCTGTCCCCTCCCTACATCTCCAACCTAGTCTCCCGCTACCTCCCTTCACACAACCTGCGCTCCTCTCAGGAACTCCTTCTCTCAACCCCCCGCATCTCCACCTCCCACAACCGCACACAAGACTTCTCTCGTGCCTCTGCCAGACTCTGGAACTCCCTCTCCCACCACATCAGACACTCCCCGACCCTGAGAACCTTCAAGAAAAACCTGAAGACCCACCTCTTCCTACAAGCCTATAACACACACTGAGACCCTATCCACTGCACCACCTCACTTCTCCCCCTCCTACTGTCTCCCTCCCCACCCCCTCTAGACTGTGAGCCCTCGCGGACAGGATCCCCGGCCCTATTGTATCGTATGATTAACTGTAGATTTGTCATCGTTTGTCTTCGTGTGTGGCCGTCTTTGACCACTTGTCTCTGTCTACCCTCGAAAATGTAAAGCGCCATGTATTCTAATAGCGCTATATAAATACCTAATAATAATAATAATAACTTTAATCCATGTCAACTGGCTGCAAGTGTGATTTAGTTATTGCCAACACCTGTTAGGTGCCACAAGTAAGTTACAGGTGCTGTTAATTACACAAATTAGAGAAGCATCACATGATTTTTCTAACGGTGCCAATACTTTTGTCCACCCCCTTTTTTATGTTTGGTGTGGAATTATATCCAATTTGGCTTTAGGATAATTCCTTTTGTGTTTTTTCATTGAAGACAAATTAAATGAAGATAATAATACCAAAGAATTTGTGATTGCTATCATTTTCAGGAAGAAACTGAGTATTATCTGACAGAATTGAAGGGGTGTCAATACTTTTGGCCACAACTGTATATCATAGTAAAATCAGCTATCATTAATGAGTGAGCTCAAAAGGTGAATACATGAATAAAAATTGTGGGGGGCGCCATTCCATATGGATTAACTATATTTTAAAAAACAAAAGTGTAGATAAGACCTATGGCTGGCTTCACACCACAGTGTGATCCGGTCTGGGGCTGTCCGGGATGACCCTGACAGCCCCGGACCGGATCTGCACACAGAACCGGAGGGCCAAATGTGCCCTCCGGTCCTGTGTGCAGCCGGATGCTGCTAATTGCAGCCACAGCTGCTGATTTTTCAAGACCGCGGCTAGTCGCGGTCCTGAAAGAACAGCGGCATGCAGCCGCCAGTGTCCGCTTGCCGGATCCTCCCAGAGCGGGGCAATCCGGCCCCATAGGCTCCTATGTTAGGGAGCGCCGGATTGCCCCGGATACGGGAGGATACGGCCGAATCCACGATCCGGCAAATGGGGAGATTTTTCACCCCGGACAAAAAAATGATGCAAGCATCATTTTTGTGTCCGAAGAGAATAATCTGTATTCCCCCGGAGTGATGGAACCCGATGGCAGAGAGCTGCCATCCGGCTCCATCCGGCCCCATAGGCTGCTATGGGTCCAAAAAGCGGTCCAGGGCTGTCTGGTTTACACCGGACAGCCCCGGATCCAAAAAAAAAAACATGGTGTGAAGCCAGCCTATGAATGAGGAGAAACCATTGAGAAAAATGTGAGAACAGATCGCAAATATATGAATGGAGCAACTCACTGGGAATGAACCATGCGTTTATGAATAAAGTAGACTCATTGAGAAAAAGATCATTGATAAACCCTCATTTAGGTATGTGCAGAGAATAGATCACAAGTATATGAATGGGGCCAACAATGAAACAGTGCAATAAATGGAAACATTTAGTGTAATTCCGTATGCCAAGCAGGAAGATTATGTGTGTGATTAGCTTGCTACAATGTTGGTCCATAGAACCTGTGTATTTGTGATAGATAGTGTTGGGTAGGTGCAATTAGTTTGCGCTAGATGAAGCCACGATATATTTATCTACTCAAAAATGCAGTGTCTCCCATAATGGTGTATAATATCAGAAAGATGACTTGACTGATGGTAATGTATCGATCTATGGGATTGATCTTGTGTTCTTGTAAAGAGTTGTAGAGATAGGGTATTGTATGGTTGTGCTAGCCACAATGTTGATGTTCTGCAGGATGTGTAAAATAGATGTCACTTTGAATACTGGTATCTTTAATATGCGACATTCCTAATGGTTAAACACATAAAGGGGGTTAAATCATGACAGTGTTACCCAGTGGCGTAACTT
The DNA here is from genome assembly GCA_033576535.1 of Allobates femoralis. NCBI lineage: Eukaryota > Metazoa > Chordata > Amphibia > Anura > Aromobatidae > Allobates > Allobates femoralis. Next base: position 340,419,977 of record JARQOC010000003.1, read on the forward strand.
CAGACCCTGGGGCCCCGATGCGAAAGCTCCAACGGGGCCCCCAATTATTGCAAATCTTTAATAGTATTAATCTTTTCTATGGGCCAAAGGGACTTTTGGGGCCCCCCTAGGCTGCAGGGCATGGGTGCGATCGCAACTCCTGCACCTGTTGTAGTTACTCCCCTGGTGTTACCTTTATATAGTAGAAAAAATAGTGGAAAAAAAATAAGGAACATAAAATATATTGTATTATGCCAAGAAAAAAGGATTTAATATGATGTAAGGGTACAATGGGGAAATCACAACTATTAGGTTGGATCTATGGAGCATAATGCTGAATTGAAGTTGAAAACCACTAGATAACAAAGTGTAATTTATCAAATGTATATAGTAGTGTGATTAGATGTAAGACACAGGTTGAGCGTCAGAATGGACTTAGTTATTCATCGTTCGATTTTTTTGTGTCTCCATGTCACCCTGAATGGAATGAATGGAAGAGGCATGTATTGGCATCTGTAAAACCGTCCATGATGAAAAACGGACTGAGGCGAAAGCAAAACCGTAAAATTCTCATTGCATCCAGAAGCATATATCAATAAAATATATACCGTATACACTCGCGTATAAGCCGAGTTTTTCAGCCCAAAAATTGGGCTGAAAAGTACCCCCTCGGCTTATACGCGAGTACACAGGCCGCCCGCCCACCCGCCACCATCAGTATACATGTGCCCCCCCCCCATCAGTATCCAGGGCCCCCCCTTGCAGGCCAAACCTGTAAAGTAAAAGCATTATACTTACACCCGTGACCGCCGCCGTCCCCGCTCTGCACCGCGCTCCTCCATCTTCTTCCGTCTTCCTCCTCGGTCGCCCAGGCAATGACGTCATTGCCTGCGACAGAGGAGGAAGACGGAAGAAGGTGGAGGAGCGCGGTGCAGAGCGGGGTAAGTATAATGCTTTTACTTTACAGGTTTGGCCTGCAAGGGGGGGTCCCTGGATACTGATGGGGGGGCACATGTATACTGATGGTGGCGGGCGGCCTGTATACCCGTGGGGCTGCTGCTATATATAACACTGGGGCTGCTGCTATATATACACCACTGGGGCTGCTGCTATATATACACCACTGGGGCTGCTGCTATATATACACCACTGGGGCTGCTGCTATATATACACCACTGGGGCTGCTGCTATATATACACCACTGGGGCTGCTGCTATATATACACCACTGGGGCTGCTGCTATATATACACCACTGGGGCTGCTGCTATATATATGTGGCGCCCCTGCGGGTATTAGCCACAGTATAAGATCATAATAGTTGCACTCACTTAGAAAGCCATGCCACTGCACTACCACCTTTGGCCAGAAGGGGGAGCTCCAGAGACACCAGAGACTTCCTGTCACATCGCCATTGGACTCGGTGGCTGGTGTTCCTGCCTCGGCCGCTGGGAGGAGCCGGATTCCTTCGGCTGGTGGCGCCGGTGATAGGAGGGCCTTGTCCTCATATGGAACCGCTCCCGCGACGTCTGCCTCTGTCGCTGAGCGCCGCTGTGTTTCCCCTCTGGGTGGTGTTGGTCGCAGAGGAAAGGGCCCTGCAGAGGTGTCCGTTAGGCGCAGCCTGCGTTCTTCTGTCAGAGGAGGCGTGGGTGGAGCCAGTCATGCATCTCCATCTGGCCTGGATCTAGGGGCGGTCCGGATGAGGTCATCAGGTTGTGAGCTCCAGCCTATGGGAGGTAGCCGTGCCCTTCAAGTACATTGGAGCCTGGCTTGCAGGCCGCCAGATATAGTTTTGGTTCCCCAGTGATAGTGTGTGTTTAGTTTCGTGTCTGACCTTGCCTGGATTTCTGACTCTGCCTCTGCCTATTGATTTTGTACCTCAGCTGCTCTCTTGGTTTTGCCCTTGACCTTTGCCTGGATTTCTGACTCTGCCTCTGCCTATTGATTTTGTACCTCAGCTGCCCTCTTGGTTTTGCCCTTGACCTTTGCCTGGATTTTTGACTCTGCTACTGCCTGACGTTTTTGTACCTTCGCTCCCTCTCGGTTTTGACTCGGACATCTGACTTCGTTTTTCGGGTCTTGATTTTCCCTGGCGACCTCCCTGGCTCTGTTGCTCATATAGGCAGCTACCCCCTGGGCTCCGCTATAATTCCAGATCCCTGTATAGGGGTTAAGGGTCTCGGGGTTTCTCGGGGTGCTGCCTACCAGCAGCTCGGCCTCACAGCGGATGGTCGTCACACTTCCCTAGAGATAAAACACTGGTCTGAGGTAAATTTTCAGACAGTTGGAGCCAGGAGCTCAGAGTGACAGGAGCTGCATTGAGTTCCTGAGGACTGACTGACAATTTCCAGGGCCAAGCCATCGGTCTGAGGAGGAGAAAACTGATAAGAGGAACACTTTCAGAATCGGGTAGCATCATTATCTACCCTAGATAAAAAGCGCAGATACGGATACCGGATCCGTGGCTGCATTAGTTATATACAATACAGCAACCGGAAAAACGTGAGGTAACAACAAGCTTCACAGGGCCAGACACAGCAACATACTAAGAGTTCAGCAGTACTCCCGGAGGGGGTAAGCAGAGAGAGACAAAGGACTCAAGTTGCCTGTTGAGTGGGACCCAGAGAGGACAGATTTGGGCCGGCAGCGAGTTCACACACGGCAGCAGGGCCACATAGACAGCGCAAGCAGGAGGTAAAGGACCCGGTGGGGCCTGAGCAACTGAACCCCTATTGCAGACTCCGGAGACGGGACTTGTTGTATTATAGTTTGGTTGAAAGTAAACCAGTTAAACCTCATCTGTGCCTCAGCCTCTGATTTAACAGCTACCATCTATCCAGGATTGGGACCATCACCGCTGAGAGAATTTGCTGTGAATCAAGTAAGTGTCTGTGTCCTTAACATCTCCTCACCATACTTCCATCTTCATCCATCATTAACTTTAACATCACCTGTCTAGGGGACCCTACAGCCCTACCCGGAAAAGGGCTATACCATCTCAGCTGCCTCTCACCATCATCCCCTGGCCAGTACAAGGCAGCGGTGGCCATATATAGCCACATTATTCCGGGTGGCGTCACGACAATAACATCTACAAACTTTATAAATTATATAAACTTCTAAATCCCCTGTAAATACCCCCTTTTAGGAGTGTGCCAGCCTGGGGCCACGGCCTGGGTCCAGCCACCAGTGACTCCCCCAAGGAAAGGGACCCTGCGCCGGTATCCCGATCCCCTAAGCTGGGCGGCACATCTCTCTTTGGCGTCACGAACAGGATCTACCGTGCCTGGTTAAATCGGGTACTGTGTGCCGTGATTAATGCCGAAAATTGTGAGAAAATCCGAGAAAAATTGACTTTTTTTTTTATTTTTATCAAAAAGTGATTTTCCCATTGGAAACCATTGAAATAGACTTTTCCCCATTGACTAACATTGAAACAAAATGGCCGCCAGCCTCTGAGGTAAAATTGCATCATCACTAATTACCTCATAACTGCCACAGCACGAGACTGCTATTTGAACTGTGTCATAGCCCTGAGCTCTGATCTGACTGAAAAATTTCAGATTCCGCCATTACTGAGCTCGCGGCGAGCAGAAGCAGCAGGGGGCGTGTCTTTGTGGGCGGCACCAAGCTGAGAGCTCTGACGTCGGCAAAAGGGGAAAACCAATCCTGCTGCACAGCGGAACGATTATACGCCATCCCGACGGAAGCAGAGGACCGGAAGGGTCCGGATTAACTAAGGGGGCGCAACATGTCGCTGCACGGAGACGCCGAAACACCCGGCGACACATATGCAGCTGAAGCACAAAACAGAGCGCTCAGCAGCACAGCGGCGCAAGGTGCAGCGCCCATTATGCCGATGTTGATGCCATATACCCCAGGTGCTCCATGGCTTCCAGTGTATGAAGGTAAGCCTAATACTTTTGATGATTTTAAAGAAAAACTGCTGGCCTATTTAAACATGTTTCCAATGGCAGAAGCTCAGCGTGTCGGTTTGCTGATGGCACAGTTAAGTGGTAATGCCAAGCGAGAAGTCACAGCATGGTCCGCTGATCTAAAAGACACTGCTGAGCATATTCTAGCTGGATTAAAGGCAGTATTTGAAACTACTGCTGGTAGCAAAGCAAAGACCAAATTCTTCAATTGCAAACAAAAGGCCAATGAGAGTGTGAGAGACTTTGCCCTGAATTTACAGGAGGCCCTTAAAGCGCTTACACTGGCTGAACCAATGTTTAACACTGGCGCTGATAAATTGCTAAAAGATCAATTCATTGAGGGACTATTAACCCCTTCTCATCGAGGGCATGCGAGTATGCTGACTTTCAAGGACCCTGAAGTGACATTTGCCCAGTTAAAGGAGAGCGCTATTCGTCTCCAGCAGGCAGAGGCACTTTGGGATCAGGATCCTGAGCAATCCATTACAGAAACCCCTCAACAACAGAGAATGCCAGTGACATCAGTTAAGCCCCTGGAGGCCAGTGTTAATGATGCTTTCCAGCAAAAGCTTGACTCTCTAACAGACATTGTCACCTCAATGGCTAAAACCATGCAGGAAATGAGAGAATCACAGACTACATCCAAGATGGAGTTGGCGAACCGCAGAGAGGATATTCCCTGGATGAGACCCCAGAGATACCCAGCATGGAGAGGACGACCCAACGACTGTTACCAGCTGGATGGACAGCCTATTTGCCGCTGTTGCCGGAAGCCAGGCCACATCGCCCGCAATTGTGATTTAAACAAGGATCCCCTGGGAATGCGGGCCGCTTCGCAGGAGTGAACTTTCAAGGCCCAACATCAGGGACGTCGCTATGCATTAAGAATCGGGGCTGGAGCCCCGATTCTTACACATAGAGCCCCGAATCTCGCCGGCAGTCAGACCCAGGGCTTTTTTTGTACTGGAATATCTGCTGCCGCCCCCCGCGGGTCATCGCGCCCTCCCACCTCACCTCACTAGCAGCAGTAGTGCTGCACTGCTGGTGCATGACGCTGGCTGAGGTCGGTGAGCGGCAGGAGGATCATAGCATTGCGCGGGGATAGATGCCGGGTGGAACAGGAGGACCTGCCATGACGTCACGCACACGTGGGCGCCGGGCGGAGCTACGTTTTGCCCGGGAAGAAGAACTGCCGCATTAGGACGAACTGGGACTGACCTTAAGGTACATGGAACATGGGGATGTGTGCAGAGGACGAGGGGGTGTGCAGAGGACGAGGGGGTGTGCAGAGGATGATGGGTGGGTGCAGAGGACGATGGGGGGTGCAGAGGACGATGGGGGGTGCAGAGGACGAGGGGGGTGCAGAGGACGAGGGGGATGTGCAGAGGACATGGGGGTGTGCAGAGGACGAGGGGGGTGTGCAGAGGACGATGGGGGTGCAGAGGACGATGGGGGGTGCAGAGGACGAGGGGGTGCAGAGGACGAGGGGGATGTGCAGAGGACATGGGGGTGTGCAGAGGACGAGGGGGGTGTGCAGAGGACATGGAGGGGTGTGCAGAGGACATGGGGGTGCGCAGAGGACGAGGGGGGTGTGCAGAGGACATTGAGGGGTGTGCAGAGGACATGGGGGTGTGCAGAGGACGAGGGGGGTGTGCAGAGGACATGGAGGGGTGTGCAGAGGACATGGGGGGTGTGCAGAGGACGAGGGGGGTGTGCAGAGGACATTGAGGGGTGTGCAGAGGACATGGGGGTGTGCAGAGGATGAGGGGGGTGTGCAGAGGACATGGAGGGTTGTGCAGAGGACATGGGGGTGCGCAGAGGACGAGGGGGGTGTGCAGAGGACATTGAGGGGTGTGCAGAGGACATGGGGGTGCGCAGAGGACGAGGGGGGTGTGCAGAGGACATTGAGGGATGTGCAGAGGACATGGGGGTGTGCAGAGGACGAGGGGGGTGTGCAGAGGACGAGGGGGGTGTGCAGAGGACATGGAGGGGTGTGCAGAGGACATGGGGGTGCGCAGAGGACGAGGGGGGTGTGCAGAGGACATTGAGGGGTGTGCAGAGGACATGGGGGTGTGCAGAGGATGAGGGGGGTGTGCAGAGGACGAGGGGGTGTGCAGAGGACGACGGGTGTGTAGAGGACCAGGGGGGTGTGCAGAGGACATGGAGGGGTGTGCAGAGGACGAGGGAGGTGTGCAGAGGACATGGAGGGGGGGTGCAGAGGACATGAAGGGGGGGGTGCAGAGGACATGGTGGTGCACAGCACGGAGCTGAGGACATGGTGGTACACTGTGCACAGCACGGAGCTGAGGACATGGTGGTACACTGTGCACAGCACGGAGCTGTGGACATGGTGGTACACTGTGCACAGCACGGAGCTGTGGACATGGTGGTACACTGTGCACAGCACGGAGCTGGGGACTTGGTGGTACACTGTCTCCCGCCACCTTAAAATCGGTCTATTTCTCATCCAGGAGAGTCGGATGAGTTACATCCGTTATTTGGTCCGTTTCTCAACTGCTGTGCTAGTGGACAACATTTCTCTCAGATCACATCCGTGTGCAATCCGTGTTTTTCTCAGCAGCTATTACTGTATAATCATTTACAGGAACATTTTGCAGTGTTCTCAGCTGCAGAATGAGAATGTATCCGTGAAAAAAACAGATGCCTCTCGGACGGTCAGTGTGCGGTATGTGATTTTGTCGGACCTGTAGACTTGCATTGGTGAGTCTCGCCCGGGAATCGCAGACTGTCGCAGCATGTTGTGACTTTTTTCTCATCCTGAATCTGGATGAGAAAAAAGCGTCCGACACTCGTCATTGTGCTCTCAGAGATTGACTGCAATGCGAGAAAATCACACATTGCTCTCATCAGAGTTTCACAGCCAGTGTGTCCGTACCCTAATACTAAAATCCATACTGGTATGGGGAGGATTTATGGCTCAGTTAGTGCACACTCCATACTTCTTGTTATTAACCAGTTAATGCTCTCTTGTCCACCACACTGCAGTGTCAAAAGAGGACGACAGCGAGACAGACAGCAACACGGCATCAGAGAGCCCCTGACCTCCAAATAGAAGATCCTCAGATCCCGGTATTGTGACATAATATTAAAAATAAAGTTTTTTTGCACTTATTTTACACTATGAACTCCATAACACGGCAGCGAAAATGCTAACCACTGAGACACCGTACAGTGCTAACCACTGAGCCACCGTATACAGTGCTAACCACTGAGCCACCATATACAGTGCTAACAACTGAGCCACCATATACAGTGCTAACCACTGAGCCACCATATACAGTGCTAACCACTGAGCCACCACATACAGTGCTAACCACTGAGCCACCATATACAGTACTAACCACTGAGTCACCGTATACTGTGCTAACCAGTGAGCCACCATATACAGTGCTAACCACTGAGCCACCGTACTGTGAGTGTATGCCTCCCCCCAGAAAATAAGACCGGGTGAAACGTTCGTAGCAAACATATTAATATATTAAATATATTAATCTTGCCCGGCCCCTGACGGCAGCCCGCCTCCAACCCCACCCCCACCTCAGCTCTGAGAGGCGTTCCAGGAATTATTTTTTTACAAAAAAAGCACTGGTCAGGGCAGAGGAGAAAGTGCAGACATGCCCGGCGTCAGCGTGTCTGCTCGGCACGGCTCTCGCACAGTAGCTCAGCCGTTGCCACCCCTGCATAGATCCCTGAATCGCGCTGTCAGGGAAGAGGAGAAAGTGCAGACATGCCCGACGTGTCTGCTCTCTCTCGCTGTGTGGCGGCACGGCTCTCACAGACTCAGACACACAGTACCGTAGCTCACAGAGAGCCGTCGCCGCTGGAGTCCCGCCCAGTGCCACTCACATGACCTGGCTGCACGTGACCGATGACATCACGACCGTGCAAGTCCTGCAGCCAGGTCAGCAGAGTCAGACTCTGTAGAATTAATTGTTGTGCTCTGGGCTGGGCTGGCTGCCAGTTAGGAAGAGGGGGGCTCCCAGCTCAGTGCAACCTGCTGGGACCTGCCTTATTGAGGTAAGAATAGGGGGCACCTGGGGCAGGACATAGGGGCCAGTGGCCACAGACGTTACACAGGCAGCAGTGCAGGGGGCCAGCCAGGGGCACACTGGCCACAAGGGCTCACAGGAAGGACCCACCGGACCCTCAACCACCTCTAGTGGTAAGGACAGGCGGGAACCTGTTAAAAATATGAATCCCACCCTTGCAGCTGCCGCTCACTGGACCTGCCGCGGCGAAATTCATGCACTGTAAAATCACGGCATTAACGTCAGAAAAGCGCTCATGTGAAAGTAGCCTTAGGATTACTTGGATGTTGGCCTAATACTGTTATATTTTGTGTATTTATTGAGTGCATGTTGGCAACCTCTATAATGTTTTAAAGCATTAAAACTGTTAATATTATATATGTAGAGTGTCACTGGTTATTAAAGCACATTTTACTTGGGTTTTATTTAAATTTATTCCGAAAAATGCAGCTCAGTGGGCCCGAGCCCCGGATGTTTTTTGACCCTAGCAACGCCCCTGCCCAACATCCTGGCACGACAAGTACGTCGGAGGACGTCCCATTATCCCCATTGTGCTGGACGGTATTCCCCTCAATGCCTTGTTGGACACTGGTTCCCAGATTTCATCTCTACCACATATCCTTTATAAGAGGTACTGGGCAGATTCAGACATTGATAAAAGACCATCTAATGTTGAGCTAAGTATATATGCTAGTAATGGAAAATTGGTACCGCAAGTAGGATTTAGAGAGATGACCATTAAGATTGGTAGAGCAGAATTAAAAAATCAGGGTATCATAATTGTTGATGTTAACCGACGGGAACCTTTTGTATTGGTAGGTATGAATGTTTTAGAAAATTGTTTTTCCGAGGTTATTACTGTTTTACAGCAATTTGCGGAAACTGCCCAATCCTGCCAGCAGAGAATTCTCCGGAGAGAGATAAAAGCATTGGTGCTGAAGCAACAAGTAAAGGTTGCAGGTGGAGAAATCGGCAGTGTGAGGGTAAGTGACCCAACTCCTATAGTAATACCTCCAAAAACTGAAATGCTGGTATGGTGTAGAGCAGCCATTGGTATTAAAGGACGAGATTACCAAGCCTTGGTAGAGCCTGTGTACACTGATAGTAGACCCACGATATTAACGGCTAGAGGAATAGTCGAGGTACACAGGGGAAGAGTGCCCATACGTCTTTTGAATTGTGGAGAGGAAGAGGTCACTTTACCAAGGTACGCTACAATGTCCAAGCTATACACTGTTGACAACAATGCCATCATAGCCATTGGGCCCTTGAATCCATCATGTCAGGCGGACGACAATGGTTCAAGTGGAGAATTAGAAGATTGGTGTCAGCAGCTGCATATAGGTACAGATTCAACACCTACCCACCAAAAACAAGGGGTGTACCGACTAGTAGAAGAATATGAACGGGTCTTCAGTAAACACCCATTAGACTTCGGACAGATTAAAGGGGTAGAACATACAATTCCTACCGGTAACCACCCACCAATAAAAGAGAGATATAGACCCATACCGCCCGCTCATTATCAATGTGCTAAAGACATGCTGAGGGAGATGAAACACGCCTGGGTAATAAGAGACAGTTGTAGCCCCTTGGCAGCCCCTCTGGTAATAGTTAAAAAGAAAGACGGAACCATGAGAATGTGCGTAGACTACCGGCAGATTAATCACATTACCCATAAAGACGCCTACCCCTTACCTAGAATTGAAGAGTCATTAGCCGCTTTAAGATCTGCTAACTATTTTTCCACCTTAGACTTAACAAGTGGGTATTGGCAAGTCCCTGTGGCTGAGGAAGATAAAGAGAAGACAGCGTTTACCACACCGATGGGTCTCTGTGAATTTAATTGTATGCCGTTCGGACTCTGCAACGCACCCGATTGATGGAATGCTGTCTCGGACACAAGAACTTTGAAACCGTCCTTCTGTACCTAGATGATGTAATAGTCTACTCAAAGACTTACGAACAACATCTACAAGACCTAGCAGAAGTGTTCGAGGCCTTATCCCGGTATGGTATGAAGATCAAGCCATCAAAATGTCACCTTCTAAAGCCAAAGGTACAATACCTGGGACACGTTGTAAGTTCAGAAGGAGTAGCACCGGATACCGAGAAAGTAACCGCAATAAGGGATTGGCCAAGACCTACCAGCGTGAAACAGGTGAGGCAATTCCTGGGACTGGTGGGCTACTATCGTAGATTTATCCAAGGGTTCACCAAGCTAGCAGCACCTCTACAAGACATCCTGGTAGGGCAGTCGAAGAAGTCTTCAAATCGCAATCCTCCTTTCCAGTGGAGTGATGAGAGGGAAGATTCTTTTGAAAAGTTGAAGAAGGCATTGACCGGAGAAGAAGTTCTGGCATACCCCGATTACCATCAACCTTTCATCCTTTACACAGATGCCAGTAATGTGGGACTGGGAGCAGTACTATCTCAGAAGCAAGGAGGCAGGAGAAAGTCATCGCCTTTGCAAGTAGAAAGCTCCGGCCTACTGAAAGAATTCCTGAAAATTACAGCTCCTTCAAGTTAGAACTACTGGCAGTAGTCTGGGCTGTGACTGAGCGTTTCAAACACTACTTGGCAGCTGCAGAATTCACCGTCTATACTGATAACAACCCATTGACCCACCTGGATACAGCCAAGCTAGGTGCGCTGGAACAGCGATGGATAGCCCGGCTGTCTAATTACAACTTCGTGATCAAGTATAGAGCAGGCCGAAAGAATGGAAATGCAGACGCCTTATCCCGGATGCCGCACTTGAGAGACGTGGAAGAAGAACCGGTAGAACTTGAAGAAATTGAACTACCCGCCTTCCATCGTCCCAAGGTAGGACAGTATCAATCCAGTGCCTACCAGAAACATCAACAGGTGAATCTCAACCCATTAGCACACCACAGATGGGCTGACACTCAAGACAGCAATCCAGCTGTGAAGTTGGTGAAAGAACTGCTGACTGAGCAAAGTGCGTATCCCAATGAAAATGCACCGAAAGAGACACATCAACTCTGGAAAGAGAGAGGCAAAATGTTCCTGTACCAAGGAAAGCTGTGCAGAAGATATACCAATCCAAAGACGCATGAGGTAGTATGGCAGATCATTGTGCCTAAACAAGATGTAAAAATGGTCCTAGAAGCTTATCACAATGGTGCTGGTCACTTCGGGTGGAAAAAGCTAGAAGTACTTTTAAGAGAAAGATTCTACTGGGTTGGAATGAGAAGATCAATTGAAGAATGGTGCAGAAACTGTGGTCCGTGCAACCTCAGAAGAAAAGATCTAAAAAACCAAAGAGCACCACTCCAGCCTATAGTTACCAAGCAACCACTTGAGCTCGTAGCAATAGACCACGTGAAATTGACACCAAGCCGGTCCGGCTATGTCTATGCTTTAACCATCGTGGACCATTACTCACGCTTCCTGGTAGTAGTGCCCGTGAAAGATCTCACTGCAAAGACAGCAGCTAAGGCGTTCCAGACATACTTTTGCAGACCTCATGGATATCCGGAACAAGTACTCGCAGACCAAGGTACAGCATTTGAATCAGAGATCTTCAGAGAATTTTGCAATATGTATGGCTGCAAGAAGATCCGTACAACAGCCTATCATCCGCAAACAAATGGCTTATGCGAAAAAATGAACCATATTGTAATCGATCTCTTAAAGACTTTACCAGAAACAGAGAGAAACCTATGGCCAGAGAAATTGCCTGACTTGGTAGACCTCTATAACAATGTCCCGGTAAGCTCCACAAACTGTACCCCAGCTTACCTTATGCGTGCAAGACCTGGCAAGCTACCGATAGATCTAGAAATGGGTATTGTAAAACCTGACGCAGAAGTGCAGGATTCCGACTGGGACTCCCTACGCCAACAACAATATCGCCAAGTGCAAGAATGCGTAGAAAGGAATCTCCAGAAAACTAGAGAAAGACAAGAGCAATACTTCAACCAGAATGCTCTAGCAACCCCATTAAAACCTGGTGATCAAGTGCTCAAGAGAAACCGTCGCACTAATAAACTGGACAATCAGTGGGAATCCGTCCCATATACAGTTTTACCAATGAGAGTGAACAATCCTAAAATGTGTCTTATAAGCAAAGATGGTGGATTAACATCAGTACTAGTGTCAAGAGACAATCTAAAACTATGTCCAGAGACATTGAAAGAAAAAGAAGTCATTCAACATGAACCAGAAGTTATTCAACCAGTACCGGTTCAACCTGTTAAAGAAAAAGAAGAAGATGGAGTACATCATACCTATCTAGGAGACTTTCCTAAAACCTGGCCAACCTACAATGGTGCAGTAGTAGTTCCCATGATGGCCTTCTATCAAACACCAGACCCTGTACCACAAGAAGTCCCAAGACAGGAAGAACAAATTCCTAGTAATAATAGTCCTGGACATGGTGGAATTGCCAATCCCACAAATGTGGAATTATCCCTAGCAGAACCAGAAGTACTTACTAGGTATACGTCCACTCACACCATCACATTGAGTACACCCAGTACACAAGCGTTACGCAGATCACAGCGTAGTACTCAGGGTCAATTACCAGCAAGATATGCAGACTACCAAATGTAAATAGATATTTCAACCAGAAATATCTGAAAGGAACTTGTTTAGTTGTTAATTAGTAGTTATTAGATGTAACGTTAAAAAGCTCAGTACCTACAGAGACTATTCTGTATGAACTACTTGCATATTCTTGAACTCTTTTCTTCATTTATCAGCCCGGAGGCGGTAAATTAAAGCTCCGGAAAGACTGCTTTTTGAACATTCTTAAGTTTATTCATAAACTTTGTTGGAAAAATGGACGCTAAGTGCAGTGCCTTTCCTAACAAATAAATAGCCCTCAAGGACAGAGCTGTATTAATGGACGCTATTTGAAGTGACTTTTTACAAGACTCTATTTTTTAAACTTGAGTGGTTTTTGTAACTTTTTATTTTTTTTTTAAGACTCTATCAATATTATCTGTTATATCTTATGTTTATTGTCCCACAGTCCCGGAGTACTGTTCTTAACTAAGGGGGAATGTGGCGCCCCTGCGGGTATTAGCCACAGTATAAGATCATAATAGTTGCACTCACTTAGAAAGCCATGCCACTGCACTACCACCTTTGGCCAGTAGGGGAGCTCCAGAGACACCAGAGACTTCCCTAGAGATAAAACACTGGTCTGAGGTAAATTTTCAGACAGTTGGAGCCAGGAGCTCAGAGTGACAGGAGCTGCATTGAGTTCCTGAGGACTGACTGACAATTTCCAGGGCCAAGCCATCGGTCTAAGGAGGAGAAAACTGATAAGAGGAACACTTTCAGAATCGGGTAGCATCATTATCTACCCTAGATAAAAAGCGCAGATACGGATACCGGATCCGTGGCTGCATTAGTTATATACAATACAGCAACCGGAAAAACGTGAGGTAACAACAAGCTTCACAGGGCCAGACACAGCAACATACTAAGAGTTCAGCAGTACTCCCGGAGGGGGTAAGCAGAGAGAGACAAAGGACTCAAGTTGCCTGTTGAGTGGGACCCAGAGAGGACAGATTTGGGCCGGCAGCGAGTTCACACACGGCAGCAGGGCCACATAGACAGCGCAAGCAGGAGGTAAAGGACCCGGTGGGGCCTGAGCAACTGAACCCCTATTGCAGACTCCGGAGACGGGACTTGTTGTATTATAGTTTGGTTGAAAGTAAACCAGTTAAACCTCATCTGTGCCTCAGCCTCTGATTTAACAGCTACCATCTATCCAGGATTGGGACCATCACCGCTGAGAGAATTTGCTGTGAATCAAGTAAGTGTCTGTGTCCTTAACATCTCCTCACCATACTTCCATCTTCATCCATCATTAACTTTAACATCACCTGTCCAGGGGACCCTACAGCCCTACCCGGAAAAGGGCTATACCATCTCAGCTGCCTCTCACCATCATCCCCTGGCCAGTACAAGGCAGCGGTGGCCATATATAGCCACATTATTCCGGGTAGCGTCACGACAATAACATCTACAAACTTTATAAATTATATAAACTTCTAAATCCCCTGTAAATACCCCCTTTTAGGAGTGTGCCAGCCTGGGGCCACGGCCTGGGTCCAGCCACCAGTGACTCCCCCAAGGAAAGGGACCCTGCGCCGGGTATCCCGGTCCCCTAAGCTGGGCGGCACATATACACCACTGGGGCTGCTGCTATATATACACCACTGGGGTTGCTGCTATATATACACCACTGGGGCTGCTGCTATATATAAACCACTGGGGCTGCTGTTGTATATACCACTGGGGCTGCTGCTGTATATACCATTGGGGCTGCTGCTGTATATACCACTGGGGCTGCTGCTGTATATACCACTGGGGCTACTGCTGTATATACCATTGGGGCTGCTGCTGTATATACCACTGGGGCTGCTGCTGTAACACTGCTGGGGCCTGTATATACCACTGGGGAGGCCTGTATACCACACTGCTGGGGGCTGTATACCTGTGCTGAGGTCCACCCTCGGCTTATACACGAGTCAATAGGTTTTCCCAGGTTTTGGGGGCAAAAGTAGGGGGGTCGGCTTATACACCGGTCGGCTTATACACGAGTATATACGGTATATATATTTGGAACTCTTAATTGGGACATTAATAATGTTAAAAAAAGAAGAATCATTTCACAATATACTGAATGCTAAAAAATAATAAATAAAAATTGTATGAATAAGGATATATATATGAAAAAATATATTTTTATTTTTTCAATTTTTATATATATATCTAAAAATTAGTAATGGAGGCATTATTTAAAAACATCTTTTACCAGGAAGAAACCAAGTCTGTAGGAACATGTTCACACCGCCATCATATTTGGAGACAAAAAGCTAAATGCGACCAAAAACAACAGTACACTGCAGTAAAAGTATTAAATGCAAGTGCAGTATAAAAAGAGTATAACAAATACAGGGTACTTAGTCCATCCGTTTTTTTGCGCAAAAAAAGTTATTTCAAGCCACGTCACTAACTTCAAAGTGTACCCATCTCTGACGCGGTCCTAACTGTTGTATTAAAAACCTGACTAGTGTGTATACTTACTAGTGAGCAGGAGCCAGCAAGACCTGTGTCTGAAATGGACTGGAGGCGACGAGGCTATATGTGTACAGGGCCCAGAGAGGGGCGGGAACTCCATCTCTTGCAAAGCAAGAGGCAACTTAATTAGAAACAAATGAGTCCTGCACACAGAGAACAAGTCTGTAGGAACATGTTCACACCGCCATCATATTTGGAGACAAAAAGCTAAATGCGACCAAAAACAACAGTACACTGCAGTAAAAGTATTAAATGCAAGTGCAGTATAAAAAGAGTATAACAAATACAGGGTACTTAGTCCATCCGTTTTTTTGCGCAAAAAAAGTTATTTCAAGCCACGTCACTAACTTCAAAGTGTACCCATCTCTGACGCGGTCCTAACTGTTGTATTAAAAACCTGACTAGTGTGTATACTTACTAGTGAGCAGGAGCCAGCAAGACCTGTGTCTGAAATGGACTGAAGGCGACGAGGCTATATGTGTACAGGGCCCAGAGAGGGGCGGGAACTCCATCTCTTGCAAAGCAAGAGGCAACTTAATTAGAAACAAATGAGTCCTGCACACAGAGAACAAGTCTGTAGGAACATGTTCACACCGCCATCATATTTGGAGACAAAAAGCTAAATGCGACCAAAAACAACAGTACACTGCAGTAAAAGTATTAAATGCAAGTGCAGTATAAAAAGAGTATAACAAATACAGGGTACTTAGTCCATCCGTTTTTTTGCGCAAAAAAAGTTATTTCAAGCCACGTCACTAACTTCAAAGTGTACCCATCTCTGACGCGGTCCTAACTGTTGTATTAAAAACCTGACTAGTGTGTATACTTACTAGTGAGCAGGAGCCAGCAAGACCTGTGTCTGAAATGGACTGGAGGCGACGAGGCTATATGTGTACAGGGCCCAGAGAGGGGCGGGAACTCCATCTCTTGCAAAGCAAGAGGCAACTTAATTAGAAACAAATGAGTCCTGCACACAGAGAACAAGTCTGTAGGAACATGTTCACACCGCCATCATATTTGGAGACAAAAAGCTAAATGCGACCAAAAACAACAGTACACTGCAGTAAAAGTATTAAATGCAAGTGCAGTATAAAAAGAGTATAACAAATACAGGGTACTTAGTCCATCCGTTTTTTTGCGCAAAAAAAGTTATTTCAAGCCACGTCACTAACTTCAAAGTGTACCCATCTCTGACGCGGTCCTAACTGTTGTATTAAAAACCTGACTAGTGTGTATACTTACTAGTGAGCAGGAGCCAGCAAGACCTGTGTCTGAAATGGACTGAAGGCGACGAGGCTATATGTGTACAGGGCCCAGAGAGGGGCGGGAACTCCATCTCTTGCAAAGCAAGAGGCAACTTAATTAGAAACAAATGAGTCCTGCACACAGAGAACAAGTCTGTAGGAACATGTTCACACCGCCATCATATTTGGAGACAAAAAGCTAAATGCGACCAAAAACAACAGTACACTGCAGTAAAAGTATTAAATGCAAGTGCAGTATAAAAAGAGTATAACAAATACAGGGTACTTAGTCCATCCGTTTTTTTGCGCAAAAAAAGTTATTTCAAGCCACGTCACTAACTTCAAAGTGTACCCATCTCTGACGCGGTCCTAACTGTTGTATTAAAAACCTGACTAGTGTGTATACTTACTAGTGAGCAGGAGCCAGCAAGACCTGTGTCTGAAATGGACTGAAGGCGACGTGGCTATATGTGTACAGGGCCCAGAGAGGGGCGGGAACTCCATCTCTTGCAAAGCAAGAGGCAACTTAATTAGAAACAAATGAGTCCTGCACACAGAGAACAAGTCTGTAGGAACATGTTCACACCGCCATCATATTTGGAGACAAAAAGCTAAATGCGACCAAAAACAACAGTACACTGCAGTAAAAGTATTAAATGCAAGTGCAGTATAAAAAAGACACAGGTCTTGCTGGCTCCTGCTCACTAGTAAGTATACACACTAGTCAGGTTTTTAATACAACAGTTAGTTACCCTGTATTTGTTATACTCTTTTTATACTGCACTTGCATTTAATACTTTTACTGCAGTGTACTGTTGTTTTTGGTCGCATTTAGCTTTTTGTCTCCAAATATGATGGCGGTGTGAACATGTTCCTACAGACTTGTTCTCTGTGTGCAGGACTCATTTGTTTCTAATTAAGTTGCCTCTTGCTTTGCAAGAGATGGAGTTCCCGCCCCTCTCTGGGCCCTGTACACATATAGCCTCGTCGCCTTCAGTCCATTTCAGACACAGGTCTTGCTGGCTCCTGCTCACTAGTAAGTATACACACTAGTCAGGTTTTTAATACAACAGTTAGGACCGCGTCAGAGATGGGTACACTTTGAAGTTAGTGACGTGGCTTGAAATAACTTTTTTTGCGCAAAAAAACGGATGGACTAAGTACCCTGTATTTGTTATACTCTTTTTATACTGCACTTGCATTTAATACTTTTACTGCAGTGTACTGTTGTTTTTGGTCGCATTTAGCTTTTTGTCTCCAAATCTTTTACCAGGAAGTACAAATGAAATAATGGAGGTAGCATAAGTGTTGAAAGCTTATTTAAAGACATATTTTCCTGGGAAGGAATAACCGATAAATCGGCAATAGAATAATGGGGATTGTATTCTAGCAGGCAGATGATAAAATAGTCTCATCTGGTCTACTCGTAGTGCGCATGAGGATGTCAGAGGCTATGGTATTCCGAGGTGATAGGTGGTAAACTAGCGGGAACTATCAATATCGTAATCAGGAGGTGGAAAAGGCATGTGGGTTATCCGTATCAAAGGAACCAGAATGTTCACCTCCCATCAAGGTAGGAGGAAAAAAAAGATTACACTTGCCAGATGGCTGCTGCCACAGCACTTTACGGTACCTTCACACGCCGCAATCTTGCCTGGCAATCATAAAGGCGATATGTCGCCCCGGAACAATCGCCGTGAAATTGCCTCATAGTCGTGGCGTGTGTTTGGGGAATTTTGTGGCGATAAATCGCCTTTTGGCCGTCGCCTGATTCCTGAACAGTGCTCAGAAGTCAGCTGTAACCATGAAGGCGATATTTCTGTGTTGTGGCGTGTGAACCGGCGATAGTGATGGAAACAGTGCTGCCTAGGATTTCCCATAGGCGTGCCTCAACCGTTCTGTAGTCTACGCCCCGTCTGTGATGATTGGTGTTGGCTACTGTGTTCCCATTGGCTGACAGTTGACAGGGCGCCATATTTGAAGAGCTGTCCATTCAGCAACACACACATCTTCTATTGCATCATGTATTAGCCAGCCTTCCAAAGCAGGCTGCCCAATCGTAACACTGTGGCGTTGTCCAATGAGCGCGTATGGGGCGCGGTGTAAACCACTGTGGCACGTCTATTTCTTTGCCGCGCTGAACATGTACGCCCACATTGCCTTTGGAATTGCGGCGTGTGAAGCGGCGATGGAATGAGGCAAGATAGTTTCCGCTGTGGGTGAGGCGATTTCCGGGGCGACACATCGCCTTACTTTCAGGACGAGGTTGCGGCGTGTAATGCCGCCATCGGCGATCTAAGGCGACCATGAAAAACGTGCACACGCACATTAGATCGCCTCATATCACCAGGTGAGATTGCGGTGTGTGAAGGTACCTTTAGAGGTCTGAACACTTATCCTGAGCAAGCTGGTTTACTTGGACAGAACCTGCATAGGCTTTTGCTTCACCCTCCTCCAATAGTAATCTTTACGACGAGTCGTAAATACCAATGCTAAACTGGATGCATCTTCTCTTTTCCTTCTAGAACCTCTTTGTTTGAACCTACAGTCTTTTAATGTCGAATTTCACAAGACCCGTTCATGCCACAAACACATAATTCAAATTTTTAGATTATTCATATTTTTGCACATTTAATGATATGTCTGGTATATCTATGTAACACTCAGGAACATGGGAAATGAGTTCTGGCTTTCTGAACATCATAAATATGCCATATTTGGTATCAATATTCTCTGAATTAAATGAAAGTAAATATGAGGTGTGTATCATGGCTGTGGGCCCACTCCATACCCAGATATGAAAAATTAAGGTTTATTAAGCATGGTGAAAGAGGAGGGTCTCAGAGGAGCATCCCACCAGGGAGGGGAAAACTACGAGGGGGGGCTGCAGTTCACTGCCTTTATTAAAACTAAAGCATCCATGTTTGGGCTGATTTCACCCTGGGCATGGACACAACAGAACCCTTTCGCTGTGTGGAGGAATCATATCTTTCCGGGGAGCCGACCCCCCAACGGATCTAAGTTTGTCACCGCGTGGCTAGGTCTGGCAATTTCTTATTTTATTCCTTTTATTTTAATAACTGTCTATGTATATATGTACCTTGTCTCTTTTGTAATATTTTGTATATATTTTTATAAGCACTGCCAACTTTGGGAGTAAAATATTACAACTTACTAGTTTCGTTCTTCATGTTCTATGATGATCTGACACGCAACCCAGCTTTTACACGTTACCAGAGCAAGTGACTAATCCACCTTATAGAGATCAGTGGTGGCAGCATAACTTTTTGTGCTTATGTGATATTGTGGACCTGAGGGTGACTGGATCGAGGTATATATACGTTCCTAGCGGGAACTGGTGGTATTTATACATTCTGTCACATCATGTGCTGCAGTAGACAACATAAATTAGGGCAACTAGGCTTCTTTCTTTTCCTCTGGCAATACCGGATGTGACCAGCAGGATAAGGGGGTGCCAGAGAGCGGCAGGTCCTGACTAAGTCTTCGTAACAATTGGTGGCAGAGCGGTGGGGTCATAGAACATTAGTGATCTGGTTTGAGCAATCATTCCTCTGAGACAATACTGTATGTGTAGCAGTTACCCATACCTCTCTTCGTTTTTCTATCCTATTGGTTTGAAAATTATAGCCACAGTAGGGGCAAACTGGTACAAAGATTATAACAAGGAGGCTCTGGCCTGCCTGTGCAGATACAGACATTTAGACTTCTCCGGCAAAACCAAGAAGCAGATGCAGGAGCAAGCCCAGCACCTGAGCCAAGAGGATGGAGAATCCAGCAAAAGAAAGGCTTGTTGGTGCTGTTGCGCAGAGGTCAGTCAAAGCATTGATGGTGCTGCTGCTGAGGCCCCACCTGTGGATGAAAGCCAAGTCCTAGAAGAAGTTCCTGCAAAGGACCCACCTGTAGACGCACGCCGCGTCAGTGACTAGGGCAGCGTGGACCCCTGTCTGCAAATGGCCTTACAGTACTGTCCCGCCGAGGATTATCAAGGACGCTTGAGGCTCATTCAGCAATACCAGGAGGCTGCAGAGCGATGAGCTGAGGCCCAAGCCGAGCGAGAAGCTGCGAGAGTTGAGGCCCAAGCTCGGAGAGACCACGACCTGCTGACGCCCAGCTGGGAAGGCTGTAATCCACCCCACTGAACTGTGAATCGACTAGTTCAACAACCTTTAAGCCCCTTCCAGAGCATTTTCCTGTACTAGATGACAAAGGTGACCTGGACACTTTTCTGAGGGGTTTTGAAAAGACTTGTTTACAGTACCAGCTGCTGCGCGACCAGTGGGCCCGGTACCTAATTGCAGCGCTGAGAGAAAAAGCTCTAGAGGCGTTTGTGGGTCTTCCTCAAGAGCAAGACAGGGACTATGGTGACATCAAACAGGCCCTAATACAGAGGTTCCAGCTGACTCCTGAGAAGTACCGTAGAAAGTTCCGAAACCTTCAGAGTAGACCACTAGACAGTTTCAGTGATGTGGTGCACGGGCTCAGAACCACCTTTGAGCAGTGGGTCCAAGGACTAACAATGAAATCCTTCGATGCCCTAAAGAACCTTATGGTGAAGGACCAGTTCCTGCATCTTTGTCCAGTTGAGGTGCGACAGTTCGTGATGGATTGGGAGCCACCAGATGCAAACAAAGCAGTGCAGATCGCAGACACCTACGAGGCCAACCGGAGATCAGAGGTGCGGAAGACGGTTGTCACCAATGGTAAAGGGGGTAAGCCATTGACCATCATCCCTACCCCTGCCAGCCGACCTTCCAGAGGCCCTAGCTTACAGCTGACGCACTAAAGTGCTTTACATGTGGACAATCAGGATATGTGAGTGCCACTTGTCCGGAGAGGCAGAAGAATAACCCCCCATCTGAGGCCCCAGGGCCTAGTGCAGCTATTTATTTTGTGGGTGGTACGGGTGGGAGTTCCCGGGAGAACTCGCAGCCAGTCACGGTGGGCAACACCATCACTGTGGGGCTCAGGGATTCTGGCGCAGAACAAACACTCATCCGCCCTGAATACGTGTATCCTCATGAACTCATCTCTGAAAAGACACTGACTGTCACCGGTATTGGGGGTGAGCGCAGATCTGTGCCCATGGCCTGAGTTTATCTGGACTGGGGTGTGAGAAGAGGGTGGAGGGAGGTTGGAGTAACCAAGAATCTCCCCGCCAATGTGTTATTGGGAATAGATTTGGGGCGGTTGGTTGCACATTATGTCCCTGATAACCATCCCAGGTCTGATATGTCGGGTAATGTCAAGGTTGATAATGTGAAGGGTAATGTCAATGTTGATCATGTGAATGGTAATGTAAATGTTGATGATGTGCAGGGAAATGTCAATGTGTTGCCCGTCAATAAAGTAAATCCTGGTGTTAGGGAACTCAGTCATATCACACTGCAGGGTGATATTACTGAAAATCCCATGAAGGTAGCTGAAATCAGCACTAAGGGAGATGGAGGCAGGCATGGCAACCACAAGAGCAGTGGTTACGTGCCACCTGCCAAGGTCAAGACGGACTGTGATATGGCAGGTGCTAGCTGCTTCATGGCAAGTGCTGATCCGGAGGCATCACAGCATGATGGACCTCGTGGTGGAGGAAACCTCAGCGATGTGACGCCACGAGCTGGCATCGCCAAGGGTTTCCTCCACGGTGTAATGTTGGTTGCTAAGGTAGATGGTGGGAGGCATGAAGACCCAGAGGAACATGGTCCCATGCAGCTTGCCAGTGTCACGACGGACTGTGACATGGATGTGGGTAGCTGCCCCATGGTAAGTGCTGGGCCTGAGGCATCACAGCGTGATGGTCCTCATGATGGAGGAGGACTTAGCCATGCCATGCCATGAGCTGACATTGCTGAGAGACCCCTCCAGGTCATAGAACTTGTTGCTAAGGGAGACAGAGGCGGGCATGGCAACCACAAGAGCGGTGGTTACGTGCCACCTTCCAGTGTTACAACAGATTGTGACATGGCGGGTGCGAGCTGCTCCATCCTTAGGTGCCAGATTCCCAGCCCCACAGTCTGCATAAAGCATAAGACAACACAGGGCAGGATCTTAAAATTATTCCTAGGGGTCTGCGCTCTAATATTAGACCTAATCTCACGATGGGCAATGTCAATTTTTGCTCAAGATTGTCAGATCACCAATGAATATGCCATGGACACTATTCTTTTAAACAGTGAGTTCCTACAACAGGAGTTTAAAATCGTCCAAGATGGTATTTCGGTTATTATTACTAAACTACAATCCTTTTTAAGTGTACAGTGTTCATTTTAGGACATAGTCATATTTCAAAAGGCAAACATCAGAAATACTGTCTGATACCTGAGAAATGACAATGAGAATGGTCATATCTCAAACTCTGAGATCTGACAACTGAGAATTAACAACTGAGAATTGATTATAATACTTTATTTTTGATCCCTGTCCCTGGACACTTGGCAGATCAGAGTGTCAGTGATTTTCATACACAGAGAAGCCTGTGTGTATGTTTGGTCCTATAGTCAAAGAAAATCATTTCTTAGTGTTACCAAACTGTACAGTGGTTAAAGGGAATCTGTCAGGTCAAAAATCCATATGTAACTACTATAATTTTCTAATTCCTTTCTCTAAGCTCTCTATTCATGTATTTCTGTCATTTATACTTCCCTCCTATCCTCTGTAAACTTCAAAATAAAAGATTAAAGGAGACCTGTCACCCCCCAGGGCCAATTAAATTAAAAGTGCCACCTTTAGCAACGTCTATGCTGCATTTTGTGAAGGTGGCTATAATAACCCTACCCCCGGGACAGCTAAATAAAGACTTTATTAGCATAGATGGTGGGAAATGTAATAATTACTTTAGGTCCGGAAGTATGCTCCCTTTGTTGGACCTGAACACCCCGCTGGTCATTCTTCTCCTCTTGCCTCCGGGAGCCTCCTCTTTTGTCTTCCTAGTGACGTAGTCGGCGCCTGCGCAGATCCCTCAGTTCTCGAGCATGCTCCGTGAGCTCTGCCTGAGAACTAAGGTCACATGGTACATGTTGACCTTAATAAAAATGTATTGTTTTGTATTACTCTTTTTCTTTTCAAAATTCTTTTTATTAACGCTTTGCAGTACAGTGTAATAGACAGTAAATAAACATTTTTCAACAGTATAGTATGAGTACATGTTCAGAAGAAGAGAATCCAGTGGTATAACTGGAATACTGACGTACAATTAACGGCCATATAAGCAACACTCCGAGACAGTTCAAAGGTGTTATTGGTCCTGCAGTGCGCGATCACGCTCCACAGCTCCCAGAGCGTTGGAAGTGATGGGGAGAGGCGGATCGCACCCGGCAACACTGTCCCAAAGGTGGGAGTGGTCGTGAGCCAATCCAGTGTCTCACTGAGAGCCGCAAACATCAACCGCACTTTAAGAAGTGCACATTGTTGGCTATCATTAATAAATTCAAACCTAAAAACGTTAAAGAGAGTAGAAATAAAGTCAAGCCGCTTCGCATGAGGGAGGGCAGTTAAAGATAAGAGTCAAGAGAGAAGTAAGAAGATAGGAACGAAAGAGGAAAGAGAGGGGTGTGGGGTGGGTAGGTTAGGACACGGGACATCCATCAGATTGAATAGCAATGTTCGGTGATATCAAGTCAGGATGTCGATCTGTATCTGATCCAGGGTGACCAGGTTTCTAAGAAAGAAGCTCGAGTGTGGTTCACATAGGACACCGTTTCTGCAACAAGGTACAACTGATGAACTTTAGTGTGGAGCTGTTGGAGCGAAGGGACCTCAGCCGAGCGCCAATAAACTGGTATTAGGAGTTTGGCCGCTGCAATTATATTCTGGGCCAAGATTGATGTATATTTCTTTGTAGGCCATAGCCTGAAATTTAGCAAGGTTGTTTCAGGAGTTAATTGCACCCTTTCTCCTAGAACCAGAGTAATCAGTTTTTCAGTTATTTGCCAAAATGAAGATATGACAGGACATTGCCACCAGATGTGGAAGTAGTTTCCATTTTCGGCACCACATCTCCAGCACTCAGCCTTGGATGGAGCCCCCCATCTCTGGCATTTAAGGGGATCATAATACCATCTCGTTATTATTTTATATGAATTTTCTTGTGCTCGAACACATTGGGTGGGCCCATGAGAGGTTCCATATATGCGCGAAATCTGTTCTTTCGTGAAGGTGTATCCTAGATCTTTTTCCCATAGGGAAATATACGCTCATTTGTGACAGCAGTTGGACAGTAAAAGCAATTGATAGAGTTGTGAGAAAATTTTCGCGGGTCTAGCGATTCTAGCACAAAGCGTCTCATATACTGTCATAGGTCTGTTCAGATCGCCGCTTTTAAGGTGGCGACGCAGGAGGGTTTTAATTGAATTATAGGCGATGAAGGTTAAAGTTGTCAAGTCCGGATGTCTTTGCAAGTCTTGGAAGGGGAGAAGGGCACCATCTCGGATAAGGTGGTCTAAGGTAATACCAGCATATTTAGGGGTCTTGGAAAGTCCAGTCGGAGTCGATGTAGAGCGTGCTAGAATGTCAGATAGCGACAAAAGGGGTGATAATGGTGGGGCTAGAGCGTCTATTGAGTCACGCCAGAGTTTAAGGGTGTTTTTAGTATGGGGATTCACTATACGTTCAGTTCGGATATTGGAGTGCATTAGGAATAGCGCTCTGAGGGGTAGGGGAGCAAGTGCCTCTTCAATCTCTATCCACTGCTTTTCCGTATTCCCTCGAATTATGTCTACCGTTCTCGTCAGGATTGCTGCCTTATAGTAGAGCCTGATGTCCGGCACACCCATGCCCCCTGCTGATTTTGGGAGGGTAAGTGTACGGTATGCCACGCGCGGTCTCCTGGTCTTCCATATATATTTGGAGAAAAGGGAGTTCACTTTATGGAGATAGGACGCCGGGATGTGTATGGGGAGCATTTGGAATAGATAGGTGAATTTTGGCAATATCAAGCTCTTCATAATGTTTTTCCTCCCCATCCACGAGAGGTAAGCATCTCTCCATTGCATAATGAGCGTTGACGTGGAAGTGAGCAGAGGGGGGAAGTTCAGCTTGAACAAATCAGAATCTGTGCGCCCCAACTTCACCCCGAGGTATGTTATGTGTGTCTTGGGCCAGTGGAAGGGATATGAGTTTTGTAAGGTCAAGAGTGTATGATGGGGGATGCGAAAGTCTAACGCTTCAGACTTGGACATATTGATTTTAAAATTAGAAATGCTGCCGTATTGCTCCACTAGTGCTATCAAGGCAGGGAACCCAATCAGAGGTTTTGTGAGGAACACGAGGAGGTCGTCTGCAAACGCAGCAGATTTGAAATGAGATTTATTGATCTGAACGCCCTCTATATCTCGATGTTCCTGAATAGCAATCAGTAAGGGTTCCATAGCCAGGACGAACAGAAGCGGAGATAGTGGGCAGCCCTGTCTAGTGCCGTTATGTATTATAAAGGGCTTCGTCAACGTGTCATTGATCTGAATACGGGCCGTCGGGTTATGATACATGGCCATAATGGTGCCAACTAGCGATGGGGGGAACCCGAAATGCAGTAACGTCACCTCCAGATAGGTCCAATCCACCCTGTCGAAGGCCTTCTCTGCGTCCGTGCCCACTAACACTAAGGGTTGATGGCGGGATTTCACATATTGAAGGATATGTAGTATTTTATGTGCGTTATCTTTGCCTTCCCTTCCGCCCACGAAGCCAGATTGACTCAACGAGATCAGTGAGGGCAAAAGATTCCTTATCCTATGAGCTATCATACTGGCCAAAAGTTTCAAATCAACATTTAACAGTGAAATTGGCCTGTAATTACTGCATAAGTTGGGGTCTTTACCTTCTGTTTTGTATTACTCTTGACCTTATGGTGTGCTGCAATTCTTTGTCAACTCTTTCCCTCCAGTGTTCATAATGCCTTGTTGACAAGCGGCACCCCTTCTTCTATGATATCTTGATTTGAGCTGTTGCACCCATCTTGTTTTTCAAAATTAGTGCAAATTCTGGAAAAAAAATCTATATCCTAGCTAAATCACAATTAGAGAAAAAAAAAAACAATCAGGCAGCACCTCCAAGGTAAAGTAAAAAAAAAGGTGGACTTTAATGGGCCATGTGGCATCGTTTTGGTGGACAACCACCTTTGTCAAGGACATTGATATGAATGACTGAAACAATATATATACCGTATATACTCGTGTATAAGCCGACCCGTGTATAAGCCGACCCCCCTACTTTTGCCCCCAAAACCTGGGAAAATCTATTGACTCGCGTATAAGCCGAGGGTGGACCCCAGCACAGGTATACAGCCCCCAGCAGTGGTATACAGGCCCCAGCAGTATGATATACAGCAGCCCCCAGTGGTATATACAGCAGCCCCAGTGGTATTGCAGCCCCTATATACAGCAGCCCCAGTGGTATTGCAGCCCCAGTGGTGTATACAGCAGCCCCTGTATACAGCAGCCCCAGTGGTATTGCAGCCCCAGTGGTGTATACAGCAGCCCCTATATACAGCAGCCCCAGTGGTATTGCAGCCCCAGTGGTATTGCAGCCCCTGTATACAGCAGCCCCAGTGGTATTGCAGCCCCAGTGGTGTATACAGCAGCCCCTATATACAGCAGCCCCAGTGGTATTGCAGCCCCAGTGGTATTGCAGCTCCTGTATACAGCAGCCCCAGTGGTATTGCAGCCCCAGTGGTGTATACAGCAGCCCCTATATACAGCAGCCCCAGTGGTATTGCAGCCCCTATATACAGCAGCCCCAGTGGTATTGCAGCCCCAGTGGTGTATACAGCAGCCCCTATATACAGCAGCCCCAGTGGTATTGCAGCCCCAGTGGTATTGCAGCCCCTATATACAGCAGCCCCAGTGGTATTGCAGCCCCAGTGGTAGTATACAGCCCCAGTGTAGTATCCAGCAGCCCCAGTAGTAATAAACAGCCCCCCCCCTCCTTATCACGTCCCCCCCAGGCTGCGGCAGCTGTGAAAATAACAAACACTGTATACATCACCTTCCGGCGCAGCTCTCCGCTCCTCCGGTCCTCTGCCCTCCGCTCGCCGGCTTCTTCTTCCTTGATGTGCCGACTTCTGTGACCGCGCGCAGGAAATTACGTCATCTCCTGCGCCCGGTCACATGACACCGGCACATCAAGGAAGAAGAAGCCGGCGAGCGGAGGGCAGAGGACCGGAGGAGTGGAGAGCTGCGCCGGAAGGTGATGTATACAGTGTTTGTTATTTTCACAGCTGCCGCAGCCTGGGGGGGACGTGATAAGGAGGGGGGGCTGTTTATTACTACTGGGGGACCCATATTAAGGAGGGGGGCTGTGTAGTGCAATATGCACGGCATCCCCCCGCCGCTGATGGACGGGGGGATGCCGTGCATATTCATTGCACTAATGAGGGGGCTCCACGTGACCGCCTGCGGTCACCGCGGCCCCCTCCTGCCTCCTCCAGCCCCCGGTCACAGCCCCCCCCCACAGCATACCGTATGACCCGTGTATAAGCCGAGGGGGGGACTTTTCAGCCCAATTTTTGGGCTGAAAAACTCGGCTTATACACGAGTATATACGGTAATTCACATAGTAATTCAAATATATAGAAACATGTCCAATTGATAAAAAATGTCAAAGTGTGCTCAGATATGGATAATTTAAAGTGCATACAGTGGTAAGTTACAGATGAAGGGGTAAAGCCCTATAATACCATGTCCCATTTTATTGGTATCTGCTTACATAATTACGAGTTTTTCGTTTCCGGCCACTGTGATGCTATTCCAGCATCCTTTGCGGCGCTGCTCGCGATGGCGCGCATGCTCCATCGCGAGCCGCTGCTTGCCTCACACTTGCAGCATCCTAGTAACCGCAGCACATGCGCACACTTGCGGCATCCTAGCAACCGCTGTGCATGCGCTGTGGCCACTGCACCGCACGAGCGATGGCGCGCATGCGCCATCATGAGCTGCATTTTACCTCACACTCCTCCATGCACGGCCGCTTCACCCACCCCGCCGGTGACGTCACACGCCTCACCACAGCTGGCCAGCCTCTACCTGCCTACGGACCGCCCCGCCGGTGACGTTCTCCTTTGCAGCCTGTCGCCGCTTACACACCGCCCCTCCGGTGACGTATATGTATGTGATGTTCTCCTCTCCAGCCTGTCGCCGCCTACACACCGCCCCTACGCTGATGTATATGTTTTCTCCTCATTTCAGCTGCCTCACAAGAACTACGGCCCGCCCCACCTACCTCAGTTTCCCGCCCACAGTGTCAGAAAGCCGCCCAGCTGTTTCTTTGCCGTCCTCTCACAGCTGCCACTGCGTCATATCTTCCTCCAGCCAACTACTTCTCCTAGGGGACTGCAGTGAACCTGTTAACAACTCACTAAGTGAAGCAGTCTAAAACTGTCTAAGTCCCCATGGCCTCTGCCATTAACTCTCTCTGCCTCATAAGTAACTGCTGCCAGCTTATTTCACCACTCTAACACTCTCTCAGTTGCGCACAGAACCAGTCAAAAACTGTCTACGTTGCCCTCGGCTCTGCCATTAACTCTCTCTGCCTCATAAGTGACTGCTGCCTGCTTATTTTACCTGTCAAACACTCTCTAAGTTGCGCACTCAACCAGTCCTAAACTCTCTAAGTCACAGTATGATGCTTTGCCATTATTTTGGACATCTTAATAAAAAGTATTCTTTTACTTCTTTACTGTTTTTTTTTCAAATGCAAAACCACCACAGGTTTTTTCCTAACCACAAAGAGTGTCAGACATCTCTACTGCTCCGGTTTCCACCACTAAACATACACAATATATGCATTTCATCGCCTTTTTACTAGTTTGATTATAATAAAGTGCACGTGTATGATTTGGATATAGGTTTTTTGACTCACCCATTTAAGTAATATTACAGAAAAACACACCACACCCAATGTATAATAAAGAACATTGTGCATCCCACTGATTCCAGCATCTGGCAATGGCCAGAGCGCATGTCCATGACATCACCCAAGGGCCAAATGAGAGAGGCGCTCTTGGGCATGCACATCACTACAAGAGGAACACAGTGCCATCTTTATTATTGTCAAACCAGTGCTTGACGATATACAAAGACCATAGTACCACATAGAGGAATGTGGTGACGCATTCCACAGCACCATTAATGTTAATGTATCACAGATATAGGAGTTGTGGTACAAATTAAGAATATTAAGCTCCTCTATTATTTTATGCAAATAATATTAATGGGGTTAAGCGTGCCGACGCACCGCATAGAATAACATAACTTATTATAATTTAGAGTATAGTAGTGTCAATAAATATAGATAAAAAGCTCATATTTTGGCAGAGATATTCCAGTGTAACTCACCTGGAACCGCGATAGAATGGTGAGAAAATACAGGTCCTCCAAACCAGACCTCTCGCCAAACCATAAGCTGACACTGAGCAATATATTCATAGATAACAGGATAAATAGGCATTAATATTGTATATATCACAAAATGTAGAATCTACCCCAGATATAAATCACATAAATGAATCAAACTGCAGTACTTATCTAGGCCAATTAATAATTGCCAACAGGAGACACAAATAATATAAAGCAAATAAATACAAAGATCATGCATAATAGGATGAGTCATTTTCCTTGCAGCAAATCATGACAAAAGAACCAAAGAATCTAAAAAGACAAAATATTAAAATGAGGTAAAATGTCCCAAAATGAAAAAACTATTCAATATAAAATCATTACATATAAAACAGACTTGCAACACTGTAAAGGAGTAATATACCAAGTTTAGTCTGGTTTACCAGTTGATTATAGAGCATAGATCTTGAAATCAACATGTAATCCATTAGGTTGTAGAGATTTTAGACTAAATATCCATTCCAGTTTTCTTCTCTTCAGTAATGCTAACCTTAACTCCATAACTTTAGGTAAACAATTTCATAAAACACCCCAATGTTTAGTAATTATATGGGCAATTTCCCCACTCTTCTCAGAGAAAGGAATCATTAATGGGATTCGATTGTGTTTTTGTTGATCTCTTTTAAAGAATATCCTTACTATCTATCCACCCCATCCATTCTAACTCTGTTTCTCCAGGAGTCTACACAGATAACCTCTAAGTTTAAATTTCTCCAAGGTGTCAACTGTTGTTAAGCTCTACTTTGTCATCTACAATTCTTTTGGCTCTTAAGAACTGTCCATACAGTATTGCCTCAATCATTTTATGTGGATGATGACTTGTGAAGTGTAACATAGTATTCCTATCTGTTGCTTTAACAAACAATTTTGTACTGAGACGACCAACGTCTTTTACCACCAACACATCAAAAAACTGTATTGAAGTTTCAGAACTAACCATGGTGAATTTTATGGATAAGTTCATAGTATTTAAAAATTCAAAAACCTAATGAAGTTCAGACTGTGTTCCAGGCCATATGAGGAAGATGTCATCAGTGTATCTCCACCACCTCTGAACAGAAGAAAAGTGGAGGGACACAGATGACATCCTCCTCAAAAGGTACTCATCATAATGTTATCTTAAGAAGGCGCTATGTTGGCACCCATGACGGTCCCCCTTAATTGCTGATAATACTCGTCACCGAATAAGCAGTAGTTTCTTCTTAAAACTAATCCAAAAAAATCCACAATAAACTGTTTGGCCTCTTCTGGATATTTTGAGGTACACAGCTTGTTATTGACTGCCAAAATGCCCTGCTCATGTGATATAGAGGGCACATATGATCAATAATGCAAAACTTTAGGTCTCTTTCTGTGGGACCCTTTTCTGTGAATGTTTAGGAACCGAAAGGTCCAATCTCTTCTTCCTAATGGTATATCACTGTTGATTAGTTCTGGTGTTGAAACCACACATGGTTGCACCGATATACCAAAAGGGACATTGACGTTGTAACAAATATATAATAAATTCAAGATCAAATGTAAGAAAATTATTGATTTTGAATATTTGTCCTGACACTGGGTCCAAAAAGGAAGAACCTTTTAATATTAAAGGACAATTCACACAAGATAAACAGGGAAAGCAGCCCTTTTTCTGGGATTTCCTAAGTGAAATCTGAGTACTGTAATGGTGGTATGGGATCAGAGGCCCAAAGTCATTTAACCCTTAAACATATTCAGGACCAAGGGAGTAAATGTACGCCCTTTGCCGCCTCCCTCCCTTTGATGAGAACTCACTGGCTGTAAAGCACGATCTAAAGCATTGTGGCAGGGATCATACTGTTCCCCGCCAGCATTGTTGGCCCTGTGATGTGATCACAAGGCCTTGATCCATTGCCATGACAGCGTGAGGTCAACTGATGACCCCAGATGCTGTCACGACTCACTTCCTGCCAGCGGTGCTCGAGTAACATTGCTGGCACAAAGTGGTTATTTGTGCTGTGCCTAGAGATGCTTCAGAATCTCTCTGTATACCACAGGTGATCACACACCGAAATGCTAAGGTGCCCTAAGAAGCAGTGTAAAATAAATGCAAGTATAAAAAAAAGTTTTAAAAAATATGAAAGAAAAAAAACATGAAAATTCAAGTCACCGCCCTTTTGCCCCATTGAAAATAAAAGTAGGGGGCAAGAACTGCGAGGGCTTTGCGACAAACAGCTCAATAATCACCGTAAGTGATATTTTGTTTCCTTCCCTTGTTAAAAGGAACTTCTCGTGTGTATAAAGACTAATAACATGCAGATATAGGGGTTAATCTGCAGCTTACTAGCATTTAAAACCTGCTAGGCATCTGCTCATTGATCTCCAGGAGGAAATTAACATTAATCCACTCAGGCAGCAGCCTTCGTTGTTCATTCAGTGTTTGGAGCGAGGCAGCTTTAATCGTGTCCCCTGCACTGATAGCATTTTCTAACGCTGAGCAGCAGTCAATGTGGGGGAAGAATTTGCCTGGTTACAGCTGCCGCTCAGCAAAGAGCCGGTGGTGCCGCTGTTCCCTGTGACTGGACTATGAATGTCGCTTTTGGTACGGTCAATGTCAAGGCCTTTTCATTGATGCTAGCACAGGAGCTGGGCCTGCCATCATACCTGGCACATGCTGCTGCTGCGTTCCACAGCCAGCATCTGCCTCTAACAGCAGCGAGTGTCAGACATGAGCATTCAAAGCACGCAGTCCGGGGCCACCAGGCGGGAGCAGGGCTCCATGAGGTATATCGGTCAATTGCACACAAACTTTCAATCTTCTTTCCATGATTTGTGCCGTTGGGTAAGGGATGACACTCCCTGTTATAAGCCACTTGAAGACAGGCAAAGGCTTGCAATAATACCTGGCAGTGTAAAAGAATAAATGGAGCAGTTGCTCCCTCTTATTAGCCTAGGATCTGGTGGCTTTCTTATACAGCAAGGGTCCCCAACTGACTTGGCTGTCATTCTACATGTTATGGGGGCTCTGTGTGTTACTATTATGAGCAGGTGTGGGAGCTGGATGAGACTCCAAGCTCAGAAAGATTGGGGCCCAATGTTTTAGAAAGACCTTGAGGATTTTCAGCCACCCTGCTTGATGCTTTTTGGTAACAGTTATGCATATTTAATTGGCTCCTTCTTTTGTACCTTTAGTAGGCGGTTTTCTTTATTTTCTGCATGCAATTTAGTGGAGACTTTGGCTTCAATGTTGACTGCAAGTATATAAGATTAGTTAAGGAGATTGCAAAAAAAGATTTTTTTGCAAACAGTCTCCCTAAGCTTAACCCCTTCACCCACAGCCTGTTTAGTTTTAATAATCAGATTTTATTTGTATTTGCAATTCTGTCCAGTGTCACTTTATGAGGTAAAAACTCTGGAATGCCTCAATGGATCACAGTGACTCTGAGATTGTTTTTTTCATGACATTTTACACCTCATGATAGTCATAAATTTAGATTCATAATTTTTGTGTTTCTTTTTGAAAAAAATGGAAATTTGGCGAAAGTTTTAAAATTTTTGCAATTTTAAAACTTTAAATTTTTACACTGTTAAATCAGAGAGTTATGTCGCATAAAATAGTTAATAAATTACATTTCCCACATTTCAACTTTACATCAGCACAATTTCAGAAACAATTTTTTTTTTTGGTAGGAAGTTATAAGGGCTCAAAGTTAATAAGCAATTTCTCATTTTTCCAACAAAATATACAAAGCCACTTTTTTAAGGGACCACATCACATGTGAAGTGACTGAGGGGCGTACATGACATAAAACAACTAAAAGTGACACCATTACAAAAACTGCACCCCTCAAGCTACTCGAAACCACATTCAAGATTATTAACCCTTCAAGTGCTTCTCAGGAACGAAAGCAATTTGGAAAGAAAAAAAATGAACATTTTACGTTTTCCAACAAAAATGTTGCCTTAGCCTCAAATATTGTATTTTCACTAGTAGAACAGGAGAAAGGGGACCCTAAAATTTGTTGTGCAATTTCTCCTGAGTATTCTGATGCCCCATATGTGGTTGAAAAATCACTGTTTGGGCACTCGGTACAGCTCGAAAGGGAAGGAGCGCCATTTGACTTATTAAAAGGAAAATAACTGGAATCTTTAGCTGATACCATCTTGTGTTTGGAGAGCTTCTGGTGTGCCTAAACAGTGGAAACCTTCCACAACCCCACACTATTTTGGAAACTAGATCTCCCAAGGAACTTAACTAGATGTGCAGTAGCACTTTAAACCCCAGGCGCTTCACAGCTCAACGTTATAATATTCTGTGAAAATAAAAAACTTTTCTTTTACAAAAATTTAGTTTTAGCCTCATTTTCTTCATTTTCACATGGTCATTGGGCTAAAATCGATCCCTAAATTTGTTAGGCAATTTGTCCTGAGTATGCAGATACCCCATGGTGGAAAAATCACTATTTGGATGCACAACAGGGCTTAGAAGGGAAGGAACAACATAAACAGTGGAAACCCCCTACAAGTGAACCCATTTTGGAAACTAGATCCCCCAAGGAATTAATCTAGATGTGCGGTGAGCACTTTGAACCCATAGGATCCCTAATTTTGTCAGGTAATTTGTCCTGAATACACAGATACCCCATATGTGGAAGAAAACCATTGTTTGGGTGCACAGCAGGGCTCAGAAAGGAATAAGCGACATTTGACGTTTCAAGCAGAAAATTAGCTGGAATCGTTAGTGGACACTATCACTTTGAACCCCCAGGTGCTTCATACATTGAGCCATGAATGAGAAAGTACTTTTTTACCACAAAAATGTTCCTTTAGCTTCATTTTTTTATTTTCACAAGGGTAACTGGATAAAATGGACCCCAAAATTTGTTGGACAATTTGTCCTGAGTATGCTGACACCCCATATGTAGTGGAAAACCACTGTTTGGGCACACGGCAGGGCTCAGAGGGGAAGGAACGACATTTCACTTTTTGAATGGAATATTAACTGGATTCGTTAGCTGCCATCATGTCACGTTTTGGAGAGCCAGTGATATACCTAAACTGTGAAAACCTCCCCTTCCAGTGACCCCATTTTGGAAACTAGATTTCCCAAGGAATCCATCTAGATGTGTGGTGAACACTTTGAACCCACAGATTCCCATATTTTGTCAGGCAATTTGTCCTGAATACACCGATACTCCATATTAGGTAGAAAACCATTGTTTGGGCGTACAGCAGGGCTCAGAAGGGAAGAAGCGACATTTGACACTTCAAGTGGAAAATTAGCTGGAATCGTTAGCGGACACCATGTCATCTTTTGAGAACCCCTGATGTGCCTAAACAGTGATCCTATTTTGGAAATTAGACATTACCATGGAACTTATCTAGCTGGTGGTGAGTACTTTGAACCCCAAGGTGCTTCATATATTGAACTGTGAAGATAAAGTAATTTTTGTTTCACAAAAATGTTCTTTTATCCTCAATTGTTTCATTTTCACAAGGGTAACAGAATAAAACGGACCCCAAAATTTGTTGGAAAATTTGTCTTGAGTGTGCCGATACCCCATATGTGGTGGAAATCCACTGTTTGGGCACAAGCTAGGACTCGGTAGGAAAGGAGGAACGTTTAGAAGTGCAAATTTTGATGGAATGGTCTGTGGGTGTCATGACACATTTGGTTAGCCTTGATTTACATAATCAATAGAATTCCCCCACAAGTGACCTCATTCTGACAACTAGACCCCCGCCAAAGAATTTATCCAGATGTGTAGTGAGCTCCTTGAACCCACAGGTGCTTCAGAGAATATTACAACGTAGAAATGTGAAAATTATAACATTTGATTTTTCCCAGAATAATGTTTTAGCCCCAATTATCATATTCCCAATGATAGCAGGAGAAATTGGACCCCAAAATTTCTTGCGCAATGTCTCAACAATACCCCAAATATGGTGGAAAACCAATGTTTGGGCGCATGGCAGGGCACGGGACGGAAGGAGCGCCATTTGATTTTTTTTTAGCACAGATTTTCCGATAATAGTTTGCTGACTCCATTTAGAGAGCCCCCAAGTCCCAGAACAGCAGAAACCCCCTTGAGTGACCACATTTTGGAAATTACACACCTTTGATAGTTCATCTACGGCTGTATTAATGATTTTATATATAGAAAACACCCATGGAGTCAAGTGCAATACATTTTGCATTCTTAATTGCAAATAAGCCCTTGCATTGCCCTGTAATTTGTAGTGCTTGTACATGGTGCCCAGCTCGTGGCTCTGGAGAAAAACACCTGATATGATGGGCTAGCTTAGCTTATGCGTCCACGCTGCTAGACCATGGTGATGTGGATTGTACGTCCCAGGTGGCAATAGAATGTGGACCCACTGGACCAGAGGGGGAAACTGGGCCAATCCAGACTAGGGGAGGGCAGCGACTAGGGTCTGTGGCAGAGGAGCATGTATGCAAGATGGTAACATGCAGGACTAGATGACAACACACAACTTCAGGTAGAAGAATATAAAGTTTACTGACAAACACAGTACAGAATACAAGACTTTAAAATGAAAGGCTCAAAATTCCATGCATCATGCAAGGGGAACATATCGGGTAGGCAGACGTCAGCAACGGCATGGCAGGAGGTCATCACAGGTTGATGCAGTCCAGGGTCTTCTGGCATAGGCATATCAGGAGAACCTCACTCTCAGGCCTCAAGAGTAGCACTCGCACAGCAGGAAAACATCAGACACAGACCTTGGACAGACATTACAGGATGGACTTCAGGGAACAGACCAGACATCAGGACACCAAAGTATGGAAAGCACAGGTCCAGGAACACCAACATGGTAGCTTAGGACATCAACTGGTGAGATCCAGGATACACAAGCTGAGCAGTCACCGGAATACAAGGCTGGAGACTCATCAGGAACACGGAGAAGGAGCCCATCCAAGAACACGAGCGGGACAGATTGAAACACAGGCTGAACCACCAGGACCTGGACTGGACATCTGGACACAGGCAGGATATCAGGGACACCAGACACAAGCTCCAGGCACTAGTCATCAGGCTCCAGATTTCGAACATGACCTCCAGGCAGCGGTCATCAGGCTCCGGACATCGGATATGAGCTATGAGCTCCAGGCACCAGGCAGAGGTCATCAGGCTCCGGACATCAGTCACGGCACCAGGCAGTGGTCACCAGGTTCCAGACATCGGTCATCGGATAATGGATGGAAAAGACCCAAGCAAGATGGTGCAAGTAACACAGGAGCGGAACGGAGCTGCATGACATGGGTACAGCAAGAGCAGACCAGAGCTAAGTAGTGTGAGCACAGCAGAGCAGTGCAAGCTCAACCTGCATGGACCAAAGCTGAGTGATACATGCACTGCAGGAGCAGACCGGAGCAGGACAGTGCAAGCACAGCACAATAGCATGAGCACAGCATATTACACACTTAGAAAGAATACCGGACTGTGTTCAAAAGATGAACAGAGATTTATTCACAAGATACTGGAAGCTCACAGTCACTAGATACATGGTTCTAGACACAGAAGAACTTCAGGAATATCACACAGCAGGAATCCACATTCAAGGGCAAGGACTTTGGTACCAACATATAGACAGGACAGGTCCAGAGACAAAAACAGGCAAACATCAGATTTTCCAGAACTGGTTGCAGGCAGGACTGGTGCTGGAGACACAGGTTGACCAGAAGCAGCATGCTGGACTAATGGCGGGTTTACACGCCGCGATATCGGCGTCCAACTCCGACAAAAAGTCACGTGGGTCGCGAGTTGGACCCGATATCGTTTGCGCGTTGTACAGTTTGAGCGTAGAACGCGATGCTGGAACGATGCCAAAACGATATCGGGGTTGAATAGCCGAGCTATTCAACTCCCCGATATCGCATGGCCGTTGTAGCAGCATCGCAGCGTGTGACAGCCCAACTCCGATCTGTACGCCGACGCTACCCATTAACTCCATGTTAAATGGTCGTTACTGGGTTGGTGGGCGTACACATCGGAGGGACGTTGTTTCCCGATATCGCAGCGTGTAAACCGCCGATGCGATATCGGGAAAAGGGCTGAAAAAATGCGCGCTCCCGCGCCGTTGCCTCCGATATCGCCGCGATATCGGGACGTGTAACCCCACCATAACACATATTAGGTTCTGCAACCTAATAAGAAGCTCTGGCGATGCCCAACAGGGAAGAGGAACTTTAAATAGGAATTTCCCCTCAGCAATAGGCTGGGGACAGCAATTCAGGCACACACACTACCCCAAATAAAAGCGAGGAAGGTGTGACTACGTGCACCCTAGGCACAGACAGGAACCAGTATACACAACACAGTATCTGAGGTGTAGGGCACCTGGCAGCAGCTGCAAGCCTGGACACACGTAGAAAGTCATGTACCTGCAGCAGAGGACCTCGTAACCTGTGGATAGCTTTCACAATGGCAGCCAGGGACCGCACACACGGATGGTCAGTCAGCTCAGCAAAGACTTTACAGCACACTACTCAGCATAGCAGGGAACAGAGCAGCATCTTTGCAGGTAGCAGACTACAGTATCCCAGCTGGTTAAGGTGGAAAGAGCATGGGTAAGAGCACTGACATGCACAGTAACACAGGGGAAAGAATGTACAAACAGATTGGCATTACACATACTCTGTAAATTAAAGGGAACCTGTCAGGTGGTTTATGCCCCCCAGCTATCACTCTGTACCTGTAGCTTTATAATACTATTCTAATCATCCCTGTCTGAGCTCAGAGTGTAATGTGAAAGGTGAAAAAAAAGCATTTATACACTTACATTTCAGTCCCCACCTTGGAGGAGGGGGACTGTATGGCAGGATAATAGTTAACTCACTTTTAACTTGGATGGCTAAAGGACCTGTGGGATGTAACGATCATGTGACCATAGTGGGCGGAGCTAAGCCAGCAAACGTATTATGTTCTATGAGAACTTAGCTCCGCCTATTGTAGTCACATGGTTGTGACATCACATCAGGTCTCCCAACATGTTCTAGCACAAGGCTGAAATGTTAACTATTAACCTGCCAAACAGTCCCCGTCCTCCAAGCTGGGGACAGCCTGCCTCATTACATAAGGAAATGTAAGTGTATAAATGCTTTTCTTTCACCTTTCACATTACACTATGAGCTCAGACAGGGATGATTTGAATAGTATTATAAAGGTGCAGCTACAGACAATGATAGCTGGGGGAGCATAAACCCCCTGACAGGTTCCCTTTAAGTAGGCTTTCTCACTGCAACAGTGCCAAATGTGTGGGTGTTAACTGTGGTTTAGACTTTGTGGAGCTCAGAAGGCAGAGAAACATTTGTTGTTTTTCTTTTTGGGAGGCAAGGAGCCATAGCGTTGTTTCAAACCCTTTGTGCTACCAGTAACATGGAAGCCCTCTATATTTCCGTTAACAGATTACAGACCTGGGTGGGGACTGGTGTTTTTGTGGTTGAGTTGAATGCTATTGATGGTGATTTGGGCACAGAACATTTTGGAACAATTCACATTTATTCTGTGCTCTATGGTGAGCACTTACATACGGGCTTCTATTTACAGCTCCAAAATACATGATTCAGGTCAAAGCCACAACGGCTCCATTCATTAATGAGGTAGCAGTGTGGCACCCCAAGGGTTAATGTGCCACAGTAACATCGCACGGGTTCCCTCCCCACACAACACTGACACTACACTAGCACCTCTGGGCCAGGGGGGAAGCTAAACCAGCTTCCTTATATACTCAGGGTCAGGAGGAAGTAGTTAGTTCAGTACGTAGCAGTACTGTGAAGAGTCCAGTTCCTGGGAGAACTGAGAGAGACTGTAGTGTAAAGGAGCCGTGTCAGGCTTCTCTACAGTCTGCTCATCGATTCCAGGCCTAGCCAGGGTCTGAGCGAAGGAGAACAGAAGACAGAGGAACACATCTGGGAGACTGAGTGACATCACCACTCGCCCCGGAGGAGCGCACAGATCGGATACCGGATCCGAAACTCTGACTGACCCACACAGCACAGTAGACACTGGGATAGTGGAGGTTGTAGATCGACACTGTACCTGAGTGAAGCAACACAGTGGGGTCAGAAGCACACGGAAGACTCAAGTTACCTAGCCAAGGGGGTACCTGTGAGGAGAGACAGTGCCAGCAGCTCAGCTAAAAGCAGCAGCAGGGCCACACACACAGCGCAGCAGGAGGAAGCTGAGGACCCCGACAGGGTGGGAGCAACCCGGCACCGGTACAGACTCCGTGGACAATTCTCTGTAAAGAACATCTACAGTAAAGCTTTGGAAAACTTCAGAAACGTGAGTGTGTGATTCTTGTACTCAAGTCCTAATTACTCCCACAGGCATCCCCGTCTCCACTATCATCCCTTTCCTGCAACATGTATAACATCCATCATAGACTTTAATTACCACTGCCCCGGGGAACCAGGCTCTACCTGTGGAGAGCCGTTCCATCTAGAGCTGCCAAACATCCCCGGAGGTTCTGCAGCAGTGGTGGTCACCCTGACCACAACCCGTGGGTGGCGTCACGACAAACTCTGTCCCCTGCATATATTCCCTTTTACTTGCGGAACCCGGGACACGGTCTGGACCAGGACCTCCGTGACATCCCCCAGCAGCAACCCGGTCCGGTACCGAGTACCCCGTCCCAGTGGGCTCCACAGCAGCATTTACTCTTGACTCGGTTTGACTACTATCACAATAAAAATGTGTTTTTATAAAATAAAGGATCAATGAACCTGCCATCATAGTAGCGTAAAAATGAAAAAAAAAAAAAAATGGTATAGGGCTTTACTGTATTTTTGATGCTCAGCACAGATAAAGTGGACAGCTACGGGCTGCCACACCCAGCTGTCTTTCTTTACCTTGGTTGGCAATCAAACATACAGGGGTGCCCATTCTTTTATTAATTTAAATAATTAAATAAATAAATAAATAAATAAAGGTGTGGGCTTCACTCTATTTTTGACTGCCAGCCAAGGTAAAAACCAGGCAGCTGAGGGCTAGTATTCTCAGGGTGGTGAGACCCGAAGTTATTGGACTCCCCAAGCTAAA